>JAZFAV010000001.1:16333333-16936666 GCA_037954035.1 Rosalia funebris | reverse complement strand
CACATTTTTACGATGGCAATATCTTTAACGCCCAGATGGTCTTTACATTACGAAATAACCCAATTTCCAACGGCGTATCGCTGCATTTTACGGCACTTAGAGCAAATACGGCGCTGAGTGCGAATTACTTACAATTCTTAATACAATTGTAGCGACTCCCTTTGTGCTATTCTACTTATTTTTTGGGATTATTGCCACTTGCGCTGCGCTTTAATTGGATCATTCAAATTAGACATTAATTATGTCTAGCGACTTTTAATAGGTTGTGCAGCAAGGGTGAAAAATGCGTGTGACACTATGCATTTACGGCAGGACTCAGGATACTTAAAGAAAGACGTACAACTGACAAAAATGTATTAAAAGTTTATGTTTAGCAGAATATGTATATTTAATTAGAATGCAATTTATCGCAATTTTTTAACTTTAAAAATCAAGTAAGCCCTGATGGAAGAAATGCTTTTATTGCTTTTAGGTACAATGGAAATTCTTGAAGATATTCAAGTATCAATTATAATGAAATGTCATTGAATAATAATCATAATATATGTTCCTTATGGAACATATATTATAATCATTACTTATTATAATAAAAAATAGACCCATAGAAGCTACAATGTACATTATAACTGTTCTCGGTGACCAGTTCCTGTCGCCGCTGCGCGAGGTAACCATGCCCTCAAATCGCTCCTGCAGAATCTCCATCGTGCCATGCGCTGTGTGACACGTAGCGCCGTCCTGTTGGAACCACATGTCGTCGGTATCCATATCATCCAGTTTAGGCCACAAGATGTTGCTCATCATCGACCTGTAGCGCTCGCCATTGACGGTTATAGCAATTCCAGTTTCGTTTTGGAAGAAATACGGACCGATGATTCCGCCGGACCAGTATCTGCACCAGACAGTGACTTTCTCCGGATGCATTGGATGTCCGTATATCTCATGTGATTTGGTATCGTCCCAAATCCGATAATTTTACTTGTTCACATACTTATCCATTCCAAATCCAAAAATGGGCCTCGTCACTAAAGATGATTTTTCTGGCGAAATTTGGGTCAACTTCCAACTGGGCCAGAGCCCAATCAGCGAACACACGGTGTTGTCTATGGTCGTTTACCTTAAGTCCCTGGGTCAGTTAAATTTTATACGGGTGCAGACCCAAGTCGCGACGCAAAATTCGTCAAGTTGTCGCAGAAAGACCAAGTTCTTGTGAACGACGAGAAATTGATTGCCTCGGATTTTGAAGAGATTTTGCCTTGGGTGATGAAGGAATTTAGAAAAAACACTAGCCAGAAATACCAAGCCGGCGTTAAGTCATGCTGGTATCCGACGCAACGGGAAGGCAGACAAGCTGGCCAGGCAAGGAACCAAGAGGGACTTAATGGGACCTGAACCAGCGGTCAGGATTGCATACTGCCTCTGCAAGAGGGCAGTGTGGAATCCAGGTATCCAGGAATGGCTGCAAACTGAAGTACTCAATCGGTGATGGAACACTCAGACATGCAGACAGGCTAAGTTGTTGCTGGGTTTGACGCCTAGTAACAATTGGACAACAATTGGAAATAAAGGTTGATAGGGGAATATCCGGGAATTTACGACATTTTTAACAGGACACTGTCATTTTAACAAGAAAGATTGGTTTGAGTGTAAACAAGGAATGCAGATAGTGTGGAGGAGAGCCGAAAATCTTTGAACATAAATTATGCCAGTGCCCGGTTCTGGCATGGCATAGGTACCTCGCATTTGGTCTTTTTTTCTTGAACCCAAGCGAGCTGAGAAAGATTGGCGTGGAGAGGATATTGAGCTTTTAGAATAAGGCCAAACCCAGGCTCCAGCGCTGACTGATTTACGATGAGATACAATGGGCAGTAACCTGAAGATTGCAGGACTTCGCGGTCCTCCCCAGAAAACTAACCTAAATGATCTCAATTTGATACTGAATGGAATTTACGAAATCAAGTCGAAAGATACACAAAAGTATATATATATATATATATATATATATATATATATATATATATATATATATATATATATATATATAACCTTAATATTCTTTAGTTTAAGATAAAGTAATATACATTTTATATTAATTAATGTAATACCCATCTGGTTTTTGTAACATCTAATGTGTAAAATAAATTTTAGTATTATTATGGATCTAAAAACTATTTTTCAGCAAAATTGCTGGAAAACATTCACAGACCCCTGGGATTATCCCGATACTACAATTTTTGTATCTGTTATGAATTTAGTTCTAGCAATATAATGTTGTAAGCTCAATTATCTATGTATAGGTATTGCCCCATTAATTCGAAAGTTCTACTATTAGTTATCGATTGTTGTTTCCATTAAATGAAATACATAAAAAATTAACATCAGGGAATGGATTTTGATATATTGTAGCTATTATTGTGAATTACCAGTTGTGTGACCATCGTGACATGTACCATATTAGATTGATTGATTTATTTGTCTTCTTTTTTTTTTGTAATGAAACGACATTCTTAGCCTGATCAATGCAAATTATTCAACTCGGGCTCATCTGACTCTTAAATTAGCAGACTGCATCCGGCGCCAATTCTAATAAAGTTTATTGCATTTTTTCCATTAATTGTCCCGTCCAGTCACGTAAATGCATGTAGGGAAAGTATGGAGGCCGGCAAATTTAATCTTAATATGCACTCCAGCCTGCTAAATGAATACAATATATGCGTTCGAGCGCCAACTGTTGTTGTTTACAAAAGCAATTATTAACGCTACTCTAATAAACACCGCGGAGTGTTTGACAGAGACAATGCCCTTTCAGGTTTAGCCAGCTTTGTCTATTCCTAAAGCCTTCCAAATATATCGCGTTAATTAATATTCTCGGCGTTGATATTAATAAGGGAACTAGTTGTCGAGATTTATTATATATTTTTTTTATATCAGAACGTGGGAAGGACATAAGCACTGTTGTTGACATTTTAATCCTGTTAATAATAGCGATAAAATCCTGGTTCCTATTCGTTGGGCATTTAGCGGTGCTACCTCGGATTACAAAATTAATAAACATCTCTTGTGATCAGCGCAACCTGAAGAGTTTTATAGGAATTTCTCGGATTTTATGGCAGGTTACCGAATTTCTCCGGGCTATAAAACGGTCTTACGCGTTAATTAATTCGTGACACATGCGTCAAACGGGCACTATTTTCCAACTAATTTATGGCCCTGAATAATGGGATGAATATTCGTTCGTGTGAATGTATTTATAATCTGTAAGAATAATCTGTTTAGAAGCCTTCTCGTCGTGTAGAAAAATGCTTTTAGAACTATATAAATATGGGGTCTACGGAGTTCTTGATTAAACTTCACACAACTATAAATATGGCAATTAATAATATTTCATAATAAATACGACTGGAATTAATGCGATTAATATTGTGATTCTTATATATAAATGAACGAAAATTGCCAATTATTTTCAGTAAAATTTGTTTGAGGTGTTGTATATGTCCCAGCGATTATTAACTTACTTTAGATTTTACTTGGTCACTACTTTTAATATAAACAGTTTTAAAACCTTAAAACGGACTCTTCGGCACGTAAAACATCTCTATCTCGAAATTGAGTGGCCGAGAAAAATACATAAATGCAGAATATGTGTTTTATGCGACAGTTTTACTTTTTTCAAATAGTCCACCATCGTGCTTTCTCATGACCCATGGACAGGGTGGGGTGTGTCCTATCCACCTCAAAATCAATAGATGTCGTCTTGTAGACGTCCCTAATCCGAATCAGTCGAAACCCGATCGATCCGACACGATTTAATTGAATGATCGTGCTAACAAAAAAATATTTTAAGTAGTCCACCATTGTACTTTCTCATGACCATGAATATGGTAGAGCGTGTTTTATCCACCTTAAAAGCAATAGGTGTCATCTGGGAGACGTCCCCGATCAGAATCAGTCAAAGCCCTATCGATCCGATACATTTTTTAAAAACCATTTTTTTGTTTTTATGCCTAAAAACGAAAAATAAATGCTAGAAAAACATTTTTTTAATTGTTTTGCCATTTTTCTTTACACGATTACATTACTTTTCCGCTTTGGTATAGTTGAGTGCGGAAAAGTAAAAATAAATTTACTGCGATTTCGAAACTTCATTCTTTGAACCCTGTTTGTTGTAAATTAGTTTCTTACTGTCCTTGGGAGATTTAAGCATCCTAGTTGGCATCATCCAGAGGTTATTATCACTTACGTTTTGTTCGCGAAGCTAATAACTCAGGTATAGAATCATTGCCTGATGATGCCAACTTAGTTGGAGAAACGCGCATCGAGAAACGTGTAATCTGACGGTGTTCATAGAAGAACCGGTCTCTTGTTTTCATAGGAATTAATGTAAATATTTCTTCGTTCATAGTACGAGCAGGTACCTACAGGATAAACGCGAATTTTTTTAATATATTATTATTTTATTTTTATTATATTATTAGGTCATATGCTCTTGTCCCAACGGTTTTTCCACCATCGAGTTTTTTTTAACCTCTTCTATGTCCTGAAAACGATTTCCCTTTAAGTTTTCCTTCATTTTTGGGAATAAGAAAAAGTCGCAGGGGACTACGTTAGGGGAGTAAGGGGCTGCGAAATCGTTGTCATGCCGTTTTTTTTGTCAAAAACTGGTTGGTCCAAATAACTTAATTCATATATACATACACCATCACACATAATACAAATATACGAGGGCTGATAAAAAAATATGGTGAACGAATTTTTATAGCAGAAACTGCTACGTTTGTGTGAAATAATGCATCCGATAGCATGATCCTTTGAGATAGTCAGTATCAAGTTTGAATGAAACGTGTGTATCATGGACGTATTATAATAGACATAGTAGAAACGTGTGTATCTGTCATTTACGGTTGAAGACGAGCAACGGTCGGGACGTCCTTTGACCTCAAAAATAGATGAAAACATTGCAAAAATGGAAAAAATTATTCGCTCAAACAGGCGATTGACTGTCTATTCCAGAGAACGGTGTACAGAGAAAGAAACCAGAAAAATAGGCCATTGGCTTCCTCCTTCATCACGACAACGCTCCGTGCCACACCTCGCTTATGATGATTTTTGACTGCAAAAGAATTCCTGTCTATACACATACGTCCTATTCTCTGGATTTAGCACCATGCGACTTCTGCTCTTTCAAAAAATCAAAGCCGTGCTAAGAAGAATACATTTTGACACCATTCCCGACATTGAGAGGGTCATGACAGAGCAGCTGCAGGCTCTTCCGAAAGAACCCTTCCAGAAATGCTTCCAATCATGGAAATGACGTTGGAATAATTGCATCGCTAGCCAGGAACAGTACTTTGAATGAGATTAGCTCAAATTTAAAGTAAGTTTATTACTTTGTTCGTAATAAAATTATTCACCGCATTTTTCGATCAGACCGCTTACACACTAATATTTCTATGAAAGTTTTGTTTGCTGTTGTATATAATATGTATATGATTCGACGAACGCCCGCAAATTACGGTGTAAACATCTACACCATTAAATTTAAAACGTTTCGCGTGGAAACTGGAATAAAATCCTAAAATTAAACAGACCAGTATAAAATTTACGAGCGCACATTATCTTAGGGCCAATTTCGAGATACTGAACATATAAATTGAATTCATCAAAAGAATTTTACGAGGGGGTTGTAAAACTCCTGTCAATTAACGTTATACCAGGCAGTAAAATCACATTGTCCGACACAGTTTTCAGTACTGCCGTGGAAAGTACAATAGGGCGCGCGAGAATTGGCACTTATCTAAACAGGAGAGAAGGTAATAAGTTGGACCCTTCGTGTAAGAATCCATGCACTTTTTATGTTACTAGATTTGACCACTTAGCCCAGTGACATGGATAATATATCATATCACTTGCAAGGTTATTTTAGATGGATTAACTAAATTACTTGATGGTTGTGGTTCAATGGCTTCAGGGGTGACTATCGCAATATATTCTACCATTGACAATTTAACAGATATATCTATACGAATAACTAATTTAGTCTCAACATTGTGTGTATTTGAGATTAGGGTATTTTAAAATAACATTGTAAAAAGTTATATTGTTCATTAGTCTATATGAATATTATTTTCATTTAATTGAGTATCATTATACTTTGCGCAAAGTGTTGTTTTTTAAAGGTGAACTGCACAAATGGACAAGACTTGCTAACAACATTACGCTATTATAGTGCATGTTACTGGTACAAATTTTCGTTGGTCATAGCTCATAACCTCGCTGTTATGGACGTATGAAAAATATAAATAGACCATTTCTAATATCGTAAACAACTTTGTGAAAACTATTTCTTCCCATCATTTGGTGATTTTAGACCACTGTGCGCTGGAATTTTGATATCAGCTAGAGTAATCTTAACTGTCCATTTTAATTAAACTCATAATCTCCGGCTGCGGCTGACATATATAGGTTTCCTCTTTACGAGTTTTCCTTTCTGAGGCGATAGTAAATTTGATGGGCGATTTTATTACGTAGCGGTGTTTCAAAATGAGAAATTCAGTTAGCTTAAAATGCACGTGCAACCTTCTCTACCTCCTGGCTTTCTATCACGAATGCTTCAGGCCCCTTGATGACATTAAACAGTACCCGTAACCTTGTGGCGAAGTATGATATAAACAGTATCTCCGCAAATATATTAGAACCTCTCAGATGGTGGGAAAAATGTTCCAGTCAGCGTAGTAACTTGTTTCTCTGGAACTGGACGCAGCAACGTGCCCATCGTCTTTAATCTACTTTGACGGATGACCACAAGAAACGTTCTATTGCCAGCTTGAGCGCAGAATTAATGGTTGTGTTAAATTGTGAAAATATGAGAACATACATGCACATGTGTATCCGATATATGAATATGCACTTTTTTACGCGAATCAACCAACATTGTCCACAAACGTAGCTGGTAAACTTCTTATAATCTTTTTGAGATGCTTCAAACGTCTCGTAGTTTAACGTTTAATGTACAGACAGACAAAGCGTAAGCTACAACATTGTCTTCATCAGTAATATACGAGGGTAGTCCCAGGAGTACCCGACCTGACGTATATAAGGTGACCACGCAGAAATGGCGAAGAAAATGCACAAAATGATATTGGATCACTGCCGACTGAAAGTGCGCGAGCTAGACATGGAAGACATTTCAAAAAATACTGTACATCGCATATTGACTGAAAATGTGAACATGAACATGAAAAAGTGCGCAAGATGGGTGCCGCGATTACTCACAATGGAACAAAAACAGCGTCGTGAGGATGTTCCAATCGAGTGTTTGGCGAACTTTCATAAGAATGAAGCCGAGTTTTTGCGTCGATTCATAACCATGAATCGAACATGGGTCCATTACCTCACACGGGAAACGAAGGAACAGTTAAAACAATGGGCTGAAAGGGGAGAATCGGCTCCAAAGAAGGCGAAGAGAGTTCCATCTGCAGGCAAGGCCATGGCGTCAGTTTTTTGGAATGCGTGTGGGATAGTTTTCATTGATTATCTTCAGAAAGCAAAAACAACGAACGGCGAGTATTATACGAACTTATTGCAGTGTTTGAGTAATGAAATCAAGAAAAAGCGGCTACATTTGGCGAAACAGAAAATTTTGTTTCATCAAGATAATGCACCAGTTCACACATCCGTTATCGTAATGGCCAAAATCAATGAGTTAAAGTTCGAATTGCTTCTTCACGACAGAAACAGCGAATAGGGTATCGCTGTTTCTAAAGTTGAAAAAATTGCTCGGTGGTAAAAGATTTTCCAACAATGAAGAGGTGGAATTTGAGGCTGATGGCTATTTTGAGGAGCTCGACGATTCTCACTATACATTTTCGCTATCGAAAGTATTGAACATCTCTGGGAAAAGTGTATCGAGATAAAAAGAGGTTTTCTTTGTTATGTCGGGTACTTCTGAGCTTACCCTCGTACCACCCATCTCGGTAGCGGTAATCTACAGATCTGATTTCCACGCTGAGCGTATGCCTAAAGAACATAGGAAGGATGTCGATTCAACGGTCGTTCTGATGTACTGAATTGCCGTTTAAAACTGTCAGTAAAAATGCCCTACCATGCCATGGTTGGTGATGGAGTAGCTCTCAAAATATTTAATCGTTTGAACAGATATAGCACTAAATGGTTAAGAAGTATTAGCTAACATAGCGAAAATTATGAAGTTATGGCGCTAGAAACGTCCAGACGCATGACCATAATACTTTTTTCTTTTTGAAATATTAAGCATCTCTACTCTTTAGCCGAATATTGCTCACTGTAAAGCCCATGATGAAATATTCAGCCCTTAATTAAAAAATTCTTGCGCATTATTATGCGCCCCACGGTGCATAACGCCGCGTAAAACAACAAATTCGGGGTA
Organism: Rosalia funebris; assembly: GCA_037954035.1. NCBI lineage: Eukaryota > Metazoa > Arthropoda > Insecta > Coleoptera > Cerambycidae > Rosalia > Rosalia funebris. Next base: position 16,928,265 of record JAZFAV010000001.1, on the reverse strand, counting down.
AGAGCCAAAACAAAAATAAACACGAGTATACTTCATCCATTTGCAGGAGTTAACTGGGACCCGGGATTGTGCGCGATAAATTCATTCTGAGGTATAATCATCTAGCGGCAGGTGTTCGAGGTGGAATAAGAAATTAACTTCATGGTCCTCGAGGTTTATTCAACTGTTATGCTCGCGAAGTTGCAAGAAATGCACCGTGCCCGCCGCCTTTAGAGGCAGAAGCGAAGCAAATCTCATCGACATTGTTGGAGGACTTGTGCCAAAAAAAAAAACACATCAAGATGAACACTGTTTAATTTCCTGTGTGTAGATATAACAGAATTAAGTTGATAAATTACAAGGCTGTTAATTATATACGTTGTTAACTGCACGCCTAAGCACGACCAATGGCCAGATGGTTTTAATGAATAGGAATAGTTATATTTTTGCGGCTTTTTTGAATCGCCATTAAACCTACAGCTAGGTTAATGGTTTTTGATCAGCATTTATTTGATTTCACTTATTTTTTTTAAATAATTCATTAAAAATATAAATACATTTTGTATTCGTGTTTGTTCACATAACAGACGTATAAGCGTTATAATTATCTGTTTGTCATACTCATTGGGAGAGATGATTAAAACTTATTAACTTATTTTTCAGTTTTAATCACCTCCCGATGATGCCATCTTGGTTGGCGAAATATGCGTTGAGAAAAGTGTAATATTCTTTACTGTAACTTTACTGTAATTTTAAGATACACTGATTCAGATTGCTTGAAAACCACAAGAAATATGTAAAACGTCCTCTATCTCAGGATATCACTAACTGCAGACCGGCGATAGTGATCCCGGTGTGACCGGTGACTCACAGTGACAGGGACTCACTGTATTTTAGTGCCAACTCTGTGAGACAAAATACGTCAAATTTCGCCATATAATTCAGCGCTCGTTGTCGGCATCTAGCCAGGAGAATGGCTGTTTTGGCCTAATTTGTTTGGTGCTTATTATATAAGGCATTTGCAGATGGTGTAGAGATATTTCTCCACTTCAGTAATTTGTAAAAATTACCATCTGCCAAGTAAAACTTTGCATTGTATTGATGATACCAAAAATACTTAATATTACTAATACTGAATAATATATGGAGTGATAATAATCTAATGTTGGTATCAAATGGCATATACATATGTACACAAGTAATAAAGGTTATGCTGTATCAATAAAAAAATAGTCTATAATAATAACGGATAAGACAATATTTTCCTTTTTTAATTCCTTTTTATTTCGATCATAGGTCATAGGTTACTAAAACTGATTTTTGTGTTCCATGGAAGTTCAACATTGTGAATAATATTTAGTTGAAGTTCGGAATTTTCTCGATTCGCGTATATTTTGTGGAAATATGGAAAATATAACACAGCTGGACGTCAAGATTTGGTAGCGCGCCAATGACCACTTGACCACTCAAGGTCGCCGGCGATTGGGTACCAATCACGCGAGCTTGATTAAGTAAATTTATAGCTCGAAAATTTCGCGGCAAACCGCCACACGAATATTTATTCGTTTTAAGGTGGCCATTTTTCTGAACGCGTTCAGTTTTCGCGTGTAAAAGGTTGTTTAGCATAGTTTTTTCAATCTGCATAAATATTACGCAGCTGGATACCACCTTTGTATGATTCACTATCATGCCTGGTTTTATTTCTCCTCGTTGTGGAACCCGCGCGGGGAAAATTTATGCTACGGGCATATTTATCACTGTCGTTTTAGGCAATCGTGATTAACAATATTATTTTTACTCGGTCTGATCTCTTCATTAGCGGATAGATTTTTTGGTTGCGCAAATTATGGTCTGTCGAATAAATTAGACCACGTGGTTTTCCTTGTATTGTTTGAGGCATTGAGAAAAATGTTTACCTGTTTTTTTTTTTAAATGATTACCTGTCTGATGACGCACGACATCGTCACCGTAACACTAGCGTCTAAGGATTAGTCATACTCCTCGAATTCGGTAGGCCAAAGTTGTGTGTGAATGTGATGAACTGATGGAAATTCTTATTACCTTGAAAGCAACTTCTTTATTTATAGCAAAGAAAGGCGAAAGGCCTAAGGGTATAGCAAGGCCTAATACTTCATCGAGAGCCAATATAAATCAGTCAATAAATGTTATTTTCTGCAATAAAAAATAACACTCTTTTAGTCACTTTCACGAAATCCTCGGTATGTTTCCAGACTGTTTCTTTGGTTTAATAAAAATCTATAGGTAATTGAGAACAAGGTGTATTTTAATACTTATGTAAGGATATAAATCTAAGGACTTAAATGAAATCAGGCGTACTCCAGGGATCATATCTAGGACCAATTATATGCTTGTTTGTATCAATGTTACAAAACCTAATAAAAAAGATATGTTACACTTTAAGATGATCTTAAAGTGTATTAACATGTAAGACAAACTTATCTAATGAATAGATGTGCAGTTTTATGAGATAATGACAAAGAATTATGAATATTTTAGCCATATTATTATTATTTAACTCTCTTTGTCGAAATATAAGTTTTTAATGTATAATCCATTAATGTGTACTCCATTAGGAGAGCCGGTAATGGATTATCTAAAGTTATACGTTTGTCGACGCTGATTTCGCCAACTAAATTGGTATCATTGGGAGATGATTACAACTCTTAAGTTTCATTAACTCGCGATCACATGATCGTTTTAATTGTATCCTAATGATGCCAATTTGGTTGACGAAAGGCGCGTCGAGAAACGTTTAATCTTTCATATTCGTGGAAAACTGCTCCTTTGTTTTCGTTGCTGCATCGAACGTTCCAGCCCCCTTCCAGGATTAAGCGAATGATGTTCGTCCTTAATCTGACTCAACTAAAACTGAGTATACTCTCTTTTTTTAATAACTCTCTTAAATAACTCTTTTTTTTATTAAATATATTGTTTCCTTTTAATTATTTTTAACACTTTTTTAATCATTTTAAGACACAATTTTTCATGGTGAAATTGTGTATCTTCAAATTATTTAAAATACTTATTATATTGCCTATAATCATTATTTTTATCAAGAATTACTGTATGAATATAAACTTTTTTCGCAACTCGACACATCGCAGGGTTTGATTTTTTAAAGCTTTAATCATCTCCTATACGATATTTTACTATGTTCTTCACTTCATAAATCTAAGGGATCTCTTTAAATACGCACAGAATGCATGTCTTTATTCAGGTGAAATTTAATCAGGTGTTCTGTAAGGATCAGTTTTGGGTCATTCTCTTTCAATAGTTTATAAATGAAGACACGACTGGAACTAGGTGTTGTGCAACAAGTACAAAATATTGAGAAATTCGAATTCAAACATTTGTTTTTGTGAATTTTTGTTTCATATTGTTTATACATGATGCCACATGTTTAAAATGGTAATATCAATGATACTAAACTCTATCAACAAAGTCTATTACGTTCAATTTGCTCAACGTGAATCATTTTAAGGTAGTACTAGCATGTATTTCGATTACAAAAGTTTGGCCGCTTTCTGCTGACTTTTACATAGGTCGCTGCACTGCCATACGCTACAAAATTTTGGCTGTGATTGTACCGAGTTTCTTCACGCCACAGCTGCGTTTGCAGCGTGGCAACACTGCAAGCGCAGAACTCGGTGTCTACCTTATCGCGATATTGTAATTTTGTTTGCTTCTGTGCCTTTTTCGACCGGATTCTTCAATATTGCATTGAATATGACAAAAATAAAACATAAAGGAGTTTGGAGGTGGGAAAAAGATGTTACACGACGTCTGAAAGTTGTGAGAGCACTGAATGACGCGAAAAAGCTTCAAATCTAACCGCGAAAAAAATTCAACTTGGAACTCGGATCATGGATTTAGATGAATTGTAGCAGAATTTGAAGTGTCATTGATGTAAAACGTTATTGTCATTAGAAAACGCCGAGAGTGAAGTAAGAAGTGGCTTACAATTCATTTGGGCAGTGCGATTGTAATTCCTTGCCATGTAACATTCCATGTAACGTTGCCACGGTGCGAGAGTACGTAAATCGAAAAAAATTCGCAACTTTTTATTTAGATTACGCGGAAACTATGTAGTCGATCAAGCTCATTTTGGGTTCACATATTTTCGGCTAGTTCATAAACAAAATATTAGTTTTATATGAAAATCTAAAGAACAGTTTCTGGGATATAATGAGATAACTGTCATTTTATTGCGAGGTCCCTACACTTCTCATGTTAACAAGGTCAATTTTAGGTTTAATAACTGAGAAAACGGTGCAAATGAACGTTTCCAAACTTCACGAAAGTATTTAATAACTATTCATTTAATAAATATAAAAATTTCAGCGAGTACTTAAGAAAACGGGAAACTACTAGTACTGCCTTATGTATATTCCCTAATTTTTATACGTAACGTCTTCTTCCAGTCGTGCCTTTAAATCAGTAAGTAATTAGCACCGCAAGTCTACCTCAATCATATTCAGATGATAAGAAACACCCTGTATTCAGATAAATAAGCTGTAAACTAACGAGAGTATTGGGGTTATAATTTATGATATTGATTTTCCGTGTCTAACAATTTATACTTTTATTTTGTCTAACTTAGCATCAACGATGTTCCGCTCATTCAGATCTCATTAGTAGATGAATTCTGCGGTTTTACACATTACGGGCCTGTCGGAATAAATAATGTCCACTGTCAGTGTGCAACACTATTGTGTATAGGTTTGCGGTTGGGGCGCTCACCGAATATGAATCAAATATGTTAATTGGCGCATGAAATAAAAGATATAGCATTGTCATTTTCAGTTTCGTCCGTCGACTCGGAAATAATTTCGTTATATGATAAAATAAACCGTTAATTTAAAATGACAAAAGCTCGAGCGATGCGCTTTGCCAAATTAATAGATATTTAGTTTAAATGAAATTATTTTGGTGGACAAATTTCACGAACTATAATAAATATTCATATGCAAATAAGTTAAAAATCCGTTCGCGTTGGAAACGCTTTTTTTTTTGGCTATAAATCAATATAGGTACGATCGTTTATAATACCGATGAGAATGTCCCATTATATGTGTTATTATGCAAATTTTGGCTTTGGCTAGTGAACATCACTTCAAAAATAATTAATTGCAGGTTTATAGCTTGTCGATAATAGCCGAGTTCATAATGTAATTAGGAAAGAAAGAAACCTATACGAGTATGCTTACTAACTACTGAAGTGGGGAGATATCTCCACACCATCTGCAAATGCCTTATACAATAAGGACTAAACAAATTAAGCCAAAACAACTATTCTCCTGGCGACATGCCATCGACGAGTGCTGAATTACATGGCGAAATTTGCCGTATTTTGTCTAACAGAGTTAGCACTAAAATACACTGACTTAGATTGCTCGGAAATCACAAGGAAGATGTAAGGCGTCCTCTATCTCAGGTTATCACTAACTGCAGACCGGTTTCGACCTTATCTTGGGTCTCGTCAGTGCAGTTTTCGAGCAATCTAAATCCAGCATTTTAGTGCTAACTCTGTTAGACAAAATACGGCAAATTTCGCCATATAATTCAGCGCTCGTCGATGGCATGTAGCGAGGAGAATGGCTGTTTTGGCGTTATTTAGTCCTTATTACATAAGGCATTTTCAGATGGCGATCTCCATACCATCTGCAACAATTTGGTATTTGTTATTTTTATGAATTATATCTTTTAAACTGATATATACAACGAGAGAGCCCGTACCCCTAGATAGGGAAAAAATTGGATGTGAATCTATAATCTAGGCAGATACATACGTCAATATTTACTTTAAATGTGAAAACTGTCTCAAATGAAATATATATTGGGTAGGTATTTATTCGGAAAATAATGTTAACTTAGAGAAAATAATGTAAGGTTAGAGAAAATTTTGTAATATAGTTGGCTAGGTAAAAGTGGAGATGCGTAGCTGGGGGTTATGAGGATTTATTTACAAAATTAGATAGAGAGAAACAGATTGTAAAAGCTCAAAAATATATAAAGATAAACAGTTTTAATACCTTAAAACGGACTTTTCCGCACCTAGAACATCTCTATCTCGAAATTGAGTAACCCATGGACAGGGTGGAGTGTGTCCTATCGACCTCAAAATCAATAGGTGTCATCTGGTAGACATCCCTAATCAGAATCAGTCGAAACTCGATCGATCCGATACGATTTAATTGAGTTATCGTGCTACCACTAAAAATTTCTCAAATAGTCCACCATTGTGCGTTTTCATGACCCATCAACATGGTAGAGTGTGTTCTATCCACCTCAAAATCAATAGGTGTCGTCTGGGAGACGTCCCCGATCAGAATCAGTCAAAACCCGATCGATCCGACACGATTTAGTTGAGTTATCGTGCTAACATGAAATTTTAATGCCGACGACGACACACACACAGACAAACTTTTTTAAAAACTGTTTTTTTTTTTGTTTTTAGGCCGAAAAACGAGAAATAAATGCTAGAAAATTTTCTTTCGATTTTGCTTTACACGATTACATTACTTTTTCGCTTTGGTATAGTTGAGTGTGGAGAAGTAAAATGTATACTAATGCTAATAGTTAATTTACTCCTAGATACCCATTCACGACCCACATCAACCTTCCGTATTTAATTTTTATTGTATTATTTCGATTCTTCTAACTTATATGTGAACAATATGCATTATATAAAACCAACATGAGCATTACATAACCCACTGATATAATAATAGTCGTGTTTCTTTGTAAGGCATGGCGAATAGTTTTTGAGGTATCCAAATACGCATAAATATTACTAAATTTATTTGAAATTAGACTGACTAATAATTTACAAATATTTTGTTAGTAAATATTTTCAAAAGATTTCATTATTTACTCATGTCCAACTCATTTCTGTTTCATTCTTCTTCTTCTTCCTTCTTCTAAGTAGGTCTAGGACCTGTTCTTCTTCAAGCGCCCGAGGTTGCTTGAGATCGGTGTTCGGACGAGGATCGATGTTTAACGTGGTATGACCGTTGCCACCCGTTTCATTATTTGTTAAAATTAAATTGGTTATAGAGTCATCAGAGTCACTTATAGAATCTCACTACTGAATTCCAGTTTTGAGCTGGCAAAGGAAATTTCCCCCTCCGAATTTCAATCAATCAAAATAAAATTCAGATATATAAAAACATCTAAGAGACTTTTTGCGTGATTTCTGTCATAAAAAGCTTGACACTTAGCCTTTACAGGGAAGCATTAACAAAAAAACTTGATGGTATATCCATATTAGGTTTAATAGATTTTTTTCAAAAATTAAAGTTAGTTTGAATAGATATTTGAAGCCCCTTCCAAATGAGGTATTACTGGGACACTGTTTCCATAATTTTATTAAAGATCTATCTATATATTAGATAGGTCTTTTACTATCATTATCGTTAGTGATGTACCAGATTTTTTAATTGTTTGTTTAATATCAAGACAAGTTCCTGTGTTGATGATATTTTTGATAGCAGTATTTCGATTAATTTTAAATAAACCTTTGTATGTATAGACCGTTTTCAACAACGGTCTCCAACATTCCTGGTATGAATGGATTTCCTTCATTATTTGCATGTTCAGTGTAACTTCATTTTTGATTATTACATTCAATAATTATCAATATTTTTGTTTACCCAATATCTGAATTATTTTTAAATTAATTCTATTGCTTTAAAGTAAGATTTACTTTAATGAAAAGTAAATGTATTTTAATTAATTTTTGTACTGTTTTGTAATGTGTTCTATTTTTTCAACTTGAAAATAAACTATGTTACGCTTGTAATATGTTATGTTGTGACAAGCACGTGTTTCTTCTGCACCACTTTGTATATTGACTGTGTACTCATATATGTTACAGTTATACTATGGAACAGCTCATTGAAACAAGAAGAATGTTTTACGACATTAACTGGCTTGTCCATTTTAGACAGTTTGTAATTTTCATTTCTTCGATATCTAGTCGATTTGATATTTCGGAACCATATAAGTGATACTTGCAATTCTTCCATTCCAATTGACGACACGGATGCATATTACTAGCGTTGCATATAACGGCAAATTCTACCTGTAACTCTATTATTGATATCTGTCAAAAATGTATACGGGTTTCGTCTTGGCTGAATATATGTACATGTTCCGCATTTTAAAGCATTTAAAATCAATTTGAGTGACGCGTAGTATAATGTGACATGATGTGAGGCAAATAGAAAATCGATATTGTAGATGGATGTTTATCAGCAAATATATCGTTGAAGTGAAAAGGTGGTATTTTTAGGTGCAAGGCAACGATTCTTTTTTTGCTGACGCCTCAGAAATATCTTTCTATCAGACAATTACAATGACAGTGCCGTGAAATATTATACTGGAGATATGTCTGTGTGCAAGATTATTTAAATATTTCACAGTCGTATAACCATTTATCAGACTTTTCATTCTCCTTACCATTACGGGTATATAAAAACAATAATAAAAGTGATTTTATTTAAATTTAGGCAAATAACATTGACCTTTATTTTAAGTAGACTGTATAAATTTTTATTCTTGGAAATGTAATGTTTTTCAACACATACAATCATATTATTGTAATTAACAGCCTCCTGATGTATTGCAGTTTTTAATGTATAAAATCCAACTGACTCAGGAATTTACGGTAAGCGACCATAGACGACACCGTGTGTTCGCTGATTGGGCTCTGAAGCAGTTGGAAGTTGGCCCAAATTTCGCCAAAAAAATCATCTTTAGCGACAAGGCCCATTTTTGGATGAATGGATATGTGAACAAGTAAAATTGCCGGATTTGGGCCGGTACCAATCCACACGAAATATACCAGCACCATCCCGAAAATGCCATTGTTTGGTGCGGATTTTAGTCTGGCGGAATCATCGGTCCGTACTTCTTTCAAAACGAAACTAGCCTTGCCATAACCGTCAACGGCGAGCGCTACAGATCGATGATAAGCAACTTTTTGTGGCCTAAACTGGATGATATGGGTACCGACGACATGTGGTTTCAACAGGACGACGCTACGTGCCATACAGTGCATGCCACGATGGATATTCTGCACGAGCGATTTGAGGGCATGGTCATCTCGCGCAGGAGCTACGTGAACTGGGCATCGACATCGTGCGCTTTAACACCTTTAGACTTTTTCCTTTAGGGCTATCTTAAATCGCAGGTCTATACGAATAAACCGCAATCAATTGATCAAAAATTGACCCTCAAAGTCAACATAATGAACGCTATACAGCAAATGCAGCCAGATTTATGCAACAAAGTCATCGAAAATTGGACCTCTCGAACACGTGCCACCAAGCTGAGCCGCGGCGGATATTTGGACGATATTATATTTCATACTTAATGCCGTAAAATATTCTTTACTTATTAAATAAAAAGAAATTGAGTAGATATCTGGCAAACAACTAGTTTTATTTACGTTTAAAAATCGAGCGTCCTTATTGAAAGATCCTATACTTTTACTCGTGCGGAAATCAGTGCTTTAAATATCAAAATTTACTGAAGCAAGTATGGTTTAGTACTGGTGGCTCTATCAGTAGTAGCTATGATTCTCTATGCAATACCTACATACAAGAACGATAGTTATTTAACTTAACTAAGTAATAAGTTATCCAGAGACTAAGCTATCCAGAGACTAAGTTGAGTAGAGTAATTTAATAAGAGTAAGTTATTCAGCCGTATTTACTTCGAAAAGTTCCAACGTTATTATGAAAGTCGTTATCAGAAGTAGTTATTAGAATCGGCGTCAATCATTATCACCTATGATAATTATCACCATGCTATCCCCGAATTTGGACATTTATTGTTAGGAAGGCAACATCGATGACGAAGAATATATCTTTTGGACACCGAAATTCTACCAGTCCTTCTGAAAGAGGGAAACAGAGTTATGATTTATACAATCAGTACAGTTTATGTGGTCTTTATACTACTAGAAAGAGATTTCGATGGCCGAATATTATATACTACTAGAAAGAGATTTCGATGGCCGAATATTAACGCTATATTTTCCTAAGTTTGTCAGTAATAGTGTCGTTTGGCCATGCTATTCACCCGACCTTAACCTGATCGAGTTTTTCTCTGTGGCGATCTGAAATATATCATCTATAAAAATTCACCTAGCTCATAAGTGTGCATAAATCGTTGCTATAAAGTCTTGTTTTCTTATAGCACAAACTGTAAATTGTGTACTTTCCATTAAGCGATAACAATACCAACGTCACATGAGCGTGATTTTTGACAAACACATCCCGCAAACGATGACAGTTTAGCGATTCGAGTTAATCTTATGTACAGTGAACGAACTTAACGTGTTCGCGTGGAGTACATTGGAAGCCCATTGAACGTCTTTTGATATAAATTAAGATAGATTACACATCATCCTGCTCGTCTTTAACTAAGCGCAAACTTACAAACTCATTGCCGAACACTTAACCTAGTTAGTATGGAAATCGCTTCCGTATTTTTACACTCCAAATTGTTTCTATAATTTGTTTTCGTCAGTTCGTCTGCTTTAATTGATAAATTGTACTTACTTAACTATTGCCAGGCGGTTTTCAACTTGATACTGAGTACAACTTAAATTGTTTTCTTGTGTATACACATTAGGGGGTTAACAGCATGTTGTTATTAAATTAGTATGTGTATGCAAATTAATCAAATTGTAATTCGAAAGAGGAGCAGTCTGTGCACGGTGATTTAGTTAAATGCAACACCCAACAAGGAACTAAGTACATTCGTGTGTGCTATTACTAAGACTGTGGGCGAGCGCTGCATGCCATTGGCGCTTCATGTGGGGACATGAATATTTTTACTGCAACGAAAGTTTCGTTTATCAAGCCCAAAAATCTTGGCTATTCTAAAATAATAATATTCATAAAATTTCATAAAAAAATTTCGTCGTAAAATTTCTATTAGATTGTAAACGATGTATGATAATTTACCGAGATAATTATCTTTTAATTTCTAAGCAGTTTTAACGTAGCGGTGCGATGATGAGGTAAGTGGTCGCCGAACCGTAGTGGAGAGGGATCAACAATGCACTTTTGACGTTGATCTTGATTAGTCGATCGAGGTGTACGTACGGTGTCCGCTGTGTTAGTTGAAACGTTTTATTCTAATAATAAAGGATGTCGTACGTGCGAAAGCCTAAAAAACGTTTATATGATTAAAGAGGGTCAGTACATACAATGTTATATGTACTTATAACAGTTTAGTGCGTTTGTTGGTAATTACTTTGTATTATCATTTTATTACCCTTGTTGCGACGCGTACGACTGTGGCGCACAGCACATTTCCCACAGCCTTGGTTATTAGTTATTACAATAGTTTGTTGTAAAGACAAAATATACATCAGCTCTTATACTAACAATTCCACTATAAGAAAACGATGATTTATGGCATTATCTCCTCTAGGCAAAAGTACCAAGTGTAAAAGTAATTCAGGAGATAATAGTAACGCCATCCATTATACATAAGGCTATAAATACGAATGATATTGTATACAATATAAAACTTGTTTTATTTAGGCATTCGATACATTTATGGTACCCTTAATTCGACCGAAATATTGGTTACGATGTTGTGGAAACACGGGAAGGACAGTAGTAACAGATGTTCGTTAAAAACTGGTTCCATTACACTTGTATTAGCCTCGGAACAAGCCTCGCTCTACCTGTGTTGGTTGGCTACATACATACATTGGACCGTGTACCGTCTATTCGAGATTGGTTTTAATGATGTGTGATACCGTCGTTTATTAAAATACACTTAATTAACATAACTAATTGAATGGTCTGGCAGGTAATGCCATTCACTCGAAAAGAAACGGTGGCTAATGGACTGTCTCGTGTTTCTAAATATTTTTAGATTGAGATGCAACTTATAGATTTGAACACGGTGATGTATTTACGGCAATTGCAATGACGCATTAAGTTACATGTATTTTATCTCAATACTATACACCCACAAGTTATGTAGATTATAATAATTATAACATTCGTAGAAATGGAATAATTTTATTTATGGAATAATTTAATGGATATAATAATAAATGCAATATTTATAGGGTGTCTTATTTGGAACTATATGATGTGATTTGTGAGCAAAACTAACAATCGTTGACAAACTGAGGTTTTTTATTCCTCAACATAAAATATAGACGATACAAACGGAAAAGAATATCGTTCATAATCCCGCCTCGACGCATCTGGCATGATGTCATTCGTTCAGCAAAATTATCCATAACACGGACACATAAAACTGGCTCTATTTCTCGAATAACACATTGAATGTTTGTTTTGAAGTCATTGATTGTTGCTGGCTGGGTGGCATACACTTTTTCCTTGACATAACCCCACAGAAAAAAGTCCAGTGGTGTTAAGTCATATGACCTTACAGACCAATTGATGTCACAATTCCGAGAGATAACATGATCAGGAAATAATCTGAGCTATGGTTGCACGTGCTGTATGACACATTGCATCATCTTGCTGAAACCACATGTTGACATACAGCAGAAACACAGAAAACAAAATTCGACAATTTTGTTTTTTGACGTATCCGTCAAGACGAAAATGCCTTCATCGCTGAACAAAATTTTGTTGCAAATGTCAGCATTACCTTTTTTCTTTTCTAACATCCAATTAACAAATGTACGTCATTGTTAATGGTCTGTAACTTTCAATTGTGCCAACTGAATTTTGTATGCTGACAGATGTAGATCTTTCTTTTAAATCCCATGTGTGACAATTGCATCATATGACAGATTCAATTGTTGTACACGACGTCGAATTGATGTATTTGGATACTTGTAAGTGCACTTTCTCTTACTGCAGCAATATTTTAATCCGACCGATCACGACGAGGAAGTATTCGTGTTGCCTGAACCCGTCGCTTCGAATTTCTTAATAAAATTACGGACTGTTAACTATGTAGGCGCTTCATTATGTCCTAATATTGTGGGAATTGTTCTTAATGCAACTGTAAATGATCGCTCACTTTCACAAAACAGTTGTACACAAGCTATTCGTTGTTGGACTTGTTCATCACGGCATGTTGACGTCATATATGGTTTGTAGATAGCAGTAGTTAAATATTGACGTCCTATCCTTGACAGAACATAAATGGCGAACAATTTAGGTACTATAGTTCCAACTGAGACACCTTATATTTTCACGTATCGATTACTACGAAGAAATAGCATATGGTTACGTTGATCAGCGATTCACTAATGTTAACAGCTTATTTTAGTAAAGATCAGTAAGTTTTACCCAAATATTGATCCTTTACCATATTGCTAAATTTAATGGTAATTGGAGACATCTCTTAAAAATATATGTAAAATTTGGCACACATCTCTGTACTAATCTTCAACTATTCGATGCAATATTTTCGAAGTAATGTCAAATTAGTTTCCCAACATGTTTGCAAATTTCATATATATGCAGAAAAGTTTATAACTGCTGTTGATAGAAAAGAGTAACAGCATTCTTGGTAATAACATAGTGCATAATGAGGCTTTAATGTTTCTTTAATTTATTAGTATTAATAAATACTAAATTATTAGTGGTAATAGTAGTCATGTACTATTAGCGTGATAATAGGTCAGAGTACTATTTGATGCATAGGTGATTTAGAAAGACAAGATAAGAGTAATATAAAAAACAAACTTGAATTTGGAAAATATAGAAGCGATTTTGTTATTGGTCTAATTTTTTTCTATATATGTTTCCACAACATTTTTAATACTACATTTATCTCTTGATTAATGCAATTATATTTAAAGACAAACTGCTTGTTAAAAAAAAGTCTATCAATGTTATAAAAATCATTTGCCAGTTCATACAAAGTATGACACTTTATTATTGAATATTTTTTTAGCCCACTCTGTATTGTACCACGGATGTTTGTACATTTATGGCTCTAGTCGAATCCTCTACCACCCTGATTTTACCCTCGTGCAGGTATCTTTTTTTAAATGGTGATTTACGCCCGCTGATAAACGTTCCGTGTCCGATGACAGAAAGGCCGTGGAATAGCAAGTGTCCGTCTGGCAGTATCCATCAGCTGCTTATACCTCGGACCTCCCGTGAGCTGCCGCTAGCGACTGCACAATGAAGATATCTCTCTCCACCGCGACCACTCCCAGCCACGACGTGAGATCATTGTAATTTGGTTCGAGGAATCGCTCATTATTGCGGTCTCTTCGTTTGCTGCCTTCCAGTGCTCTACTATACCAGTTTCATTTTATAAAACTCGCTGATGAGTTTAAACCACGAGCAGTTCCTTTAGCGGTTATTAAATATTCATAACTGTAACATGTGCATCGTAACATCCAAAGCAACATGTTGTGAACCAGACTAACTGTCCAAATATTTAAAATTTAATTTCTAAATACCTTCAGTGCCTTTTCCTCCATATGTCCCGAATATCTTCCTTTTCTTCTCTTGTTTTTGCTTTAGATCTTTCCGAGAAAGATTTAAAGCAAAAAGTAATCTTCATAATGTTAACCCACTATTCACTTTTATTCTGCTGCTCCTCTCTGGACTTCGTGTGTCAACAAATTACAGACAGTAAACACTTTGAAGTATAAAGAACCGACATTTTGATGACGCTGATGAGTGTGAACCAAACCTGTATATAGCGCCAACTGCAGGTAACTGTAAAATGTTGATAACTATAAATAGTAGTTACATCAATTATTCCATGCATGCTACCCATAATTTCAACGATACTCCCAGGTCACAACAGATTTTTGGAAACTTTAAAGATTCTATATTTCATCAAGTAATTTGAAATTCAAGAAAACCATAGATACTAAACTTCTGATGTAAACTCAAATGTAAATCAACCTTCATACAAAGAGGTAAGAACTAATCTTCTGTTTTGTTCAGAGAAACCATTGCGAATTTCTATCAAGAAAATTGATAATATTTCCACGAAGAAATGGTGCATCTTGAAGAAACTAACTGAAGAAATGTATATTAATTCTTTAAATAATATTATCGTCCTGATCTGTACATTTCAACAGGTTGATAATTTGGTGAAGTTAAAATATACAAGGCATTCAGGGAAGACTTTTACTCGTTAACTAATCCCAGGGGATGGTGATATGTTACGAGAATCAGCCGTGTAACAATGAAGCTCACATAGAATTATAAGTGCTGCCCATGTTCTTGAGAGATAGTTCTCGACTTTTCCCCTCAGTTCCCGCACCCTTTTACATACCTTTATCACTTGTCTTGAATTTCTTCATTATTCAATGGAGGAAATACTCAGACATAATGCAGGCTTTCTAGTACTCGATATTGTTACTAAACGGAAAGACGTTTCTAATATTCTTTTATACCATGCCAGTCAGAAGCTGAAACTATTGCTTTATTGTAATAATTTCCCCCCTCATCGTGCAGGTGCCAGTATGCAACGCAATCAGAATTCCTGGGGAAAATTGACATACGCTTATGTTTAACTTTTTTTGATGAAGAATTTGTGGTGATTGCTCTCCGATGGCTAGCCAAAATTGGGTGTGATAGAGACATGACATACTAATCACTAATATTTGTTTTAAATTCTGCGGTCGTGTTCTTCTTAAACTCAGATTCCGGGTAATCACATCACATCTTTGCTCGACTGTCTTCCGCGAGAGGTATTTCTAAAGAAGGAAGAAAAAATTAAATAAAAATAAATATGGTTAACTCTAAATATATATCGCATATAAATTTATTACTTTTTTTAAGATTTCGGAGCAATGGTAGCTTTAAATATTAAAATATTCATTATTCAGAAACATGGTGACAAATACTTGTATCTTAACGGTTTTCAATGGATGCGATAAATACAAAGTCCAAAATTATCAACAGACATTCCACAGTAATAGTCTTCGGCCATTACAACTAACGTACTACTGATTTCGTATACTTTCAGGCTAATACACGTTAATGGTGAGGAAGTTTATAAACAGACTAGGTCAAAAAACCAATTTCCTACGCACTCGAGATAATTTTAAAGGGGTGAACGGCCTACCTAGGTTGCGGGGTGTGTAACTTACTACAGGTCTTTTAATTTGGGCGAGGCACTGTTCGCACCGCTCTAATAGGCTTAATGTGTTATAGACGTGTAATAAAACCCGTACAACGAAAAACTACTCCAATTTTGGGCTGGCTATTACAGCTCTGGGTATTTTTAATGGCGGGAACTTCAATAAATGTTGCCGGATAGTGTTCCGATGGAAATAACAGTAAATAACATAAACGTATAGATTTTCACGATGCAGGGAGAATGTAATTGGGAGAATGGGCTTAGAGTTGAATAAGAATTTCTTTAGGATGTTATTGAACAGAATGTTAAGCCGTAGGTACTTATTGCTCTAAATTATATATAAAAATAAGTATAGGAGTAGCATCTCATTTTAGTAAACATTTGAACAAAGGTTATTACTTCGAGCAATGCGACGGAGCTGATTTTCTCTAGTCAGTGATTCAATCTAATAACCTGATCTTATGTATGTACGTTAATTCTATTCAGGTTATGTATTTTTAATGGATGGTAGCTCCCAAGATATGACGAGAAGGGGGATTTTTTTTACTTTCTTACTATATGATAGAAGTAAGTATAGAGGGAGTATTGTGACATTCAGTAGGTATAAAATCATAGAATGCTATATGACAAACTCCGCCTACTTAAAGTTGGCGTAATCCGCCTATAGGTAGGTCCACAAAGGTAACACCCAATCTATACGTGTGGCTATGTTGCAATTTAGGTCCCTTTAATACCATCGGTGCTCAATAATGTTGATTGACTAACTAGACTGACACTAAAGGTCATTCTGTGGATAATTGTAGCAGTACTTTGATTATTCATATAAAGAGAATAAAAATTTCATAATATTGATTGACTACCTTGATAGTAAGAAATTTTAGCAGTTCTATGTTTGTTTGGACACAAAGAAATAAAATCCTATATTATTTAATATCAAGTAAAAGTGTGTGATTCAATAAACAATTTTACTAATTGCAATAATTATTTTTTTGACAATTCGGAAAACCCTTTTATTGTTTTGACACACAGGTTTTATTAATTGTATTGAAGGAAGGGATTTGCTTGAAGCAAATGAATGTTTATTGAATCACGAAATCCCTTTTCTCCGTGTATACTCGAGACATTATTTACAGATTGCTGTTAAGAGTGGCTACATTGCGCAGATTTATTAATTTTGTTTATTTTTTTAGGTTTCACAGAAAGTAAGAAAGTGCTATACATGTGTTCAAGCTTATATGTATAGACACTACCGAGTATTTGTTACATTAATATAATATACAAGAAGATAATAAAAATGCATGCAGAATATGACAAATTTTTGTGCTGGCTGTGTAATAAAGGTTTTGTTCTAAAAATAAAATCCTCAACTTTGTAAAATACTTTATAGCACATCCATTGTTTTTATTTGACCTGACCTGACTTCTTACTTACAATAAGAAAATAAAACTATAAAAATATAATTTGTTACTGTTATTACGAGTATTTTTAATCATATAATTTTCGTATGAATTTTTAATTAAACAGAAAACCCGTAGACGGTATTTTATCGATTAATTTAAATAATTCATTCTTAAATGTAATACTTTTTTTTGTTTCAGGTAATAACTGATGTGGATATCGTGCTCGTAGGAGTGGCGCAACAAAGCAACACTTACGTTCAGATAAGGCATTTTAAATATTTTATTCAGTAGTGTAATTTATATACCAATTTAATTAGATTAGATACGGCTTAATTAAAAGATAGTTGACTTGTTTCGCATGTACGATCGGACAAGCCTAATTAATTGATTTATGCAGTAAAAATAAAATAAAACATGACACATATTAAAGGAAACCTGCATAAATTAGTAGTTGCATCTTCAAAACTACTGTAATCGTAGAGTACTTTCGTATATGATGGTGATTAACATACGAAAATAATTAAGATAATGATACCACAGGGTTTTAATTTAAGGCCATTACTTTGATCCATGTAAATAATCGTACGTAAGGTGTGTTTTATTACAAGCATAGCTATACTTAGCGGAATATTTTGAGATTAAGTTAGTTACTCAGTTAAGTTAACCCGAAATAACTTTGAAAGATCAACAGTAAATCGTACTTAATTCTGATAGTTTTATATGTAGCTCTACCGTCCATTAAACACTCAAATACCATGTGTTATTTAAAATGAAGACATGAAGACTGTTCAGAATCTAAAATGGAGTCCCAACACCAAATTTCATTGAATCATATTGTGTAAAGTTCTAGTTTCAGACGTAAAATGCGTCTGTAAGGTAAAAAATCGCTTTGAAAGATCAACATTAAATCGTTTCTAATTCTGATAGTTTTGCGTCTGCATTTAAGGTAAAAAATCGAAATAATAAAGTTATTTGACGATGGGACTCGTAATAGCAGAGAAATAGCCGCAGAATTTACCCGAAGACATCCTTTACGCGTCGCTATTAGTCATGGAACAGCAGCCACCATAAATGCTCCTTTAAATAAAACTCGCAGTATTATTAAAATATCTCAGAATGATCAACCTCGTCGAATGCATCCGCATCCTGACGATAATGTAATCTTAGTAGCAAATCAAGGGAATCCAAGAGTAAGCCTACGAGATTTAGCGTCTCAATTGAATATCGACAAGAAAATTAGATGCTTCAGTCATAGAATCAAGCCTTATAAATTAAAATTTCTACATACTTTGAAAGAAGGTGATGAAAATGAGAGGTTAGAATATTGGTATTAGGCTCAGGGAAATGTTTTAGACGACCGGAATTTTCTACATCAAATTTTGTTTATCGATGAGGCTACATTTACCATTAATGGGGTGGTAGCTTCCCAAAACTGTAGATAATTGTCTACAGAAAATCCTCATTGGGTTATTAATTGTAAACATTAGTATTAAGAGAAAGTTAACGTATGGTGTGGGATTTGAGGAGACAGAATGATTGATCCATTTTTCTTTAATAACTCATTAAATGCTGAGCGTTTAGTTAATAACTTTTTCGATAAGGAATTATGAGACGCCACTGAAAATCTTCTTCTTAATGTGCGACATGACACGTTTTTCCAGCTAGATGGTGCATCAATCCATAATTCCAGAATTGTTCGTCAGTGGTTGAACGAACATTTCCCAATACGTTGGATAGGAAGAAATAGTGCTTTTGACCTCTGGCCTTCTAAGTCCCTGATATTACACCATTAAATTTTTATTTCTGGAGAACAGTGAACAATAAAGTCTACAAAACAAGGCCCAGAAATTGGGGAAGAACTTTGTGCTAAAATAAAACGAGCCTGTCGTGAAGTGAGCATTCCAGAACTGAGAATAGTAGTCATTCATAATCGTAAAAGAATTGAGAAATGAATTCAAATTGAAGGAGTAGATTAGTTCAGATGGGCTACATCCGATAATAAATTAAAAATTTTTTGATGTGTAATTAGTAATTACACAACTTGGTAGTCATGAAAGCTAGATTAAAGTTCAAAAATCTGAAAACCCGGAAGGATAAGAAACGTATAAATGTAGACATATTGAGGGATCAGAATATGAAAGATAAGTTCCAGGATAAAACAGATCAATTAATAAATAAAACGAGTAAGGACGAAGTCAAGAACGCAGAAACTGAGTGGGAGGGTATCAAGAATAGTCTAGCTTCCGCGGCTACTGACGTTTTAGGACACGATAAAAGGAAAGCTAGGAAGCCCTGGATAACGGACGAAATCTTAAACTTAATGCAAAAGAGACGAGGCTACAAAAACAGACGAGACGAAGAAGGACTGAAAACTTATAAGTCAATAAAGTGGGAAATCATTAGAAAATGTAGAAAAGCGAAAGAACAATGGATAGAGGATAAATGCAAAGAAGTAGAAGATAAGTTGCAAGTAGGTAAGACCGATGAGGCTTACAAAATAATTAAGAGGAACTTCAGGGATATAGGAACAATAAGTAGAAATGTTAGGAGTCAATCGGGGGACATACTGATCGGAAGAGAGGAGAAAGCGGATAGATGGAAGCAGTACTTAGGAAATTTATACGAGGGTCAGGAATTAGGAGAGATATTAGAGGAAGAATCTAGCATCGATAGGGAAGATGTAGGAAAACCTATATTGAGAGAGGAATTTGAAATAGCACTAAGGGGGCTAAAGAATAATAGAGCGCCGGGTGTAGATAAAATACAGGCGGAAATTTTGAAATGTGCGGGACAGAAAGTAGTAAATAGGATGTTTGAACTGGTAAAATACATATACGAAACGGGCGAGATGCCGGAGGATTATAAGAGGAACATTATCGTTACTATACCGAAAAAGAGAGGAGCCGACAAATGCGAGAACTTTAGAACGATTAGTCTAACCTCCCATGCGTCAAAAATCTTAACTAGAATAGTGCAGAAGAGGATGGAAAATAGAGCGGAGGAAATACTAGGAGAAGATCAATTCGGGTTTAGGCGAAATAGGGGAACTCGCGAAGCTATTCTGGCGCTAAGAGTAATGTTAGAGAAAACAATAGAAAAAGGAAAGAACGCTTATATAGGATTTGTAGATTTAGAAAAAGCTTTTGATAACGTAAGATGGGAAAAAATGTTCGAGATACTAAAGAGCGCGGGAATGAAGTATAGAGATAGGAGAGTAGTACACAATCTATACAAAGAGCAAACTGCTGTTATAGAAGTAGAAAGGGAAAAAAGGGAAGTAGGTATTAGGAAAGGAGTAAGACAAGGATGCACGCTATCACCACTAATTTTTAATCTGTACATCGAAGAGGCGATTAATGTGGTAAAAGATAGAGTGGATTTCGGGATTAAAGTACAGGGACAGAAACTAAAAATGCTAAGATTCGCGGATGATATAGCAGTATTAGCATCTAGTAAGGAGGAATTAGAATCAGCATTGAACGAAATGGAGGCAGTGTTGACAGAGGAATACGGAATGAGGGTGAATAAAAACAAAACTAAAGTGTTAGTGTGCAGAGGGCGCGAGAGCAGAGCAAAAACGAAAGTACAAATTAATAATGAAAGGTTGGAGGAAGTTAAAGACTTCACTTATTTAGGAAGTAAAATAAATTGGGATGGAAGAAGCGATAAAGACATAAAACAAAGAATAGCGCAGGGTCGAGTAGCTTTTAACAAAAAGAAAGCACTTTTATGCTCGGGGGTAATAAACTTAGAAACAAGGAAGAGATTTTTGAAAACATATGTATGGAGTATGGCACTATACGGCTGCGAAACCTGGACGGTAGGTGAAGCAAGTAGGAAGAAATTAGAAGCTTTTGAGATGTGGTGTTACCGAAGAATGATGAAAATACCATGGACTGATAGGGTTAGAAACGAAGAAGTATTAGAGAAAGTCGGCGAGAAAAGAAGAATGTGGAAAAACTTAAAGAAGAGAAGAGATAGAATGGTAGGCCACTTGCTGAGACATGGGGGAATAGTCCGCGATATTTTGGAGGCAGAAATAGGAGTGAAGAAAGGCAGAGGTAGGCCTAGATTAGACTACTGCTCGCAAATAGTAAGGGATGTAGGTTGTAGCACAATTAGCGAAATGCGTAGGTTAGCACAAGATAGGAGAAGCTGGAGGTTAGCGTCCAATCAGTCTTAGGACTGATGACCTAATGATGATGATGAATTAGTAATTATCTCAAAAGCAGATTGTTGTTTTTTTACGTATTTCAATAATTACCAAAAGTTAATTGGTTGTTCCCTTTTCCCTGAAAGTATATTTTTTGTCAAACCGACACTTCTGGCTCAATATTTTGTCCATTTCCATGGCATCCTATTAAATTGAAAACCAAAATTGTAACCGTGTGGATTGCGGAAGAATATCGAAAAAACTAAAAATGCGAATTTCGTAATGGTGTTCGCATTTGGTGTTGGGGCTCAACTTTAAATTTTTCTAAGATCTTTAACGCGAAGCAAAATATTGGGAATGGGCCCCCATTCGGGGGCCTGCCGTTGCTTCAATTTGTTACTTAAATTTATATTGGCCTCGAAATGTATAGTCATGCATTTTTATTGTTCTTTCACTCAAGTAAAACAAATTGTAGTTTTTAGCATTTTAATAGCACTTTGCATGTTGATATTATTGTTTCTGGTTAAAAAAATACCATTAATAATTCAAATTATGGAATGCAAATACCAAGGAATGTTCGGCAACGACTGTCACCTACACAATGAGGCAGTGTTAACGTTTAGTCCAATCAAATTACTTTTTCAGCTACCAAAATATATTTCAGTAATTGAATATATGTAAAAATTGGGAAAATTTCCGTAGAATTCAATAAACTACTTTACTCCACCTGAATTTTTGGGCTTCATTTTCAAAATGGCGTCCAAAGTTCGCAAAAAACCGTTTTTTTCATTTATAAAAAAGCTTTCGATCCGTATTAAAAATTCCTACAACTTTGTTTGAAACATTTTTTCAAAAATGTTAAGTTTTTTTATAAATGAAAAAAAAACAGTTTTTTTTTGCGAACTTTGGATGGTATTTTGAAAATGAAGCCCAAAATTCCGGTGGGGTAAAGCAGTTCATTGAATTCTACGATATTTTTCCTAATTTTTACATATTTTCAATTACTGAACTATTTTGTGGCAAAAAATCAGGTATTTTCGACAATTTGATTGGCCTAGTTTCCGAGTGACCGCACAGAAGTGCATGAACGAACAGTATAAGCATCGCGTTTGTACTGTTCTTTTACTCAACTCTTAAACAGACGCTACGATTTTGCATGACAGGAAAGGGTGGATGTACCGCTCTTTCAACCATTAATGCGTTGACGTTTTTGGACCATTTTGGCTATCTCAGTTTAAACTGCCATTTTTTGCTCTTATATTGCTCTTTCACTCACCGATTCAATTATGCCAAAGCTCAAATGTAGATTTCAAAAAATGGTGAAAATATCCGGGGAACTCCATTTTAAATGAGACACATGGCATCATCATCATCATCATGAGGTCATCAGTCCTAAGACTGGTTGGACGCTAACCTCCAGCTTCTCCTATCTTGTGCACACATGGTATATAAAATAATAATTAAAATATTAAGCTAATATTTTAATATTATATCATTTTGAAGTTGGTAGTAATGAGAATCTCTTTACCGATTCTTTTATTCCAAAGGGTGCAACAAACAACATATATGCATAGGTCTATCCGTCTTAACGTTTAATATGATCATCGCTTGTGAAGAGTTTTTAAAAACCTAATTACGTTTTCCAATGCCTTCGATTTAGTTTTGTTTTGCACGGTTTTCATAAAATGTAAATCTGTGTATAAACCAAGCTTTAATGTATTTAATCCATGGAAGTCTGGGAATAATTTCACTAGTTCATGAATATAATTTGAGCCCTTGCTGCACTTGAAATATAGAGGAAACTCTCACCCTGAAGAATACTAATTGTTTTGTTTCTGCAAAGTTTTCTAATTCGCCTCGTTCTTTATAAGTCTTTCCAGTTTCCGAGGTATTCCAGAACTTTGGCTGTTGCTTGCTCGTTTCCTACATTGCAGCTCGCTATTACATTGTCATATTTTCCACCAACTAATGAAATCTGTACACAAAGTAATATAGACCAACGGTGTAAATTTCGCTTTAACTCAGGCAATTCGGAAAATATCACGAACGCTTATTTATATGAAATATATGGGGTAACAAATTCTGTTCGGACGTTGTATTTTTGTTTGATAATATTCTCAGAAAAATGTAAAGTGTTTACACTTTTATGAAGATATCATAAAAGCGATAACTTAAACTTGTACTAGAAGTATTAAAATTGAAATAGAATTTTTAGAATTTTAAGTTTATAGGTTTAATATATTGACAAGTACGCGTCCAAGGGTAACAATAATAATCACTAAATAAATTGTTCCTTCTTGCTGAATACACTTACTGACTTTTTAAAATACATTAGTTGGGCGTCCTTGTCAAGCTATTTCTGACATGTTTTTCAAAGACGAACATGTTTTCTGGTGTCTCAAACTAGTATACCTACCTAATTTTTACTTATGAAGAAGTAAAAGTCTAAAAGGCTGAACCCTTTCACTAAAAATGTCCTGCAACTATTCAGTAGCAATACACCTGTTATGAGCTGGACAACCGTTGTGTTGAAACCAAGTTTCATTAATACTCCAGCAACTTCTCTGACAGCTGGAATTATATTTTCTTGCAGCATTTCTAAATAGGTGTTGCTGTTCAAATATTGATCGAAAATGAAAGACCTAATTAGGTGGTGTTCTATAAAATATTTACAATTTTTTAATGCAAGGAAATAAGTTTATTCATCATACGATACCACATAGTAAAGTCAAATAGGGTTTGAAATCTTCTTTGGCTAGTTATGTCAGGATTTTCAATGACCCTATCTAGAATGTATTATGTCTTCTAAATCCCGCAATTTGCGAACCTAGTCTCGTCAATCCACAACACTTGACGAAATACTCGGGTGTTTCCATTTTTTGCTGATACCATCTACAACATCTAACTTGCATCCCAAAAAATGTTTCATCCAATCGCTGAACAATAATAGTTTTATATGGATGAAAGTGATTTCTACATAAAATTCTTTTAATAGTTGTTCTCGGTATCTCTAAAAAATGTTATATTTCTCTTGTGGAGAATGTAGGGTTTTCATTTACACATGTTATTACATATATTGTTTGGTTCTTTTCGTTATTAATATTATAATTTTCAGTCCTTTTTCTGTATAAATCTCATACAACCTAGCAGATTTATCACCAGCGTTCTAAAATACCGGTTATTAGGTTGGTTACGTTCAGAGGCACGTTTTTCATACCATCGAATTTCCATTTGATTTAAAGTAACTCTCTAACATCATTACACTCGGCATTAGACGAAGTTTAACAAAGGTTGGAAGTAATAATTATATAAACATGCGTGACCTCATTGTCCTATACAATATCGCTCTGCTATTGGGATGTAACTATATCAATATATATATCAATAACCTTTTTTTAACCCATTGAATCGTTGTGACAACTTGAATTGTTTGTAACTTAATTAAATGCGACTATTACAATACATAAAAATGTTACTCATCTGTCAACATTTGGTTTTCAGCATCAAAGTAATTTATTAGTGGTTAAGGTAGAATTTTATTATTATTGAAACCATTCGGTTTACTATAATAAATGGATATTAAATATTTATTAAATCGATGAACATTATTTGACAATACACACACCAATAGAAAGTTTGTTTCAAACGTGTTTTCAAACGACTAATATTGAGCAAATGTAGGTGATGGATATTGCCTAACAATATAAATTATTCCTAAATAAATAACTTATTTAATTTAATGAATAAAATATCAAAATGCTTAAATGTATTAAATTAATGCAACATGTCAAAATCGTGTTTGGAGTGTTTTTAGAACAGCCGAGTTTATTCTCTTATCACCAAAATATCCTTTAATGTTTTGGTGGTAAGTCGTGTAGTTGGTAGGTTAGTCGTATAAAGGAGGTACAATATTGGTCCAAGCATACTGCCTTGTGGAACACCTGAGTGTATAGGGTTTGTCACTGTAGTGGCTTCTTTGTTTCACTAAGAAATTGTAACGTTAACTGAACACAGTATAAAAATGTTATAAAACTTACATAGAAATTAAAAGAAATTTATCCAAGAAAATGTGTTGTGTGATCTGTGTTGTGCACATTTAAGGATTATTTGCTTTTTACGTTTTTGGGAGTAAGGCATTGACGTTGATTACTTCTAAACATTACATAATAGGTCATTTCCGTCTATAATATCTAAGTTCTCATAGAGCTCATTTGATGTTCGACGAGAAAATCCTGTTTATCCATTTCCTGGTAGCAATACCGTAATACGAGCCTGTTAACTATCACTGATTTGATAATTATCAATTAGTTAATACTTAGTTAAATAATTCATTTAATTCGTAGACATTTAAAGATTTTTCTTATTAGAATACAGTTAATGTACTTATTGTAAGGAACTAATAAAGATTAAAACATATCGGGCGCAAGTCACTAAACTTTCACCATTAACTGCGAATGCAAATTAATATATTTCCAACACTAATTTTATGCAATGCGTATGGCAACCGGCAGCGACTCCAGAATATCTTATAGCCTAGCAATTTATTTACCGAATAAACAACTTAATGTTTAAAATACCGACACGCAAATGTATTAAGATTTAGCTACACGTAATCATTTTATTGTAACGTTTCCAGAAGTTGGCTGGTTCAAACGGCTAAAATATTATTGTTAATTTCTGTTTTATGTTGCCGTTTCGTGACGGAAAAGGCAAAAATAGTAAGTTATTACTTAAATAAACCAGTTTAGTGATGCTAATAAACGAGTTCAGTTCAACAAATCGTGACGAATTTATAATTTTATATCCTTTATATCAGTGGGTAAATTAATGTTAAACTCGTGTGAGGAGTTGAATCTGACTGAGACTGAACTCAACAGTGTTTACATTTTCTCTTTCATTACAAAATAATGAATATATATGTAGGATTCGACAGTCAAAAATAACGTATTCTAAAATACATACTAACGTATTCTAAATTACAATTTGTTAGTGGCTCTTTTAAAATTAAAACAGTATTTTTTAACCTAAGATTTAAAACTTAATTTAAAAGTAAGTTTGGAGATAAAGGTATCTCACAAAATAAGAAATTCAACTTTTAATATTAGGTAATACAGTGTGTAAACCCTGATTTAGATAACTAATATAATCCTCCCTTTTCAAGAGTTTTGCTGGTTTGTCAAGTATTTCTAGAATATAATATTTGTGGTTAAGAAGAAAAAGTTCTTACTAATTTTCATACATTCTATTAGAAGATTTTAGCTTATATATTCCAAAACCATCCTGATGATTTATGATGACCTGAGATAAGTGGGCTTAGATCGGGAGGTACTACTGCTTTTTACACTTCTTGTTTCAAAAAATAAAACCGGCCACAGGTAGGATTCGACATTTGTCCCGGATCGGAACCGAACGACATACAGCTGTTTCGAACTTGTTAGTTCTCATCAGTGCCGCACACGGTACGCCGATTCAGGACAAATGCCGAATGAACTTTATGGCCTATACATCTTTATCGATACGATCTCTGTCAGTAACTTATAAGTCGAAAATCGAGAAAGGAACCACCAAGCCGCCAAGCGGTTATCAAAGTAGTTCCCGAATAGCAAAGCTATTACATAATCGCTCTAGGAAACAACTACTCCTCGGGCTAAAGCCCCGCCGGGCATTGAATTATACCCAGAAGCGATCCTCGACCCCTTTCTCGTGTTTCTGCACGATCAGATAAGGTTTCAAAAAATAAAACCGGCCACAGGTAGGATTCGACATTTGTCCCGGATTTATTTTTTGAAACCTTATCTGATCGTGTAGAAACACGAGAAAGGAGTCGAGGATCGCTTCTGGGTATAATTCAATGCCCGGCGGGGCTTTAGCCCGAGGAGTAGTTGTTTCCTAGAGCGATTATGTAATAGCTTTGCTATTCGGGAACTACTTTGATAACCGCTTGGCGGCTTGGTGATTCCTTTCTCGATTTCCGACTTATAAGTTACTCCCACCCTTCTTATTGTTGTAAACATGGATCTGCTCGTTTAGAAGTTAACTGTTTTCCTCCACTAGTGTTCCTCTCTCATAAGAGACAAAAAGGGGCAATGACAAACAGTGGTGAGTCCGGGCGTGCTTTACTTCACCCTTCTTAGTCGAACCCCGCTAACTGGAGCATCTTCGAATGCTCTTCTTATCGTCCCATGTTCCTTCATGAAAATATTTTAGTTGACGGATCCGCACACAGCGCGAGGCTGTGGGTGTTTTGGCTCTTTGGCGATCTGTGTCTTCGTGACGCATTGTCCTGTTCCGATTTCAATCGCTAACGACTAGCCTCATCTTTATCGGGATCGAGAGAACGAGCCAGCTCAGCGTTTATCGCCATCTTTAATTGTTTGCACCAGTCATTTAATTTTAGAGCGGCCTCTTGGAGGATCTCGTCACCATGGGCACTGGCCGCAACCTCGTGCTAACCACATTGTCGTCGGCATAGAGCATCATAGTGATGTGATCATTCCGTGAGACGTCGGCCGTGAATATAGTGAGCCGGTGTGGTAATAGGATCGTTCCTTGCGGTACTCCGGCTTCCAAGGTTCTGTAATCAGAAAGCTTCTCTTGGTCAGGATTTACCAGTTTTGTCGTTTCTATGGGGAATCTCATGTCTCGCATCCTGACTTGTAGGTCGTTGTGCTACACCTTGTATTGCCACAACACTTTGGAGATATCCCGAATTACAGATTCGGCAATGTTTTTCATGTCGCATCTCTCCATCGCGTATTCCATGAGTTTAAGGATCTGCAACTTCGTAGATTGTCTGTCTCTCTGCTGGTACTACTCGCCAGAGCTCTTCAGGGCTTTCATCTTGTCTTGTAGTCGACTAAGTAATACTTAGCAGATTTATTAGATCGTTCGATAACTTAAAGGGTCTGTTAGGTCCTTACCTTGGTCTGGGATGAAGATGACGCCCGGTTTTTTCCACCTTCGGGGGAAGTGACACAGTCTCAGGATTTCGTTGATTATGTTTAACAGGACCGATATTCCGTTCCTCGAAAGTTTTCTTAGTGTCTAGTTGTCGATCCCACTGCAGCATCGAGCTTTCCATAGCTTCAGGTGTTTCAGGATATGGACAGGCTCCTCGGTGGTGGTTGGCCGGAATACGAAGTCTCCTTCCTTATTTAAATTGTAATCCGTAATAGTATTGATACTCTGAGTTGTATAATTGGTGAATCGCTTGCTTCAGACCATATGGCATTGCCATTAATTAATATGTCTCGTATTATTTGTGAAAGTTATTTTGATTAAAGCTTATTTTTTCTCAATGGCAAGTTTCCTTAAAGTTTATGTACGCTCTGCATAAAGTAAGAATGTTAGTTTAATACTTTTACTTAGGTTGACCGTTTGATATGTTTAATTTTTTTTCTTAAATATTTGCGTGCATTAGCTTAAAAACATTATAGAAATCGTATTAATACGTGTAACAGTTTAAGCATTTCTGTCAACCGCATTACAAAGGATAAAACTGGAACGTCATATGGCCTCTGGGCCTTTGTCCGTTTGGAAAATGTGCCTAATTCAAAAGAGGGGACCAGTAGTTCTTTGTAATGCATCAAGTTACGTGTGGTCAGACCAGACCCGTCCCGATAAAATCATGTTACATGTTCAAAAAGAGGAATTATGCGTAATAAGATAGCTTTTTCGTGTATATAAACGGCTGTAATGTGTGCTCGGGGACGCGCCAGCGTGTTCATCATAAAAATTACATTGAATTCTTTTATTTAATAAAACGATGTGCCAAGTTAACATGGCAGCAATTTGTTACTTAAACATTTTGAATGGAATTATTCGGGAAATTTTCCGTTTTCACACAAAAGGATTACATGTATAACCCGCGGGGAATTTTTTTTCTTTTGGAGCATAAAAAACAACTCGAATTTGCTTAGCTTCAATGAGACATGTAAACTGCATCAAAAAGTTTAATTCGCAATTAATACATTGACAGTCATTATGATGTAGGTATACTGCAACGTGGTAGTATCATTTAGACCGCAATAGTGCAATTGCAAGTCAAAATAGAGGTTAAAGTTCGTTGCACTGTTAAAATTTTCCATTATTGGGAACATAGGTTAATATAAGAATTACGAAAATGTATATATTATAAATACTAAGCTTATTATAGACAGTGCTTTAGGTTTACATCCAGGCTCAAGTACAATAAATCATAATAATGTAACAACGTAATAAAAAAGTAATAAAAAAAGAAACTGTTTTAGAAATAGGCTATTTAATAAATATACGTACTTTAGATTTCATAATAATAGCATTATATAACACTTGCTTATAGCGTTAAATTCTATTAAACAAAAATGGAATGTTTATAATTCATGCTATGAAATATAGCTTATTAGTTAAGAAATATTTCAGAAAGAGTTACATCATTCATAAGTACTCAACAATTTACGCCCAATTTAAAATGCTTCTTGAAGTAGTTTCAACGATCTTGCTGAAAATCTGAATATTTTTATTAAAAAGGACTACAACCCATTTATGGTTTAATTTTTCTGGGTTTATTACACAGGGTCTCAATGTAAGATAGTGAGAAAATTAAAAATTTTGGACCACCCCTATTTCTACCTTTTTTTTTTCTTAAACTTGTTCATCTGAGACATTAAGTACAGTCTCTCGATATGGAGTTTTGGCTCTTTGCTTGTTAATTTTTATTAGGTAGGGTGTAATTTAAAAATATGTTTAAGACATTAGTTATCACGTGTTTTATCGTCGACCAATTTTAATTTTACAAGGCCCGTTATGAATTTTAAACATGTGTTAAAAATTAGGAAAACAATATTTTAATTCATGATAAAAAATTCAAGGTAAAGGAGCTACATCTACACCGCTTTTTTCTTCTTGAATTAGGTTAACAGTTTACGATATTTATTGGGGCTTTGAAATATGTATTTACACTGAATGTATCAATAAGCTTCGTGCTTCAATAGGCCAAGGATTTTTACTTTTAGAATCAAAATCCAGGCAATATATTTTGATAGTAAGGCGATCAAGCATATCTATAAATTTTTGTAACCCCAGTTCTTTCAGTTGCTGGATGCGAGTGAACTTATGTGCAGACAATCACAATATGTTTAAATTTCCAAAAAAATTTAAATTGTTTTAAATCATTTTCATAACCTATGTTACGAGACCTAACACTTATTCAAGCATGATGATATAAAGTCTTCTGAGTCTGTTTGAATTTACCACTTGGACTTGTTTTGATTTTACCACTTGGAGAACTCAATAGTTTTCCTCAAACTTAAAGTATCTGATTGGGATGAGTGCCTAAGTTTGTAGCTTCTGCTACAAAGTCCATTTACACACAAGTAGATCCTTTGTTTCCTTAACATGTAATAGACAAGGGATCTATAGAGGGATGATAGTCTAAGTTTGTGGCTTTCACACGTCCACCAACACAAGCTACTAGCAAGTAGCTACAAGGAGTATTCGAGTAGTAACGGTGGCTTTGCTTGATTAATATCGATGATATAAGCGCCAAATTAATCCAGGCCACTGCTGATCAATAAATGATTTTGTATTTTAAATAATAGTCATATTTTTAAACTTTTTTTTATCGAAACTGCATACTTTTATACATTTAACTCTATATTGTTTATATTTATGTATACTGCGTAATTAATTATTATTATATTATATAGGTTTGGGCCTCATCAGCCACTGATCGCATGGGTAGTCCCTTGGCGATCCCCTCTTATCCGGGTCATTATCCAAAAATGCTATCCCATAGAAGGAGCAATTTAGGCACGTCCCCCGCCTTAAGCCTCGCCTCCTCTAGGATAACAGGGGTCCCTAATATAAGATACCTCTTCTCCTCCAGTGCGGGGCAGGTGTAAAGAAGATGAATCGAGGTTTCCTCGTCTTCTTTACAGTATCTGCAGGCCGGGCTATCAGTCAGCCTCAGCTTGTGCTTATATGCATTCAGGCTACTATGGTGGCCCGTTATGATTCCCACCAGAGTTCTGGCTTTGTGCCTGTTCAATTTAATGAATTCTTGGGCCCATTTCTCAATCTCTGAGTATTCTATGAAGAGTTTGGTTATTCGACAACCCGTTACTCCTCTCCATCTTTTATTGTGCTGGTCTCTTGCCCAGCCATTGATGCGGTCTCTGATCAGATTCCGACTTATTCCCACTGCAGGTTCTGGTCCATAGAGGTTTTCCCTGGTCCCTAGTCTGGCAAGGTCATCTGCAATTAGATTTCCCTTAATGCCATTATGCCCAGGTATCCATAAGAGTTCCACCGGTCCCTTCCCTGCCAAGTGGTTCAATGCTTCATAGCAATTATAGACCAGCTTCGACTTTGTCGAGCAGATACATACCTTCTCCTGGGTCCGATTTTGGTCCGCCTCCAGAACACCGTATGTAATTCCAACTAGCTCGGCCTGGAGTGCGGTAGTGTATTTGCCCAAGGGGAAGGTTTTACCTATCCCGTCGCGTCGCCTATACACCCCCGCACCCGCTCTGTTCCCACTCTTGGCTCCATCCGTGTACCAGATGTCTCTCCATTGAGCGGCAATCCAGCTCGACCCTCCATCCAGTCGGTCTTACTGGTGAGGGTGATCTTATATTTCTTGTCAAACAGGAAGTGGATACCCGTACTGTCAGAGGGCATCCATAGGAGTCCCTCCTCTGCGTAATTAATATCACCAGAAATAATCTCCAGGATAGTTTACTTTTATTATTTTAAGGAATAACTTCCATTCTTTATAATTTATGTCAATTGCATCTATTTGACATTGAAAAGAAATAATATTATATTTAGTAATATAACAATTGTTTTGGGTTTATTACAACTCTCACGTGCAATCAAATATGGTCAAAGCGCTACAATACTTACTATCCCTTATACATACTTTTTCATGGCCGGCTCGTTTCATTTCTTTTATCAGCCACTGAGTCGTTTGATGTTGGAATGGAACTCACACTTATATTACCCGGAGCCGATTTCCCCATACATCCTGGTCGGTTATTCCAGACTTCCCTAACAGTTTCCACCTTGAACAATCTAAGTGTACTTTAATAAATATATAAAACATTTCATTGTAGTGTTAAATATTTCTATCCTTAAAGTTTTCAGTCAAAAGACATGTTTGTATAAAAAATTATGAAATTAGTTATTGTTGGCTAATAAAATCGTTAGTATCGTTAAAGACATAATTTTGAGGCAGTTTTGACATTGCGGATTCTAATTTTGTACAGTATTGTTTATCGTCTACAAATCAAATACTCATTAGGGTATAAATCCGATAAGCATGTGAATACATTCACAATATGCAGTCTATTTTTTTTAATGATTTTATAGTAATACCAGTTACATTGAGTAACCGATTTACAGACGGATCAACCCGAAAACTGGTACACTCTCGAATAGCATGTTGATTTAACTACATCAAAATTGATTAAACGGTATATTTGCCCATCATAGCAAATAACTGAGCAGTTCATGGCGACGGATCCAGGAAATGAAATTTTAATGTTTGTAAAGTAGTGTTTGCAAAATGTAATAATAGAATAAAACGAATCAGCTGGATTTTCACATATATGCGTGCGAGAATTTAAATATCCTCTCCTGGATACAGCAGCTTTCCAGCGCTAGTAGCCTTGGGAAACACTGGATAGGAATAGAGGAAGAGCTGTAAGTACGATTACATATTTACATTGGCCTTAATTGTGTAATGCCACGAGATTTCTTTTTACTATAATCCATGAGCAAGCCAGCGTTGTACATAGAAGTAAACCGATTCTAGAATTTAATTTTCCTAAAGTAAAATAATATATTCCTAGCTTTAATATCTTTGTAACGTTTGCATCAATGGATTTTAAATTCTTTTATTACTATCCAAGCCCTTTTGTACCACCTAACATGGTAATTAGTCCAATTTTATTAAATAAACTATCAGTCCGTGATGATACAAACTTTAATAAGTATATGGCATATAATTTTAGTATTTTTATTATACAATAAACAATTCTGTTTGTATTATTGATTTCTATAAAGTAGAATATGCTCTCCTTTAATACTCGTGCTTTCTATTTGCATATATCAAATTATATACAAGTTTTGCTGTATTTACACAGTTGCATACCAAGAGGATGCGAAAAATGTTTAATGTATGAAATTTTATAGGATTTCCTTATGCAGGCTTCATTAATTTGTTGACCTAAACTTATATGCAGGGTTTTGCGATACTACTGCAGTGTGCAATGTTTTAACATTCAACTTTCCAAGGAATCAAGAAGAGGTATATTAAATACCATGTGGGAGGGTGTTTAAAAGAAAATTAAATATACTGTAGAACTTTGACTTTCTTTGTTGCTACATTATTGTAACGATGTTATCTAATTTTGTGCATATTCCCAGTACTATCCAAGGTGTACCAACTAAGACTGAAATTACCACTACGTAGTTGATATGTGATTTATTCTAAATAAACGGCACTAGAGTTAAATTGACTTTAGTCCAAAACATTGTGGTCATTATTTACACTAGACGCAAGGGGTGTAAAAAACCTAGGTGACTTTCAAAGGGTTCTAACTTGGAGAAATATAGTCGTAGAACAATTAAAAAAAAAAGAAGCAAATTGAAGCACCAAGTTTCTAGTTTTCAGATCTTAAATTTAATAATAAATTTTTTACCATCGGCAGTTTTTGAGTAATCATAAGAAAACTATCGGAAAACAATGGTTGCTTGCATTTCGGAAGGTCCACGGACTTCAATATTTTTTTTTCTTTCAGTGATCTCATCATAATTTTTCAGATCATTTTATCCTATTTCATTTGAACGGTCTAAAAGTCTTGTACGATGATTTTGTGCTGAGTTATCGTCGTTCAAAATAAAAATGTCAGTTTTCAAGCGGAAAAATCAATCAATAAATTCTCTTTAATTTATTTATACAGTTACATATATTATCTGACATCATTACTATTGCCTCTAATGTATTTATTTATAGATATTTAGATATATACCTACTTACATACTTATTTATATACCTTTATAAATGAGTATGACAAAGGTATCATAAATTATTAGTGCTATTATTTTCTATGCTATATTTTTTCTTATGAGAGCAAATTTTAGTAAGACATTTCAATAGAATACTCGAAAATCTATTCAAAATTTTACAGGAAATGGTTGTTATCGGTTTATCAAAATAATTGTCAAAATGATAATGGAATTTTGTCCCCAAAATTTGACAACCTCCGTATTACAAAGCAAACTTCATTAAACTGGATAAAACAATACATCGTTCTGTACAGATACTATACTCGCATAGTTAATAAATACTATCCATTGTAATAATACCACAAACATATTGTGTATATGCTCGTAGTGTTCTAGAAACATTAATGCAACTTGAACTAATTGAAAATCTGATCATATATGGCGATATTACTAACCTAACCAGGATGTTTTGTTTAAACTTGTATGTCAAAGTACATAAAACGTGATAATATACAGTATTCACATGTCGAATTTAATTTATTTATCAAGTGGCCTACATCATTTCTGGCAGCGCAATCCATACATGTATTTTATTGCAGTCAATTTTCAGTTCATTATATATAGAAATATATTATAGCGAACAATGGAATTGCTTTACTAAAAAACGAATTAGATGCATCAAAATGTTGATAAAACATTAAAGATTAATTATTATTATACTATATAGATGGCTTATACTGACTGTGTATTGATATAAATGCAGTTGTTGATACGCGGAAAACAATATGGTATAGGGTATTATCGATGTTATTATTATTGTATGTGTTAATTCTATACATAACTATATATAATAGAAAATACACGATATAAAATATACAATTCTACAGTATATACTTTAGTTAGCTATTTCATATTTTGGTAATGAGATCATGATGCCTACATTTGATATTGCATATTAAAGTATTTCGTTCATCCAACGAGGGTTTAAACATAATTCATTTAACCATATCACTAACAAATTTTAAACCACATATTTCTGGATCTTCAAAGAAATTTAAAAGTAATTAATTCCGTTATCCAGCGCCGGGCATAATTCTCCCTCCAAACGTCCACATGGGCCTTTTTAATTTTTAACGCCAGTATGCCATTTTGAAAACAAAAATAATAACGAGGTTTCTTCGACCTCACTTTTCATATTTCCTTATGCTGAACGTGTCCAAATTTCACTACCAAATTTCAATGTCATTTCAAAGTGCAGTTTATATGTGCATTTAAATAATTACTTAGTTCACAACGGAAACGAGTAAAACAACTACTATGTTTTTGTACCACTATATTTTCACAGAAACGTGACTGCAGTTTCGACAATTATGTCATTTTCAAACGATGATTCAATTAAGAATAAAATACAAATATTCTGTTCCTATAATATATACTATCCAAATACAGAAACCAACAATAAGTGTTATGACAATACACAGGTAGTTAAGGTTTATAAGAAACGTGTTTTCCAAATGGTGGAATCTCGACCATCAAATTGTGGGAATTTCCATGAATATTATTAAGAACTATTATACAGGGCGTTTATTAATTTGGGTGACACTAAAAAGAGGAGAATATAGTATATCTACTTGATCATTTAACAAGCTAAAATTATCACTATGGTTGTATTTATAGATTTCTATTGCTTCTAACCAATTAAGTTTTAAACCTTTGCTGGCATAGTGTAGGATTTTCATATTATTAATATCTGGGAAATTATGTCCAGTTTCCAAGATATGATTAGCAAAAGTAGAATCTGTTTTCTGTAATCTGAAGGATCTATTATGATCAAGGTATCTAGTTCTAAATTTACGTCCTGTTTATCCTATATATGTGCTATTGCACTCCGAGCAATTTAACCTATAAACTCCCGATTTTTCATATTTATTAGTTTTATCTTTGGCGTTATAAACTAAATTTGATAACCTTTGTTGGGGGTTGGGGTTTCAATGCTACTTTGATATGATGTTTTTTGAGAATATTTGATATTCTTGTTGACAATGTATCATAATATGTGATGGTGGCATAAGGCATTTGTTTATCTTCTCTAAATAATTTTGGATAAATTAATTTAAAAGTATACGGATTTTGTTTTCTGTTTATTAATTTGGTAATAGTTTTTGTTGGGACACCATTGTTTTTGGCTATATTTATAATTGTTGTAAGTTCTGTTTCTATCTGTGTTTCTGATTAAGGTAGTGAAAAACTGTATGTAACATTCAATTATATGCAGCTATTTTATACGAATATGGGTGGCAAGAATCAAAGGGGATAGTTATGTCTGTATATGTAGGTTTTCGAAAAACATCAAATGTGAATCCTCGATTAATTTCTTAATTACTTAGTTCTCATATTATCAGTGCTTTTCATAGTAAACACTAAATCAATGCTCTATACTATAAAATCTGACTGTTAACTCAAATCATTACTTAATGTCTATCATGGAATGTGTTGTTACCATGAGAAAAATATTTCATATTATAATTGAAGAGTGTAATTAAATAACGGTCTAAGTGTCAAAACCACCAATCCGAGAAAATGCACAGTATTGTTCCTTTAAACTTTTTTTACATAAATAAATCAAAATTGAATTGATTCAGTTGTTTTAATACCATTAAGTATACAGTAATAATTTTTACAAAAAAAAACTAAACTTTATGTCAATACAACTTAAACGTAAAGGTAACATTTTTAAGAACGTTCTAAGCCAACAAGTAGTAACACAAATTATGGTCAAGTGCATTGATAAGTTCTTCAAAAAAACGCTTATGGTCAGAATCGTGTGTAAAGTAGTCAATCATCATCACAGTCATGTCTCTTTCCTCGGTGGTTTGAAAGTCAGATTGGAAAATTTTCTTCGAAAAACTTGGTAGTAGAATCGATAAGTCAAGTTACTGTCAGGGAACATCTCCTTATAAGCTCGATACAAACGATGCACGTTGAAGTGGGGGCTGAGGTATTTCTTTGAACTACGGTTCCGTGTGTAATGGCTTATTTCACGTGGAATCAGATTTGCATGATCAACAAACTTCTGTTCATCTTCTTCTGTATATTTTCTGTGCTTCTTTTTATTGTCTCCATTCTCTCCATACATCAGGTCCCCACACTTTCTCTTCTCTGTCTTCTATGGGTTAAAGCAAAAATCTCTTGAAAACGTTTTTCGACACACCTGAGTTACTCCCCCAGGAGTTCGCAGGATCGTCATATGTTTCATTCTTCTTCTTTTGATTTTGCCAATATGCATTAATGCTTTTCATTGTCGCCCAGTTCATAGAATGCTTGAAACAACTTACATTTCTGCTCAAACGAAAGGGATTTGCAACCCAATTTGCATTTGCAGGACACCTAGAACGAAAAATAAAGACAAAAAGAATAATACACGATGTGACCAAAGCCTGAATTAATTACACTCTTTAATTATTGTAATGAGTGTAGCAGAGTTAAAAAGGATTTTCTCTATTTGATGGTACAAAAAACTAAATTTTTTTAATAAGGAAAATAATATTTTAAAATGCCTTTTATTACTAAAATAACGTAATAAACGCGCAATACACGTAGCCGATCTTTTTCATATGTTATGAGCAAATTCTTGTTATTAACATAAAGCAAAAAACTGCTCTGCTCTATAACATTGTTTGATCGCTTTATTGGAAATTTTAACTATTAATTTTAATTATCAGGTTTTGTTTATAAAGCCGGCGAACATGAATAAAGCGAATATTAAATCTTGTAACTATCTGTATTTATATTCAGAGTATCTCCTTTTATTAAAGTTAAGATTAATAATTTACATGGAAATATTTCACAGAGCTACATTAATATGCAGATAGTAAAAGTCCGTTAGGGCATTAATCAGCTTGCTCAAATATCTACTCTTTGCAGTAGGTGGAATTATGTATTCTGTGTTATTTTTATATCGAAATTGCATTATTGATATTCTTGCTATCAACTGCTTGTTTTAAAATCTGGCCTGAATTGTTTTTACCGTGGTCGTCATTAATTCATCTCGACGTTTCACTTATTGTCCTATTGTTGTTCTGAAGAATTCCAAGCACTGATTTTTGTCTTTGATTTTTGGTTGTATACTGAAGAAGCTATTAGGAAAATCAGTGAAACGTCAAGATGGATTCGATGACGACCACGGTATAATCGGGAAGAATTCACTTAATTGATATATTTACAGATCAGAAAATCCGGTGATCTTTGCACAGAAAGATATTTTATGTGGTAATACACCAGAAACATTTCCCATTTACTCTCCTCGCAGTTTTGAAGCGTTAAAAAATAGAAAATTTTCAAGGGAATCCAAATATATTTATCAATTTTTTTTATTGCAAAGTTTATCCATATACCTTTAGATATGAAATATTTCGTATTTACTATCAAATATGACAATATGTTCTTTCAAAAAGCAAATAATGTACTATTCTATTTTTTTAATAACCAAAAACTATAAAAACATAAATTTAGGTCTTATAAATTTCCTGCATTTTGTTTAGAGTTCATGTTATTTAAAAATGTTGACTACTTTTTGGACAACTACTGAAATTAATCAAAAATCTGAAGAAGTCATCTGCAATAGTTGATGAGACGTCAGCAACAAATTCCCATTTGACTTTAATTCATCTAAAATGATTTCAAGTATAAGTTTTTATTTAATAATCGACGTACTTTTTTAATTTTTTTTTTCATAAAAATCGAAAAATTCCTGAGAAAAAATACGAATTATATGTTGAACTAGTTTTGGGCCACACTGTACTTGTGACGTGTATTATTTATACTTTCTTGAAATTCCTGTAGTAGGAAAAACGTACGGAACATTCTAAATAATGGCAACTAAAAACAAATTCCAAGTTCTCTAACAGTAATGGAACATTACTGATATAGAAAAGATATTTGTAAGGATCTCGAAAAAATTTACCGGGCAAAGTATACTTGCAATTATAAGAAGATACTATTTAATTTTCAAATATTAATCATTAGTCATCATATCGATAGTCAGTGTTCGATTAAATTACTGAGGTTATAAAATCATGAAATCGTCAATTTTTGTATATAATTTGTAACCCTTATCATTGTAACAATATTTTCCTTGCTTAATATGTAATAGACGTGAAATCTCCAATTTCATATTCCATATGACGGAAGGACAAACTTCACTCAAATTCGTGTAGCTTCTGCAAGTCAACTGAAATAAATGCCGTTAGAAATTTGGGTGATCCGATCTGTTACCCATCCAAGTAATGAGCACAACAACCGTTACTTGACTTTGAATATAGATGACAAGTGGGCAAGCCACCATAATTAAACACCAACCTTGTAATGATGTTATTTACAAAGAAGTGCCGATATGAATTTTGATATACATCAGAAAATGTATCCAGAGAAAATCAAGAAAAATTACATTTGTGAGATTGAAAACGTCCCATTGAATAAATATTTGAAAAGATACCAGCGTTATCCTGTATTTTGCGCGAGGTGCAATATACATATCTTGAATTAGGATGACACATAGGGCCAGAAAATTGGGGTGACAAAATCTGACGCAGTTTCTTTTTTGTGAACATTTCACAGTTTCGTGAAGATAAAGAGGCCGGCGAGAACGCGGCAGCAGGTAATAAATCTCCATATTACAGCTTGCTCAGAACTGCTGACTGGTGATGAGATAAAAAGACTCAGAACGATATTTAACAAGTTTTTAAGTCTATTTATTGGGTTTATACGATAAATACACGCCTTTCGATAACGAACGTTTAATTAATATTATTCAGATTATGTTTAGAACCGTAAAATCTGAATTTATTGCTGGGAGACAAATTAATTTGAAAATTTATCGACATAGTCGCCTTATATTTAAGTCTTAATTAATCGTGCTTAGGTGGCTTAAGTTTTTACGCTTCGCCAGTTAACGGATATGTAGAACAGGTTTAATACTGATCAGTTACCATTCAGACATAATTTTTGTCGAAGTGAGCTAATAGTTAATATACTTATCTCGATAATATGCAGTAGGATACTCATTGGGTAGGTTGCCAATACAATATTTTATGTTTAGCCGAATGTGTATTTTATCAGTATTAAGTACTATTTAATTTTTGAATACAGATGATAAAAAACCTGCTGAAAAAATACAGATTATAGAAGCCAACGAAGTTTATTGTTGTAATCGGAAACAAAACATTAAAAACAAACATTTAATGCATTTCCATTTACTATATAAAAACTGTAATGAACTATTATGGTTTTGACCGAAAAAAATTTAGTTAAGATACAAGCTATGCCCCGTTGATAAGTAAATAGTTACATACATTTATTTAACATTCGATATACGTAGAATTCCCAAATATTATCTTTTCTTATTTGTTTTTGATTGGTCTATATAGGTAGATATTTTTTTTAGATTTCTTAACTTTGGGTGTGACATATTTTACTTGTCTTGTGTCTCTTGAGATTTCGGTCAAGTTATTATTCATTTCATCGCTTTTTCCCAAATAAAAAAATATCTTATCTTGCCGATAAACGGAACAGTCTACGTGCGTCTAGCTATAGAAACAAGCCACGGTATGAGGTAGGAGCCGTTTGGGATTTTTTATTTGGCAAATAGAGAAGAAATAAACTATAATTTTATATCTACCTCTATATTATAGGTAAATAAAATAAAATATCTAAAATCTTTCCTCCCTCGCTCACTACTCCTACTGAGCGTATCATGCTTATATTAAATTAATAACATAAACAAATTTGCACTATACCCTACAAAATTGTATTTCAGACATGTATGTGTTATGCTAAAGCATTTATATAGGACACACCAAAATAAAATAATTGACGTCCATGTCAAAAATAAACGATTTGTAAGTATATATAACTCATAAAATAACTTAGAATATTGCTTTTATAACCTATTAATATTTCAGCGCCACCAGGAAAGAATAAAGGAGAAATGTAAATATAAATAGGAAATAAAAACATATAAATGTTTAAAAAAGTAAATGGAATAGCTAATATTTAATATTAATAGAAAAATTATAATTGTCTTAATGAAACTTATTTAAAGAAAAAACTGAAGTTGTTATTTGTAAGCAAATGCGAGGTATTTATTATTGGGGAAGTATCTCAGAATTGTTCTTAACTTTCTAATTAGGACATTACTTTATGACCTTGTTTGTCGATAATTTTTCATGAAGATATAAACGTAATGTTATAATTATTTTTAAAGCCAATTTTTAATCACCCGTCATTTTATAATAACGTATAAGAAAATGCAAAATATTTTTATAAAACACAACGATTATGGACTAGGTCCAGTTGGAGAAAAATTAGTTATTTTCCTCGGAATTTTCTATTACATAATGGAAATATTTTCTGTATGTATATAGTACCACTAACTAAACAATTGGTTCTAGTAATTATTAAACTACTTAGTAAAAAGTCTTTACTTGGTTTTAATTTTTGGCTGTTTAAAAAAATATTCTAGTATTTTGTTACAGTTAAACGTTTTTGTTAAATTAATATACTTCAGTCCTGAGAAACTTTGATTAAAAATGAAGAACAGGTGCAAGGCAGCTGTTAGGCGACCAAAGTCAGATTATTTGTTAAATTAAATCGCAACATAACAGTTTCAATGCATGTTTTAGACTGTGAAGTTCTACAAAACATATTTTCTATGTCCAATTGAACGACATTTTCAAATACCAGTGAATTATCTACAAAAATATTCTTCCTTTGCTATTCACATTTCCTGGGCAACTTTATCTCGCTATTATATTTGTTTTTATTTACCAGTTTATATCGTGCTTTTTGTATTCAATATGTTCACGCTTTAACTATCTCATCATCATTAGGTCATCAGTCCTAAGACTGGTTGGACGCTAACCTCCAGCTTCTCCTATCTTGTGCTAACCTACGCATTTCGCTAATTGTGCTACAACCTACATCCCTTACTATTTGCGAGCAGTAGTCTAATCTAGGCCTACCTCTGCCTTTCTTCACTCCTATTTCTGCCTCCAAAATATCGCGGACTATTCCCCCATGTCTCAGCAAGTGGCCTACCATTCTATCTCTTCTCTTCTTTAAGTTTTTCCACATACTCCTTTTCTCGCCGACTTTCTCCAATACTTCTTCGTTTCTAACCCTATCAGTCCATGGTATTTTCATCATTCTTCGGTAACACCACATCTCAAAAGCTTCTAATTTCTTCCTACTTGCTTCCCCTACCGTCCAGGTTTCGCAGCCGTAAAGTGCCGTGCTCCATACATATGTTTTCAAAAATCTCTTCCTTGTTTCTAAGTTTATTACCCCCGAGCATAAAAGTGCTTTCTTTTTGTTAAAAGCTACTCGACCCTGCGCTATTCTTTGTTTTATGTCTTTATCGCTTCTTCCATCCCAATTTATTTTACTTCCTAAATAAGTGAAGTCTTTAACTTCCTCCAATCTTTCATTATTAATTTGTACTTTCGTTTTTGCTCTGCTCTCGCGCCCTCTGCACACTAACACTTTAGTTTTGTTTTTATTCACCCTCATTCCGTATTCCTCTGTCAACACTGCCTCCATTTCGTTCAATGCTGATTCTAGTTCCTCCTTACTAGATGCTAATACTGCTATATCATCCGCGAATCTCAGCATTTTTAGTTTCTGTCCCTGTACTTTAATCCCGAAATCTACTCTATCTTTTACCACATTAATCGCCTCTTCGATGTACAGATTAAAAATTAGTGGTGATAGCGTACATCCTTGTCTTACTCCTTTCCTAATACCTACTTCCCTTTCTTCCCCTTCTACTTCTATAACAGCAGTTTGCTCTATGTATAGATTGTGTACTACTCTCCTATCTCTATACTTCATTCCCGCGTTCTTTAGTATCTCGAACATTTTTTCCCATCTTACGTTATCAAAAGCTTTT
The DNA here is from genome assembly GCA_037954035.1 of Rosalia funebris. NCBI lineage: Eukaryota > Metazoa > Arthropoda > Insecta > Coleoptera > Cerambycidae > Rosalia > Rosalia funebris. The sequence goes on along the minus strand of JAZFAV010000001.1, from coordinate 16,884,707 downwards.
TCTAAATCTACAAATCCTATATAAGCGTTCTTTCCTTTTTCTATTGTTTTCTCTAACATTACTCTTAGCGCCAGAATAGCTTCGCGAGTTCCCCTATTTCGCCTAAACCCGAATTGGTCTTCTCCTAGTATTTCCTCCGCCCTATTTTCCATCCTCTTCTGCACTATTCTGGTTAAGATTTTTGACGCATGGGAAGTTAGGCTAATCGTTCTAAAGTTCTCGCATTTGTCGGCTCCTCTCTTTTTCGGTATAGTAACAATAATGTTCCTCTTATAATCCTCCGGCATCTCGCCCGTTTCGTATATGTATTTTACCAGTTCAAACATCCTATTTACTACTTTCTGTCCCGCACATTTCAAAATTTCCGCCTGTATTTTATCTACACCCGGCGCTCTGTTATTCTTTAGCCTCCTTAGTGCTATTTCAAATTCCTCTCTCTCTCTCAATATAGGTTTTCCTACATCTTCCCTATCGATGCTAGATTCTTCCTCTAATATCTCTCCTAATTCCTGACCCTCGTATAAATTTCCTAAGTACTGCTTCCATCTATCCGCTTTCTCTTCCTTCCCCCGATTTCCGCTTTCTCCGTACTGCTTCCTATCAGTATGTCCCCCGATTGACTCCTAACATTTCTACTTATTGTTCCTACATCCCTGAAGTTCCTCTTAATTATTTTGTAAGCCTCATCGGTCTTACCTACTTGCAACTTATCTTCTACTTCTTTGCATTTCTCCTCTATCCATTGTTCTTTCGCTTTTCTACATTTTCTAATGATTTCCCACTTTATTGCCTTATACGTTTTCAGTCCTTCTTCGTCTCGTCTGTTTTTGTAGCCTCGTCTCTTTTGCATTAAGTTTAAGATTTCGTCCGTTATCCAGGGCTTCCTAGCTTCCCTTTTATCGTGTCCTAAAACGTCCGTAGCCGCGGAAGCTAGACTATTCTTGATACCCTCCCACTCAGTTTCTGCGTTCTTGATTTCGTCCTTACTCGTTTTATTTATTAATTGATCTGTTTTCTCCTGGAACTTATCTTTCATATTCTGATCCCTCAATATGTCTACATTTATATGTTTCTTATCCTTCCGGGTTTTCAGATTTTTGAACTTTAATCTAGCTTTCATGACTACCAAGTTGTGATCGCTGTCTACATCTGCTCCTGGATAACTCTTACAGTCTTTTACTTGATTTCTAAATCTCTTCCTAACCAGAATGTAGTCTATCTGATACCTGTCTATCGCTCCTGGCATTTTCCATGTGTACCACCTCCTAACGTGATTCTTGAACAATGTGTTCGCGACTACCATCTTGTGCTTCTCACAGAATTCTATCAGTCTGCTACCTCTCTCGTTTCTGTTTCCTAATCCATAAGGCCCTACAAATTCTCCTTCTTTCCCCTCACCTACGACTGCGTTAAAATCTCCTACTATTATTAAATTTTCATGACCCTTCACAAACCCTTTAACTATCTGTAGCTTATATTTTTCTTGTTTTTTATTTCCTGATATTTCAGTCAATTAACATAAAAAAAGAGAGTTTTTTTTCCGTAACGTTTCAGTTCTTTAATTTAATGAAAAAATATTTCACTAGGAACTTTCATCTTGCTCAATATACAGTGCTATCGTAAACTAATTAATAAATTCATAAAAAATTCGAGGAATAACTTCTGGAAAAAATGTTATTTTGAGTTGCACATTTTTTTAAATATAATTAATACATACAGGGTGATTCTTGTAAGAGGTATGACATAATTAATATTTTTGATGACGACCTCCTTTTTTGTTACGGAATAAAAGAGAGCAATTTTTTTTGACATACGCTACGGTAAAATTATATTAGCGTGAGTATAGGTTAGATAAAACAAAAAATAACAAAAGCGGTCGTGCAATTTTAAAATAAAAGTAATCAAAGAATTCTGGGTGCCTATTTCTTTAACGTGAACCTGACGGGTGCGTGATATTTGCATTTTCTTCGGGACGACTTTATTTCTGCACAGATGCAAAGTAACCTGATTTTCCGAGAAATAACTTTTTCTTTCAATGATATGGTGCACCTCCCTATTATGAAGCACTTCTCTGTGTTTATTTAGGTGAGATATTCCTGAATCGTTAGATAGCGAGAAGGCAGCCGATTGAGTGGCCACTATGATCGCCAGATTTGTCATCCCTAGATTACTTTTCGTGGGCATACCTAAAAAGCAAAGTATACGTTACTAAGCTGGAGAATTTAGAAGTTTTAAAGACAAGAATTCGTCACGAAATACAACGTATACCTCCAGAAGTTATTGACAATGTTCAAAAGAATTTATTAATCACACTAATGTTATTATTACCGTAGCGTATATAAAAAATTAGTTATTTTACTTCCGTAATAAGAAAACCTATGACGTTATACCCTCCTACATGAATCAGATTGTAAGTCTTAATTATAAAAAAATGCGGAACAAAGAATAAAATTTGAGGGATTCAACATATCTTCCCAAAAGTTATTCTTTGAATTTTTAACGAATCTATTGATTACTTTACGAAATCAATATATTTGGAAGACATCACACCTTATACTTTTAAATATGTACAACAGTTGACATGTGGTAACTGTGACAGTGGAGATAAAATGGTATACATATATGTATAACAGAATATTGTGAATTATTACTTTTCCGCACTCAACTATACCCGAGCGGAAAAGTAATGTACTATTCATTTCATCGCTATTTGCCAAATAAAAAATTCTCTTATCTTGCCGATAAACTGAACAGTCTACCTGAGCTTAGCCATAAAACAAACCACGGTATGAGATAAGAGCCGTTTGGAATTTTTTATTTGGCAAATAGAGATGAAATAAACTATAATCGTGTAAAGAATGAGACAAAATTTTTCTAGCGTTTATTTTTCGTTTTTCGGCCTAAAAACAAAAAAAAAGTGGTTTTTAAAAAAGTTTGTCTGTGTGTGTGTCGTTGTCGTCGGCATTTTAAAATTTTTTGTTAGCACGATAACTCAACTAAATCGTGTCGGATCGATCGGATTTTGACTGATTCTGATCGGGGACGTCTCCAGGCAACACTTATTGATTTTGAGGTGAATATAACACACTCTACCATGTTCATGGGTCATGAGAAACCACATTGGTGGACTATTTGAGAATAATTTGCCGATTTTGCATTGAACGAAAAAATATATTCGACCTGTATCATATACGAATGAATGAGAAAAAAAATAATTTCGTTCGATCACAATGGTCGGCACTGAAGCAGTCGCCAAATAAAAAGTAAAACTGTCGCATAAAATACATATTCTGCATTTATGTGTTGGTTTATTCTTTCTCGGCCACTCAATTTCGAGATAGAGATGTTCTACCTGCGGAAAAGTCCGTTTTAAGGTTTTAAAACTGTTTATTTCAATATACACTTGTAGTAGTTTTCGCGAGTATTCGGTTGAGAACTTTAAAAATTTCCCAAAGGTAAATTTTAAATTCGTTCCGTAAAAAGTAATACTTCCGAGATAAAACGCACTCTGAATTTCCCAACAATTCAGCGCGAAATGGTTTATATAAATATTTAGAATTGCTCGAAAACACAGAAATGCTCTAGGCCCAAAGGGAGATAAAATAAATGTGTTCGCACAACATTAACACCGACACCATAATGAATGTTTCGTTAAATGTTTTCTTAATTGGTCGCCATTATACCGGGCTGATCTAGTTTAATAGGACTTAGATTAATGCCGAACAATTATTTTCGAAATTGCCGAGGAAAATTATTTATTATCATTGCTTTATAATTAGGTGCGGTGCCTTCGTCAGTTTTCTTCGTGGAAACAAACGACTTTTCTGCATTCCTAGCATGCCGACGTTCTTCTCATTTATTTAAGCCGTGGCACGTTCTTAAATGAAGAAGAAATATTTCGTTAGTAACAATAGGTAAGAATACTTAACGGAAAAGAGGAGAACGGCGAGTAGACATTATATACACATTCAATTTAATATAAGCACTAAATATGTACAGGGTGCTCCTGAAACCACGTCCCAATTAATATGGATGACCCTACTTCTCTTAAGTGTCTGTTATCCTTTAAGTAAATAATTATACCTTTGAGTATAGTTAATTGTAATGCATAATGTAATTTAGTAATTGCGTATACAGTTTTTTACTAGTTGTTGGAAGCACTAATTTGTTGCTGTATATACAGGTTGTCAAGAATATAAACAACTCTCAAACTTGCGATATGGGACAGCCCACGAGGTGCGCAGTAAATAGCCTGATCTTTACTCAATCGCATTGAGAATTTTGCAGAGTGAATATCGAGTGTACAGTCAGTGAGACAGGTGGATTAAGTGTAAATTGCAAAAATATATGATGCATTGCTGCTCAATCGAGATGAAATGGTTGTGAATGTGAATGTACACAGAGTTCGATCTGGCCGTGCGTAGAGTGCATCCTTTTCCCTCCGAATGCTGCCTCACTCTTTCTTCTACGCACATAGAGAATCTCACACATTTTTATATTATTGATGATCTGTATATGTTGTATGTGCGTATATGTATGTACTTGGAATTGAATGGTAAAAAATCTACTATCTTCTCGTAATTAATTTTCTGAGAAAACAAGAAATCAATAAGTTGTACTCAATCAATTGTTACAACAAATTTGTTACCCTCAAGACGTTTTGATATTTGAGCTGATTTTTGACTGAACCTGTATATACATGTTTTGATAGTAATTATATCTTCATTGGAAGGAGATATTGTTTCTTAATCGAATACGAACTAAATTTCTGATATTTATTCTCTACCACTCAGTTAAGAACGGTCTTAATTGCCTGTTCCATACAAATCTACGAATACTAATAGGACTGTTGACACGGCATTGAAGGTTAAGTATGTTCCTCCATGTCATGAAGAACTACAGTGAAAGTCTGCACTCTCTTTTATGAGGCTCGTCAAGATTGTCCGTCTATAGTAGGATCTACTCAATAAAATTATAGGTAAGTAAATACAGAGAAAATGGACATGTACTTATGCAATTTATCCAGAGCTGGTCACCACGCAACCAATGTAGTTAAGACATTTTAGTAAGAGTCGGCGAAAATCTACATTGTTCGAGGGAATGCAGTTGTATTGTAATAATAACCATATGTTTGCATGTTTCCCTTAATGAAACTGCAAATAGACAGAACTATAGGGATTGGGTCTCACAGAATCCACGATGGATGCAAGAGCCACATACTCAGTCTCCAAGAAAAATGGACGTTTAGGAAATCAGAAACAATTTTGGGCCCGTATTTTAGGACAACTTGACTGGGATATTTACAATTTTGACAGCAAGAGTTAATTCCAACACTGGCAGCTTTATATCCAAATGCAAATGAACTACACATATCTGATAACAGACTTTGGATATCAACAGGACGGTAGACCTCCTCATTATGCTCTTCTTGTTCGCACTTACGTGGCCAACATATTTCCATAACTATGGGTAGGGCGATGTGCAGCTGTAGAGTGGCCACTTCGTTTCTCAGATGTTACACCCCTTGATACACTCCTTGAACGAATCCGACAGGCAATATAATTTCGGGCCGGAAATAATTGACTACAGAATGAATAATTTTGTATGAAATTAAAAGGGTGGCTGCAACAACGTTGTACATCCAAATTCCCTACTTTTCAGTATTCAATAAAATGTGTCCCTCTTGCCATTTTTAAGGAAAATAGTTTTTCACTTATATTATCATTTATCTAATGGCACGTGCAACTCCGAGTTCCCAGATAAAGGATTCCTAGACAATGTTGTTTCACCAAGAACAGGGTTTCGCAAAATCTGTAGATATAACGTTGTTGTGACCACCCCTTCAATATTCAAATTTTTCTTGAGAAAAGCTTTTTTTATGGAACTTAATAAATTTTGTATCATAATATCCAAAAAAATGTGCTTTTTCACTGATGGGACAAAAAATAGGGGTTGCTATTTAATGAAAATCGCCCCATTTGACCCTATAAGCGTACGCCACTGTTCATAGAACTAAAGTATTGCAAAATATGGCAAATTTGAAATATCTTTTGACCCTTTCCAACGTTTTTTCAAAAAAAAAAAAAATTTTGCGAGATTTTTTAGGTTCACCACTTGTATATATCATAGCTATACCATCGTTAGCAGGATATTATTTATCTAAATTTGTTATATGTAATAATAATATTAAATTGCATGATGTATCTACATAGTAAACAATCTATTAGCAATATAAAAGATTCGTGTGCTTCTGGGCCCGCTTCTCTCAACTAAATTACGACAAACTCGACTTATTGCCGCAGGTTTTTAACTTCAAGTCTTTTGATTTACAGCAATTTCACAAACCGAACCAATAAATAATGTGGCACGTAGCACGCGCCGCTGTAACTCGATAAAATAGACCGCGAGGGGAATTCCTTATTTATTTTGACAGTTCGCAATAGCGCAATGGCCATAGAAAACAATTTTCGCCAAATAAAAGTTTTATAAATGTACTGGAAGTAAACAGCAGAGGATCGCCCGGTCGAAGAAACAAGAAATAATGCACCGAGACGTAGGTTACCCATCAGTGTCCCAAACTTGAGATTTACTGGCGGGAACTTTTAATACAATTTCATGAGAGATTACAATGCCGGGAAGTTTAGGTCGCGCGGTGTCCGACAGTCGATTTTTACGATGGCTATTTTTCGTTCTACGGCACTATTATGCCCTTAGGTCGACAAAGCGGAGGATTCGTAACGGGGTTTCACTTTTATTTGATTTTATTGACTAGGACGGCAAAAAGAAATACCTATCTGGGAGGTATATTAGCCACAGGGAGTAAACAAGTTTTCGTGACAGCAAGCAACTTGTGAGCTGTGTAGTTACTTCTGAGTAAATTATATTAATTAAATAAGTTGACTGATTGATGTAGTTTGCGACATATAAGGTAAGTTTTTCAGTTGTACATAAACTGCTGAACAGGATTAACGTATCAGTGAGACTTCACATTATTACTTTCAATTTTTCAAAGATTTAAATCATAGTATTTACGTAATATTATAATTATATGATATCAACTAATGTTTAACAAATTAGAATGGTGTTATCGGGGAAAAACATGAGCAAATAACAAAAAGGAACAATAATGTCAAATGCAATGGAAACGGTGTTAATGAAAAACTTTAGAAAAGAAAGTGGAAGTGAAATTAAACCGTAAGAATTTGATTTCGGTAGCGTATATATACTCCTCTACCTCTTATCACTGTTTCCACTCGAGTGGGCATACTATTGATCAAGTGGTTTCAATGGGTTCCTGCGGAATATTCTCCTATTCGACAGGAACAACTTGTTCGAGTTGCCTAAGAGGAGTCGACCCGTCGACGGCATATAGCCGGGGGGTATATGCCGTCCGTATAGAAAACTTTGCGTTATAGATAATATCTATAATACTTTTCTTCTTCTAATAGAGGAATAATACCGAAATAATTTGTTAATCTGCTAAAATTCTATATGTTCTAAAGCGCTCCAACCTCATACACAACACTACTGCACTGTATTATTTGACCACTAATTATTATTAACCTGAGTTTTACAAATGCAAAGTTTCACACAGAATATATGGAAATACTTTTAAAATCAACACTCAAGATATCTGTGGAGAACAGGCAATAAGAATATGAAATATTTCTTCTATCCTCTTTGACGCAATTGAAAATTGAAGAAAACCTTGGTATGAGTATGAGAAGAATAAGCACCTGACCACGTTTCTGTCACATGCCACTACATGTTGATCACATTATTATGCGAAAGCTTCAAACTTTGCTTCCATCATATTTACGGGACACAAGCTACAACGTGAACAAAGTCTAATTTAAAATCATTTTTGTGGGCTTATGATGCGCGATTCACTAGAGAGGAGGTTGGATAGAAAATTTTCGAGCTATACAAAAGACTAACTTCCAAACATAATTTTAATTTTTTGTATCTCCAAATAACATAACATTTGTGGCTAGAAACTATAATAGACTAGAATTTTAAAACGAACAAATATATTTCTTCCACAAAGATCTGCGTAAAGTAGGTATATTCATATCCGAAATTCAGTTCGAATAAATTATCAGCGCGTGATCGCCTCGTGGGTCGCTGAAATTTACAACGTTATTGGGAAAACGTCCATAAACATCGGGAAGCGCTGGTGTCGGTTTTGGTACATTTTATTTTAAACAACACTGTGTTTGCTTCTTGGGCGTACCAAGGCTTTGATTTGGTAATACATAAGATGAATTTATAAATATATTGAAATAACAGCCTCTCCTCTTTCCTGCCTTACTAACAAATGACATTCCCGTGAATCTGAATACATTTACTGAAACTCAGATTCGAGTTATTCGATTAAAGATGTGTCTCTTTAACATTAAATTTCCATTTTCAGTTAGCACATTATGTCCAGAAGTTATCGAGAATATGCTCCTATTTAGAAGAGAAAGTTTTCTGAAAGCGCAATACGTAAAAGAAAAATTACCTGCCGAATTGCAGTCATTTGTAAATGTATAACTGTTAATATAACCCCTTTTCTAATGCTGAACCCTTCCATCAGGACTCCGTTCCATCCCCAATCGCCTATTTTACTTTTTACTTACTACCTGCTTCAGCGCATTTTCTGCTGAAACCCTCTTGAATATTTTATCGGTCGCTTCGGAATTTCTTTTTTATGTGTTATTTTATACTTCACATTTGATTTGTGGAAAAAAGAAGAGGTATAATAAAACGTATTTTTTCGTATTCCTATGTTTCCTTTATTTACTGCCTCGTATTGTCACATAAAATGTGAAAAATTACAGCGCAACGTGAACCCCTCCAAGGCTGGTTTAATGACGTCTACATTTAGGGCAACGAAGCATGTAATAAAGCCCAATTTTTTATTGCAACAATCAAGACAATTCTTTGTTTGTCGTGTTTTCATTTGACCCGCTTAAAAACCATGTACAGCACCAAATCAATTAATCACTGACTTGTCGCCTATGACGACAAGTTGTTCTATGTAGGTCATGAATCTGACTCTGAACGAAAGCAACAATTTCAGTAATTACTTTAATAGAATGGGTCGTCAAACAAGGCGTATACAACGAACACATATTTTCATGTTACGGTATTTCAGTAATATTTCAAATTTATCGTAGACATTTATAATGATCTTTTCTTTCACTTTTTCTTGATAGATATATGAAGATGTATAGTTTATTTCATCTCTATTTGCCAAATAAAAAATCTCAAACGGCTCTTATCTCATTCCGTGGCTTGTTTCTATATCTAGGCTCAGGTAGACTGTTCCTTTTATCAGTAAGATAAGAGAGTTTTTTATTTGGCAAATAGCGATGAAATGAATAATATGTAGATGTATGGTGGATAATAGGTAATATTATACTTATTATCAGCTTTATTTTATATCATACATTACATACTGGAGAATAGTTCACACAAATATTGAAATCGCGGGGTTAGACAGGGTTTATAACAAAAGAATAATCTTTACAATGGTAGAGTCTACATTGTAGGATCATTACGCAAGATTGAAAGGTAAGTAAAAATGAAAAAGAGGGTAAAAAAATAAGTGGTACTCCAAAAAAGCCATGTCTATGAAATCAAATAAGACACTTAGATTGGGTGACTACTTTAAATCTAATTTCTCAGTTTTCCGAGAGACCTCTAAACTATAACCTGTGGGTTTCTTTGAAATATAAAATATTAAACGACAAACATTTCTCGTTTGGGTATTGCCAGATCTGTCCTTCAGGTGAAGTCATTTGTAAGGGAAAGATGTTTTCACAGAAAATCAATTCGGTATATTTTCTACACGATATGCAATCGAAATGATATAATTCCATTCTCGCTCAATAAAAGGAGACTGTTTGAGAAAATGCGCGAGTATCTATTTTGCGTGGAAGTAGTCGAACACTGTAATAATGGAAGGGAGAGCGAATTAGGAAAAAGTAGATGACTATCGTTGACTGTCTACTTTGGAAAATTCTTCACTTTTCCAAAAGCTCAGTCAAAAATTAGACCTCAATTGACAGTACTCATGCTTATGAACAATATTCATTTTCCCAATAAAAATCTCAAATTTGATAAGGCATACTTACTACTTAGTACTTTAATAAACCAACAATTTCAGTAGAGGAAACTAAACATACTAAAAACTAATTCAAAGTGGTACTTGAGTGGAGGAAACCTAATGATCTCTAAAGGTACGTTTTTTCTTATTTTATTCAAGTTTGACCACACATAAATCCCATCTCATTCTCTAAAGCCTCAGGCCGCGAAGGTTACACATAGAGACGAGGACAAACACAGCCATGCTGGGAGAGGTGCTAAATTCACCTCGCTGGGAATCGAAGCAAGCCGTAAAATGACTGAAGAAAATATACCGCAGTCCTAGACAATAGTGTAGACCACAGTACGAATGGCATTGCATTGTTCTCGAATTCTAACGAGCGGAGTTAGCGCCTCTTCCTGGGCATGGGTGTATTTGTCCTCGTCTCTATGTGTGACCTTCCCGCATCATAAGGGTATAGGGAAATTACAGACACCTCCATAACAGTATACGGTGCTCCATCCATTGTAGACCCGAAACATAGTGCTGGACTGTTAATAGATCTGCGTCGCGCAGCTAACGTGGATGCCCATAGTATCCTCAAGTAAATAGTTCGTGGAATCAGGAATAATTCACAATTTTCTAAGGAATTTTATTTTAGACTCTTGGCGGCATTAGATCCTTCGAAATATATTTTGTGATACATTTTTATCTATGTTCGCATTACATATCGTTGGTCTCTTAATAAACACGTGAAACATCTAATTTGTGTACCTCTCCTAGTTTAAATTAAATTGCGGTCAGTGCACAGAGCAATTTTCAGGCATGCATACAATATATCCCGGCTACATAGTATAAATGTACACTTTGTAATTGACTTTTGAATTCATAAATTACGTTTTCAGGTGTACCATACGTTGCCGGACAAGCTGTTTAGTAATGAACGTAATTAAAAAGATATTAAAAGGGGATGGTAAATATTGTAGTACGCAGTTAGCGTAAAATGCATAGTACTATTTACTATTCAAGGGGTTGGCAAATTTTGTGTCGTACCATTTTGTATAAGTTGAATTTTGTAATAGAAACGACATGTGTAATTTGGTAGGTTTTTATAGTTCAGATGAGTTTCAGTAATTGTATGGATACGCGATGGTCTCTGTCACTATATAGCTCCTTATAATTGGTTGTTCTGTTATGTGTCTTAAGAAGGTAATGTCAATATACTGGAGGGTGTAACTATAAAGGCCCCCATACACGGTCAACCTGTTTCGCAACCGCCGGTTTGCGCAACACCATGTTTGTGAAAACATTAGGTCCATACACCCTCAAACAGTTTGTTCAAGCCTTTCATTTTCTAGTGTTGTGCCGTGTTCCACTGAGTGAAGTGAAGGTGTCTGACACAGATGAATGTTGTGCTGCGATCGTTATTAGCTTATTGACGGGTACTGTTGTTGCGCAACAAATTTCGATCTCGACCGATTTGTTACAAACTGTTGCGCAACTGATCCATCCCTGCCATACACGGTCAAATAGTTTGTGCAAACACGATTGTTGCGCAACATGTTTGACCGTGTATGGGGGCCTTAAGGCCCGGCAGAGATGTATGACGTTTTTGAAATTAGTAATACATATCCGAGGGAGAGGCTAATGTATTCAGTATGATTGGTATGTGAAGGTCAGAAGATGCCGTTTCAGTCACTATGGAGCTGTAGACGACCGAGAATCGTGTTTTTGTTTACGACACGTTTATAGAAACCGATAGTCCTGCTCCTCCGGGACTCCGGGGGAGCAAACGGTAAGAACTCCTGAAAACGTGGAAAGAGTTCTTGCGTCAGTGGAAGGCAGTCCACGCCGAACATCAGTACGACGAATTCTGTTTGTCGGATGCATTTCTATTTGTCGGGTGCTTTGAATAAACAGAATTTCCAATACTAATCGGAGGAAAATCTACGTGAACTTCACCAACAACCACTTTATTCGGACTGAGTTACTGTGTGGTGTTTAGTAATTCGATTCGGCATCATCGGTCCTTATTCGGACGCATGGTGACACGGTGACTGTCAATACACACAGTATGTTATGTTGCTGCGTAGATTTCTTATTCCTGAACTGAGAATGCGTAACATAAACATGGATATAATTTATTTTTAGTAAGACGGGTCTACTGGCCACACTTCCAGGGAGACTATGGCCTTCCTGAGGCAACATTTTCCTGAGCGTCTCAGTTCTCTGCGGACCGATATCGAGTGGCCTCTGCGATCGCCGGACCTATCGCCCTGCGTTTATTTTTTGTGAGAATACCTCAAAACTAGAGCTTTCATTGAGAAACCACGTACCCTTGCCGAACTTTCTGCTGCAAATAACAAGGGAAATTGAAGTTTTCCAGGCGACGTGGTATAACGGTGCATGGATAATTTTTCTACCAGTTTACGGTAATAATTTCAAAAAAATGATCGCCAGGTAGATGATGTTATTTTCGCTCCCAATTATTGGTTTTATGTTTTTTTATACGATAACAAAATGACATCGTGCAACGAATGTTACAAGATGTCAACATTACCATAGAAATATTCAATATGTTTTTATATTAACTCCTTGAACTTTCTTAAAATCTAAATTGCCCCTTTGTGGTCATATCTTTTACGACTTCTAATGCCATTGTAGGTCATCTGTTGTGCTTGTGTTAAAATACGTTATCCAGATTTGCTTCCTGAATTAAATTTTTGACACGGTTATCAGTTTTTTATTTTACTCGTACATCTACAAACAATTTAAGCTGCAGTCTCGAGTCCAAACTATTGATAGATCATTGTTTGCTTTTTCTTTTAACGATTTAAATAGTATTTCTGTGTCGATATCTCCTGCTAAGAGTTCGTATATGTTATGATAGGTTCAACTATAGGTAACCTGGAAATAAATTGTCACTACTCGTATAACAACAATAAAATTGACCTTCTGATGGACCATTTGTTAGTTCCATGAGTTCAAAATTTAATTTATGATGCAATACACTGCAAGGAAATTCCAAGTACAAAAATAAATGTAACAAAGGCTTTCTAACTAACCAAGATCTAAAAATACTAACAGTCGATTACGGTTCCCCAGACATCTTACTTGATAAATTTACTTTTTAAATTAAAAACCATCATGCACTTAATGGTTTTTACATCTCGTATAGCCGACGAGTACACCAGGAGATTGTTTTGTATTATATTTTCCCCTCCTTTAATACAAGTATCGTACTCGAACCACCGTGTTTGTAGGGACGAAATTGACATGCGATCGTCTTCATTACTTATTCAAGTTATTCGGTTCATTATGTCGTAGCCTGGTGCCTTGTAATGTCTGGGGAATAGGCTTCATAAAACAAATACAACGTTTTTATAGTGCGTAATAACTAGCTCTTTGCTGCGACCATTTGTCTTCGTTACCAGGAATTTGCTTTTATTACGAATGTTTGCTTTAATCGTCGTTAAATTATCTGGATCTGCCTTTATTAGGAAAATCAGATACGTCTTTACGGCCTTAATCAAAATTGCATAAAGTTTGTGCAGGTGTTAGTTTTTTAATAATTCCTACCATAAAACGCAATCGTGTTACATTGTTTCAAATTGAGGTCGAAATAATGCTTTCCATATACAGTAAAAACCAATCGTTCGACAAAAATCTGAACTTCAACTGAAATGGTGCAATATGATCGTGGGCCAGAATCCTAAAAATACACTGCCTGAAATGTAGTGTAAAATCGTCCTACAAATTTGTCAAAATTTAACATATTTGTCAGATATCTAATATCTATGAGTTTTAATAAACTTGACCATCACAATGACTATGTGTTTCTTAGGTTAAAAAACATTTGAACAAAAATTGATGCACAAATCATAAGTAGGCGCAGTGCTTTAGGTTTTAACAATTGTTAATAACTCTTATTACCTATTGAGATTTAGTTCTGGATGGAAAAGAAATTTGGCAATATTCTTGATACAATTGTATATTATCATTAAATGTAAGTATTACTGTGACAGCTTTTCAACAGTGTAAGGATCCTAATATGGATGTGGCTTTTATGTGTTCCGTCTCAAACCTTTTCATATCTCAAGTATACAAGTTCATAAAAGCGTATTTATTTTTATTTAACAACAAAATTGTGTGAATTATTTAAAGTTTTCAAATCGGTAAAAAACAAGCCGTATATTTAAAACGTACAAAAATGTATTTACGTTACGTTAAATTATATCCGTATAAACTATGGGACTAAAACATGCATATGTTTGTAAACTAATATCTGGTGGAAGTGGAAAGTGTCCACAGGTAACATTCTCGGGATACCACAACGTTAAACTAAAAAATTTAAATAAAATTTTTCGATTCTCAGGTTTTGATCATATTTCTACATACTGTGAAAGAAATTTATTTCTTATTTAGTCAACACTTGTGCAGTTTGCTGCCGCTAGTACTACCGTGCCAGAGCTAAATGCACTTTAGATTGTCTCCAGCGACAAAGGATTAGTAACAAACGTTGTCGTAAGTTTACATAGCTTATAATTATAAGAAAATATATATGCATTTTATTTTTTTATGAATCGCAATGGGCACTGATGATGTATTTCTGTATTTGTTTTCTGTATTTGTTCATATCACTATATGTCTATAAATTGTTGATATCATTTTATTCTTCAATAGCATAACTTACTAAAAATATTACTCTCCAAGAATACTACGAGGCGTGTGAGGCACTACATACATACTAGTTAGTGGAAAAAATACATATATGTTCAGTGTTATCCCTTTAGTCCAACCAATCCGTCTGAGCTCCTATGTTAAATGGTCACTAATTGTAAACAGCAAAAAAATTTTGAGCATATAGAAAATAAAATTTCAAGAAACTTACAGTTTTCTGCTCTTAAAATGGCGGCCGCTAATATAACCTAAAAAATTCGCAAGAATCAAAGAAAAACCGGTTTTTCGTGAATAAAAAAGAAAGGTGTGATAGGATTGGAAAAATTTAAATACGAAAGTTGTAGATAATGAAAAAATCTTTCGAATTAATTTTTGTGAGCTCGAATCGATTCATTACTTTTCGAGATATATCGAAAAACCCGTTGAAAATTGCGTTTTTTTTTGTTTTTGCTCTAAAAATAACAATATTTGATGAAAACATTCAATAATTCCAGAATTAAATATAGTCCTCAGTGAGACGAAAACAATCGTTTTTGTACAATTCCAAAATATATTTTTTTTCAAAGTTGTAGCTGTTTTCGTAAAAAAAGGTGTTTTCGTAAAACGGCTTTTCCATCGAAACGGATGGTCCTACAGACTCGTTCGAGGGCTTATTTTCTTCGCTAGGAATTGTACTACAAATATATTTTCAGCAGCAATCGATTTTTTAATTTTTTATATAAAAAATTATATTTGAAAATGACGTGATTTTCGTACATCGGTTTTATTACAAGAATTTATTGCCAAAAAAACGATGTACGAAAACTACGTCATTTTCAAACGCAATTTTTTATATAAAAAATTTAAAAAACGATTGTTGCTGAAAATATATTTGTAGTGCAACTCCTAACGAAGAAAATAATTTTACGAAAACACCTTTTTTTACGAAAACAGCTATAACTTTGAAAAAAAACATTTTAGAATTGTACAAAAAGGATTGTTTTCGTCTCACTTAGGAGTTAGGACTATATTTTCTGAAACTATTAAATGTTTTCATATTCAAATATTGTTATTTTTAGAGCAAATACAAGAAAACGCAATTTTCAACGATTTTTTCGATATATCTCGAAAAGTAATGAATCGATTCGAGCTCACAAAAGTTGAATCGAAAGATTTTTTCATTATCTACAACTTTCTCATTTAACTTTTTGCAATCCGAGCACAACTTTCTTTTTTATTCGCAAACAACCGTTTTTTTGACTTTTGCGAATTTTTTAGGTTATGTTAGCGGCCGCCATTTTGAGAGCGAAAAACTGTAAGTTTCTTGAAATTTTATTTTCTATAGACTCAAATTTTTTTTGCTGTTTACAATAATTAGTGACCGGGTCCCTATTGATTGGATTATTTGTATAACCTAAGCAATCCAAGTTAACGCATTTCCAGTGAACTCACACATATTAATGGTTTTATCATATATCTGGCACATACATTATATTACATTATTTCTTATTTATAGTTTTGCCATTTATCATAGACGAATTTCATTTACTTCAATTAATAACTACAATTTACTTTATTTTGGACATACTGATCCGTGCACTATTGAATCTATTGTAGGAATTAAATTTATAGGTGTGTACAAATTAAGCTAACTGTATATATATATATATATATATATATATATATATATATATATATATATATATATATATATATATATATATATATATATATATATATATATATATATATATATATTATATACTTTAAGATCCACTGGTAAATGGGATTGTATACCTGATTTCAATAAAGCTTTGTTTATTTGGAACGAACAGGTGTAAAACTTGATAAGCTTGGATATTACCCGTCTCCATTTCAGTCGTACCCCATAAAACCGCATACATTATACATCCAGGTATCGTGCTAAGGCGTAGTTAGATTCTCCACCGAAAAATAACACGGAAAATTGTAGCATTCCGTCCAGTTGTACGCATGTGTGTAGAGCATGATACGGTCCCATTTCGACCATCCCTGCCTATCACCACGTTCTCAATCATAAAATAATGGAGACGAGCCAGGATATCGCAACACGCAAATTGTAGAATGACAAATACAACAGCCGATAAACCGGGGTTTCTGATAAGTAAATTGCTGGGGACGATTTAGGTATCAATAAAAATAAGTTTTTCCTGTGTTTCGTCTCTGTTTATTACATTCGAGACTATAAAACGTCGAAGGTTGCAGTCTCTGTTTTATCTACATTTACGAAGCTGACATTTTTTATTCTTAAAATTGTCTAGAAGGAATCTAGACAGGTAATTTCCTGAACTGAAAAATTACTTCCCTTTCCAGACAAAAATAAATAGTATAACGATAGTATCTATAACATTTCTAATAGTAGATGAAAGACAGACAAGTCTCCAATATTTCTGTACATCATCTATTTAATCCAATTGAGTTATATTGACATATGAAAGGTGCATCTAAGTGCAACATTAACCATAGAAAAGGCAAATCAGAAAGGCAAATAAAAAATTTGAAGGATGAATTTATACATCGTTACATTTTACTTGAAATAGAAAACCAAGGGAGTGTTCTAGACAGGTCAACACTTACGAGGACCTTCTAAAAGAGCTGGGGAAGAGTTAGAGGAAGGGTTAGAGAGAAGAAGCATGTTTAGTCATTTTAGGCAGAGGAAAGAAATAGCCACACTTTCACGTAGCCTTCATCCATGTATCATTCTTATAATTTACGACTAATGAAGAAGTTGAGTTTTATTTATCGTTTATTTGGTTATATACACTACTGAACAGAATTAAGGGAACAAAAAAAATTCCGAAAAATGTTCAGTGATTTGTGAGAGGCTTTAGCTTTATGTAATTCGGGGAAAAACTGCTCACTGGATCTATTTGAAAATTTACAGGGCTATTGGAAGTAATAAGCTAAAAAGAAAAAACCTGACAACATTAGTAGTTTTTTCAATATTTGCAAAATGGCGGTAGATTTTTTAAAAAGTCAGAAAAAGTTTTTTTTTCAAATTAATAGCGAGGGTAAAAAATGTTTGCTCATGAACGACACTCGTCGTTTATAGAGGTTCTGTTTTTAAAACCATCTTTCGATTTGCTGTACAATCATTAGTTCCTGAGATATCGATCATCAAATACCAAAGCGTCATTTTTCATTCAACCACCGATATCTCAGTAACAAGTAATTGTACAGAATTCGTTAAAAAAACAAATTAAAGTTGAATAAACAGGCTAATCGGTCTTTGCATTGACTTTTGCTGAGCCCGAGGATTCTTTGGATTGCGCAGAGTAACCGTAGCTCAGAAAATTTCAAAATTTTAGTTTGAAATTAAAGTTTGCTAGAAGATTTCAAAACTAGTAACTTCAAGCTTCAAAACAGTATTTTTGTTATCTCGATACGACTATTTTTCATAAAGTTACATCCTTTCAAAAATCACTGAAAATTTTTCGCAATTTTTTTGTTTCTTTCATTTTTTTTTTGAGCAGTGTAATAAGAATAACAATGGATGACAGCAGAACATTAACACTTCTTAACCGTTTCTGTGATACCACTATTTTGTGTATTTGTTTTTCTTACCAACAATAAGATAACAGACAACTTAGGAATGCAATGAGTCTATAATTCTTATGTTATAAATGATTATTCAATTTATCAATGTAAAATTTTTAATTTCATTTCCCATTTTACATAAAACAGTGGACTGATGTAAGGCTTAGTTAAAAGCAGATCAATTTGAAAAACAAAAATTAAATACCCTAGCGTGAACTTCCTTAAATATTTTAATTCTTTTTTATTACCAATAAATATCCCATTTTTATTACACCAAAACATATCTAAACTAAAAATGGCAAAAATCAAATTCTTTCTTAATAACGTAAAAAGTTAAAGTTCCTTATTACACCCTGCAACGATTATTAAACCCTACAATAAATTTTCGTTTTTTCTCAGTCAAATACTCAAGTTAGTATCTCTATCTACTAAACGGCTGTTTTCGTGTGTGTGTGTGTGTGTCACGAAATTTTTACGTTGATGTACGAAATGCTTTTTGTTTGAATTTCGGCATTTTGATAAAATCAATATAGAAAATTGACCCTTGCGAACAACATGGTAAATTGGTTTTGTTTTTTGATCTGAAGCCTCCAGAGGCTACTCTGGAGCTGCCTTCGATATGAACGAGGGGGCGGCGCAATATTTTGCGATTTGCTTACTTCTTATTATTATGCAATTAAGTAATTAATTTCATTCGAAAGCACAGGGTAGTTATAGAAAACTTAATTCTATACTCAATATTCTATACATGCTTTGTTGTACTTCACGTTTACAGGTGTCGCGGGTCTTTCTTAAGAGAATTCCCGAGTCCTTTCTTTTGGTGAACATCAGACGCATACCGTCAGCTGTGCCAATTATTTATATTGCCTTCTAGTAGTTAAGAATGCGACCCCGTATAAAGTAGATAAAAGCTGCAAGTAATAAAAACCCGGCCGCAGTTAAAATTGGGAAATTTAAAGGCGTAAGTATGGAGTCACTTGAAATTCAACACAAAGAGAGTGGCATCGTCGTAGTTTAAAATGAAGCCACTGAGAACAAGAGAAAAAATATCCCATTGTTGTCTGTAAAATTCATGCGAACTTTGCCACTTGAAAAGCTTCCGGTGGCGCTTCGGCGCTGCCTCTATTGGCGTCGCTCCTTTGGAGCTCCAAGCATTGACGACTGACTTCGTTAGAGATGGAAGAATACCCGCGTCATTTGCCAATTCGCAATGCCGAATCGTTCACTATGGTTTATAACTTTTATAAGAATAGTCGGCTCTCTTTCCGACAATGGCTCAGCATGGCCATTGTTTGAGCAATCTGCAGAGCGAAGCCGCCCGGACGTAAGTCGTATTATCGAGGCTAAATTGAGAACTGATAGAAGTCTTTATAATTTACATTCAGAAACTTTGTTACAACAACTGTAATTTTTTAAACTATTCCCGGCGCTCACCAGCGTGTCCTTCCTGTTCAACCTCGTGAAAGGCACAAAGGCTCTGTAGACTACAAAAGTATTAAGGCCTCTATGCATTCAAATGCCAAAGGGTCGATGGAAATTTCGTCGAAGGTATTGATTGCTTATGAGAATAAAGAGCGATTTTCATCAATTTATCTGATTTGGTTAATTTTGTATATTACGAGTACATTAATGTTACAGAATAGCCATTAACTATAGCAATGTACTATTACAGATAATGTTCCATAATAATTTCATATATTTAAACAGGTTCTATAATGAATTAGATTGAAATGAAAAGAATCTTGTAGCCAAAATGTGCCTTTTTTAGAATTTCATATCATAATCAGATATTAGATCCGTTACTAACGATATAGAAGCTGCCATGCGTATGTAGAACGTACTATATTGAAGATATGACTATATAGAGAGCAGAGAAATTTTTGAAGATTGTAATAATAATCCTCAAGATTCTTTCAAAATCCGTCAAAACTTATATCAAAAGATGTAACTTTGGAGATAAATAAATTCACTTCATTCTTCTAATGTCTTAGGCTGCGGAGAGATTGTTTTGTATTGAACTATTTATTTTCAACCTCAAAGTATCCCAAAGAAACCCTGGAAATTTCAAGGCGGTGCTTTGTTTTTTTTTCATTGTATTCGGAATGATTGAATTTGCTGTTTTTTGTTAAAAATCAATTCAAGGATGAATTTCTAATTTTTTATAAATTTTTTGAGGTTGAAAATATTGTTTAGCAATAATCCATTTTTTTTATCAAAAAATGTTTTTTGATACTACAAAACTTTTTTGTTTTGAGACGATAACTCAGTGAAAAATCATCGTACAAGGTTATTAGACCGCTCAAATTAAAGATAAAATTATGTAAAAAAACTTTATTAATACTCAAAACTGCTGATGGTAAAAAAATTTGAAGATCAATATCTAAGAGAAACTTGGAGCTTAATTTTTTTTTCAAATTCAACTGCTATCTCTCCATGTTATAGCCCAATCGAAAATCACCTAAAAATTTAGGATTTTACCCTTAACTTTTGTGCCTAGTGTATATTATTATATATGCTCACATGGATATCGTAGACTGTTCGATTTATTAAAACCGGCTGTTAAACCGACCGTCATCAGGTACGAATATTCCGATTGTCGTATTAATTCAGTTAACGGCATCACGTACTGACGGCCTATTTAATGACTAAATCTGTACGGTACAGTATGTTTATGGACGTCGTATGGGACATATTTAACCGGGTTCACCGGGATAGGGTTGCGGTGGAGTAGAACTGCGGCAGCCATCTGTCACAGAACTGTGGCGCGGGTTGATGTATGCATGTGTTCGCGGCTGGTACATTCACCGGTGCAATCGCCCGCCCCCTCTGGGACCAAGACTGTACTCGCTGATGAATCGCCATCAATATATGAGATTTAGTAATGTCCGGATTACCCCTTCGCGGGGGAACGCAGCTATGGGGGGTGTTACGTTAGATATTGCTTGTGAAGGGAAATGTTCGTAGCTATACTGTATAAAAAGCAGAATTTAGTTTTCAATATATCTACAATCTTTTCAAAAAATAAAACCCGCCACAGGTAGGAATCGACATTTGTCCCGGATCGGAACCGAACGACATACAGCTGTTTCGAACTTATTAGTTGTCATCAGTGCCGTACACGGTACGCCGATTCAGGACAAATGCCGAATGAACTCTATGGCGTATACATCTTTATCGATACGATCTCTGTTAGTAACATATAAGTCGGAAATCGAGAAAGGAACCACCAAACCGCCAAGCGGTTATCAAAGTAGTTCCCGAATAGCAAAGCTATTACATAATCGCTCTAGGAAACAACTACTCCTCGGGCTAAAGCCCCGCCAGGCATTGAATTATACCCAGAAGCGATCCTCGCTTAAGTGTATTAAAATCTGGTTAAGTCGTTTAGTAAGGGAAACCGTGATTGAATACTTACTTCAGAAAGACAAAGTTTGTGTACAGAGAATTGAAGACGAAAGAGTCAAAACACTTCCCTAAGACCCCAAGATTCTCCGGGTGTCAATCCGGTATAGACACAATATCATAGATAATGTGTGATATTTTATGAAAACCAAGATGCAAGGTGTTCACGTTTCCATTTAAAGCATTTTTTAATCTTAAATTCGTTAATTATGGAGACTAGTCGACATATACGACTATTGTTAATAGCATACCTACCGATATCAAGCAGTAATTGATAATGAAGGTGACTTATCATGTTTTAGTTATTAAAGTAGTGAAGTCATCAAACAGTTTCCTGTGGAACAGATTGGACATTGAAAGTTGCTCATGACAATTCCTAAGAGTCTTCCCAATATTCTCATATCTTTTTTTATATAAAGAGTACTCGTCATTTACAAAGATATACCTACAAATACTCTAGATATGAGTTGAATGAAACTGAAACTGAACAGTTCCCCGCCTACGTCTAACTAACTTTTTTGTACGCAATTTTTCGTGACCATAAAAGTCATAGGGCTGAAAACGGATCGTGCGAATTTGCACCCAGAGATTCAATTTTAAGAGTAATCCTCTGGAATTATCTCGGTATATTCCGGTTTTAAATAAATACAGGGCCGACGCGGTTTCAATACTGATGGAATTAAACGCACTCTACTATCGAAAAAATCTATTTGCATTATGTTAATTTCAATCAAATCCCCTGGAACAAATCCTCTTGGATTTTTATCCCATTGAATGCGATGTGTAATTTAACGCTTTACTTCAGATCTGTGGTGTGTACTTTTTATCCCCGACGAGGTAATCCACTGTCTATAGCAATTACAAATTCAATTTTCAGCGCGTAGTCCCGCCGTCAAAGCGGAGCTGACCATTTCCCGGTATCAGGTGTATTTGATTCTGGATATGGCGATGAGGGGATATGGTCTACTTGAAATACAAATATACTCTAGATTCGTTATATGCATCGAAGCGAAATTACACGTTTTCATTCGGATAATCTAGTCACGTCCATTTTCTTTCTTGGGTATTAAACTCGCATTGGCTCATTTATACATTGTGGTACTTTTTTTCATAATTACTTAAGAAAGAGTATATTTGAAAATCACTCAGAATTTTAATTGGACCTTTATTTTTTTATATCCTATAAGATGGCAACGGCCATCCATATTGAACATCGATCCTCGTCCGATCACCTATGTCAAGCAAACTCGGGCGAAGTTAGCACTTGGATAGGTTACCGCTTGAAAACATCGCGTGCTGTTGCCGTTTCAGCCTGCAGTGCTGCTGGGTGGATTGAGTAGTCCAGTAGTATTGTTGCCGGTCCCAAGCCCGGAGGAAAGAGGAGGGTTAGAGGGCCAGGTTAGCTACCTACCCTCTGTGTAAAAACATATGCAGCTCATAGTACCGATGATCATCGAAGAGGATCAGGTCATAGATCTACTTTAGAAGAAGGAAGAAGAAGAAGATAAGACGTAATAAAGTGACATTTTACATTGCGCTGAATCTGTACCACTACGTGAATTAATTAAGTATCTGAAACTGTATTGATCTCAAGTGGATGTGGTCTATAATTATTTTACGAAGGCCTTTGACAGGGTGAATCATAATACATTAATTTCAAAATTAAAATTATATGGATTCATTAGTAATCTTCTTCACTTAGTGAAATCATATTTATCTAGAGGTATATTATTTGCTTCATATAATGACTTTAAATCCGATATAGTATTATCAATGCATCAGGAGCAATGCTTTAGTAGCAACAATGCATCAGCAGTAAATGCACTATTCTCTCAGTCCCATCTTCACGTAATTACATGAAATGCATATAGTTGAAATGCAAATGATTAAATATAAAGCTACAAAAATACTTCAAGTTTGTACTTAAACTGTCTCCAATTAATAAACTTCGGGAGTTTCAAGAGATGTATTACATTTTACTAACCTGGTTCTCTGCATATTTATATGAAATGAATCATAAATAGTATCAATATTTTTATTATTCTGCGCTTGCCTTCCTTCTTCATTTAAAATGTGTGACATAAAACAGAAATACATTTACTAAACGCAACTAAAAAATAATGCAACGTAACATCTTCTGCAATTCACGTACGTTCTATCTTCCATGTCTCGTCACAATGGAATGATTTGTTGGTGAGAGACGTGGTACACACAATATACATACAATAGGCATTCAAGTCAGAAAGTGAGTGACGTGTGAGGCCTCGGTTTCGCCTTCTCCGGCCTAGACTATTCAATCAAACAACCAACTAAGACGTCGATACCTTAACTAATGTCAACTTATTCGCATTTGCTATGTCGGTTGTGGACTTGAACGCATGTGACTGATACAGATGCATTGACATCCCGTAAGCAAGATCCACATAATATGATGTTTTAGTTAGTATTTCGATTAAGGTCCCGTTTTTTTCGAAAAAGAAAAAAGGTAAATGTAGTCTAGAGACTTCATGAATAAATTCCACAGCTAAGTTGACAGAATGTAATAAGAATAACATTAGTAAATTCCATGGAAATTCAATTGAATATTGTTTTGCTTAAACAAAAGAACAGTTTTTCACGAACATCGAAATATACGTTTCTCTACGTGCATTTCGTCAGTTTCAGCCATCTCCCGATTATGCTAATTTGGTTGGCGAACGGCCTCTAATCTGGCCTCTATGTAATGCAACTTAAGTAAAGGTTTTTAAAAATATTTTCCATATTTAAAATATCCTAACTTCGCTGCCCATTTTCTTATGAGGCCGGGATGACAGTCTAACTTAAAACGACGGACAGCTTAAGACGACGCTCCTGTAGTTGATAATTCCCTCAGAATAGCACGCTTTGTCGTTGGTCACAATTTAAATGGCCGTCCCGAGCGTTTTCTTTTACCATAATTTTCGATTTCAAGTTTAAGAATTTTTTTTCCACACTTTGAATGATTGATTGATAATAATTGCGGCGATGTGTCGCTGTGTTTTTTTTCACAACTCCGTAAATCAATTATTCATTGTTTTTCAGGTATTCAATTCTTTACCACGCAACATAAAAAAAATAAAACAAACGTTCCAAGTCGGTAACACTTTAAAAATTACTTGCAAAGAACTCTCAGCCTCTGAGCAAATCGTTACTCAAAATTTGTATTGGTGTGCTTTCTTGCTCCCTGTTTAAATCAAACTGAGTTTACACTTATTCATACATACGCTGCAGGACTTCTTGCCAAATATGCAGCCCGTAAACCCGTTATAGTTCGAGAGCATACCGCTGCTATTTATCTATTAGTAGCCTGTTATATTAGATAATATATGTTAACCTTCCCTCGGGCGTAGTATGAATCCAAACACATTCGGGCGCAATGCATCTGAGAGATCCCATAATCAAATCTTATACAATTTAGATTTTAATGAGGTGGAGACCCAATTAAACGCTTATGTTAATTAATTTAATACAGTAATAATACTTCACACTAGTTTTCAATCACAATAATTAAATTTACATACAGAAACTCATTTAATGTTGTAAACCGATAAATTTGGAATATTTTTACAGGACAACCAGCTATTGACTAGTTTTTTTCTGTTTTAAGGAAAAGACACAAACATAAATTAGTATTGAACAATGTTTTGAATACAGAAAACAAACCACCTATTTTTTTATGTAAAAGTCGTAAAGTTATACATAAAAAAATATTAAACGTGATTACAAAGAAAAATTATAAGTAACTGTATATGTTAAGTGTAAAGAATTATAAATTCTCTTCATCATTTTAGCATGTTCCAAACAAAAATAAACGTAACATTGTTGGTAACGATGTTTAGTATAAACCAATAATGTAACACTAAAATGTGTTAATTTTGAATAATAATACCATAAAAAGCCAGAATAAATAAGTGTAGATCCCAAAAAATATTAATTTAAATAAAAAAAAATCTGACAAAATATAAAAGTGAAAATAATGACGTAATCAGGCGCAATGCATCTGACAGATCCAGGGGGACCCATACAAGGCCAGGGAGTGCACTAAAAGAAATCGACACCATCTCGAGAAGAGTGGTTTGGAGCTATGAAACTATGAAGGCGTTCGAGTTAATATCCGTAATACACACGAAAGGGCAAAAAAAAAGTGACTGTCGGATCTCACAGATCGGCTGCGTCCGACGGAGAGTTAAGAAATCTTTTTTGCAGGAGGTATAATAAATGCCATTGAATATAAACTTGAATCTACACTTTTTCTTGGCACTATATGTTAGGCGTGATATAAAACACGATCTACTCATACCTGTAGTTATGGAAATAAGCAACAAAACAGCCACTGGAGATGTTAAACGGGGATGGAACCCTCCAAGAAATCCATGGAAATGGAGACGGATGGCGTGGTATGTCGCCGTGATGCAGTGTGCAACTGTGTTACGCAGATAACGTGCAGATGGATTTACATTCTTCCGCGGCCCAGTACCAGTCAAATATAAAACGGTTTAATGTTCAGTATATGTAATAAAAGCTGTGGGTTGTGTTTATTTCCTGTGCGAAAAGGTGACAGATGAATCGTCGTCGGATTTTATGCGGGCTACATTGTATGAAATTTATGCAGATCTAAACGAAATGTTGTTTAGATGTTAGATCAGGAAGGCGTTTTGACTTATAAAACGTATATGGGAAACTCCGGTCGTGGGAATGGTTTAGACGATTATGAAAAATTATTCATTCCATTTTCCACTTCAGGAAGACTCAGCGCTAAAGTTGTGTTATCAGAATTACAAAATGCCCTCTTGCTTAGGTTCTAACAAATTTTAATTAACGTTTATGAATATATTTTACATATTTTTTAATAGGACTATATACGTGTGGTATAGTGTCGGTATATCATTTAATATATTACTACTTCAAAAAATATATATTAATATCAATAAATTTTAATGTTAATATCTTATCATGAAACCTGATTGGTATTCAATTGCATCTTTACACAAAACTAGCATATTTCAGCCTTCATTATTTAAATATTAGACTTTGCAAACATACAATTATGTTTAACAATAAATAAAATTTGGTAATTTTTTATTCACATGACTACTTGACTTTAGGTTCAAATCCAATTCACATCGATGTTTATAAATATTGCCAGATCTTCTGAGGGTAAATTATTTCATAGTGGAGACCTCGCAGAAAGTCTCTAAGCTCCCTGAATTAATTTGGGGTAATAATGCCAACAGTTTGAAGCCTTCCCAGTTTGTCTGGTCGAGATTTATTTAAAATTATTATATAATTAAATTGGTCCATTATGATGAATAAATTCCTGGACAGAATCGACGCATCAATGAAACTTCACATTATTACTTTTTTTTGCTTTCTTAAGCTTTAAATCATATCTGCGTTAGATAATTAAATCATTTCAACTAATGTCTAATAAATTAGAATGTTATTATCGGGAAAAACACATGAATAAATAGCAGATATGAACAATAATGTCAAATGCAATGAGAATGGTGTTGAGAATGAAAAACTTTAGAAAAAAAAATGAACGTGAAATTAAATCGTAAGAATTTTAATTTAGCAGCGTGCAAATCCTCATCTAGCTTCTATTACTGCTTCCATTCGTCGAGGCATGTTATTCTACTCCTAACCAATTTGCCACATGTCGCTGGCTACGTCCCTCGTTAACCACAGTTACGGCTATCACACTTCATCTGCTTTTAAGTTACGTGGACGATGCATTTCTTCTACTCTAACTGTACTAAGCATAGTGTTTCATTCACTTGATGGCATTAAATAAAAGAAAAACACTGCGTAACATAGTGTAACCGAATGTATTGCCTTTTAAACAGTGCTATATCTATTACATATTAACAAACAATTACCAATTGTTACTTTACCTCTGTCAAACAATTGCAATTATTTAAGGGATACATAAAATGTTTAAGGGATTTGAAACTTATGAAAAGTTTTCTTGATGCTTTACTTTTGTTGAGGAGTATACATAGTAAGTATATGCATAGTATAAATATTTCACCTTGACAGTAATATCATATTATTCAAGGAAAAAACAAATCTTGTTGCATCTAAAAAGTCACCATTGGAATGCTATTTGATGAGTTTCGAGTAGTTAAATATTTACAGTTATGGAGCGCCCTCATCAGATATTCACAATGCCATAGAGACAGAAATCCAAACGAAGGTATAAGTTAGCATACTAAATTACACATAAACCATCAACGACATGCTGAAAGGGATAATGCATATTGTTAACGTCCGAAAGGTAAATAACGATCGGGTCGTGTTTCAGGATGATGTCTTCTTGTGACGCATCCACGAGATCTTCATTAGACGGCTCATTGAAGTACACTTGTAACTGAATACCGCAGGACAGCCAAGACTACAACGACTTATATAAGTTAAACATGATATAGTGAATGCCGTTCTCTTGGTAGTAAGCGGCGTCCATTGAACGGCGTTTGCACCGTCATGTTCCGTCGGAGATCAGAGGATCTCGGCTGCCCTCAAGTCGTGATGCGTTCTGCGAGGGTCGACCTGCAGTGACCGCGGCCATCATTACGGCGGTCACTACAAGCAGTCCCAGCTTAATTTCGCCGGCCCCTACCGGGCATTACCTGCCTTTACGACCGTGTCGGGTTGTTCATCTTTCGATGCCTCCCCTACGAATCATTAAAGATTACAGTCTATATCTGTATCGGCGGACCGGGAGCCGAGGTGATTAGGGAAAAATGACTGGACTGCATGTTTTATGTTACGTGAAAATCGATCCACCTTGCTTCCAATTAACGTGAGGAGATTCATACACCTGGTCTTGCCGCAGACCCTACAGGGTTGAGCGAATGTTTGAATACCTGATTTATCGCTAAATTATGGCATATTAGATATTCCATATTCAATTGTCCCTTAATCGATGGCTGTATTTGAAACAGCAAATTCTATTCTCCATTTTCCACTCTATCTCTCTTCACAAGTTCAGCTGATGCCTCTTCAACTATATATCTTTTCAATTGACCATGTAAATCAAGAACACAATAAATAAGATGTCATCAAGATAGACAATAATTTTAATTGAACTTCTGTTGGGTGTCTGCTCTTAACGTTTTATTAAAAACCAGTACATATTTAACATCTTTAACCTTGTAACATCTTTAACTCGGTTGTATTAATGGTCACCATAAACCTAGCAGATGGTTCTCGTTATTAGACCTCATGGTTCATACTTGACTAATATGGCTTGATTCATCAATTTCTTCTTCCCAATGTATTTTATTTTAAAGACATTTTGTTGGTGGAAAGGAAACGAGTCGATTTCTTGTACACGAGAAATATATCTCGATGGTTTCTCAAGAATAAAAGAATGTGAGCTTTAGTTGTTTCACCAAACCTTTACCACGTTAAACGGCGTATCCAAGATAAATGATTATCCGGAAATGTGTCATGCGTCCATTCAGAAATTTGCATTAGATAGGATGACATGGTATATCACTAATTGTAAGAATTCCTCAAAGTGAAATGTTATTTTACATTTACATAAAGGTTTACATTAGGTAATAAACTAGTTGCAGATCATATATTCCATTTGGTAATAAAACATAGAAGGTTCCAATTACCCAATTACTCTTCTAAAAATGAGTTACAACTGGATATTGATTTACGAGTCCGGGCCCATAATAGTTCGGCCAGATATAATTTTACAACTAATATATTTAAATAAAAGTAATAACACTCTCAAAAAACTATTGTATTGGTAACAGAAACAAAGTCTAAAACTTTTAACTTAAATTCGATGAAATATTACTACGTTATGATGTGTCAATGTCAAGTTTGTTTGTTTGATAAACAAAGTTTATCCTTTGTTTCTGTTACCAATATTTTTTTAATGAAATAATTTTGAGAGTGTTATTACCTTTATTTAAATATACATATTAATTGTAAAATTATGCCTGGCCGAGCTATTATGAGCCTGGGGTCGTATGTTAATCTTTATTCTACTAATGCAGTATCAAAGATTTTTATTATTTTTTTCCATGCTCTACAACTTTCAAAAATTGGGTTGTAAAATCACTAATTTTTCCAAGTATGAAAAAATTAAAAAAATGAAGATCGTCAACTAAATTCCTCCCATACTCCCATAGAGGTAGCCACAGCAACAATGTCATTCATACTGTCACAGATTGGGCTCAATAGCGGAAGTGTCATCGTGTGCTTAGGTTCAAGTCCCAAAGGAGAGAGTGTGGCACCGCTTTGGTTTCCTACATGTCTAAATTTGTTTTTTACTCATTAGGAATGTTCACAAGAATATTATAATAACTGTTATTACCCAATGTGGCCATTTTGATAGTGAAAATTGTGTCCAGTCTTCTTTTTATTTGTAAAAATGGTATGTAGTTCTACATACTATTATTATTAAAAACTCTTAAAGCAATTTAAATTAATATCAATTAGTTATATGACTTTTATATCGCAGTTTTAAACATTAGTGTTTGTTAACACTAATGTATGGGTAAGGAGTATGATCCCACATGTAAGTTTTGTTTGTTGTGATTATCACCCAACTGTGTTGGGAATGAACAATGTTTGATTTGTTCCACACGGTTCTCTAATACTTCCAACAATTGCTGTTTAATTAAATACTACACGGTTGGAATCGATCCATCTATATTTTCAAAACTTAGAAAGACGTACCAAAGGTTACGCCGATATTGTTAATTAATTGAAGTTATTATTATCCGAAAATTATCAAGTTATGTATTCGACCATAAATAATTCGTGAAAATAAGTAAATTGGATCATTTTAGTAATTGGATTCTAAGTTAATGTGAGATATTAGATAATGGACTGATATTGGTTTTTATAATTAGACTAAATTTGGAGTTTTGACCTAGTTTTATGGCAAACGGCTATTGTATTTATTAAGTGAATACAAAGTGGAGGCGGTCGTTACTAAAAGATATTGTTGCGGGGGACCTACTGTAAACATAACCCATCGTGAAAATGATTTTAGGGCGCTTTATTCTGGATACATTAATGATAGGTTGGTCATACAAGAAATATTTATATTAAGGTGTTGGAATGCCTGAAACTATATCAGTAGCGTTAAAAACAATAAATCAGCTGTAAATAAATAGATAACGAAATGGTTCTTAACAAAATAAAGTAACTTTATTAATAATATTACAATACATTATTTCACTATTGTTATACATCACAAGTACGCACCAATTCAATGAAACCCTTCAGCGATTAAATTTCACACATAAATCAGTCATCTAGGTAATTATGTTTTAGAAATTTCGTTGTTACTCTTAATATTTTTTTCTTAAAACAGATAACACCATTTGGGCATATTAATCAAAAATCATTGGACAGTAACAAGGTTGCCAATGAGTCAGAAATTACCGACAAACTTCATTTATTTAATTGTTGTAAAACGCAAGTATGCACATACCAATTCAATGAATCCTCTCCAGTGATACATTAATTACAATTTTCAGTCACCTAGATATATGATCACTTTAAACAAATTTCCATCAACCGGGAATAAGTTTGTTAGTCTTGTAATAAGTGTCAAAGTGAAAGACAGATGCATACATATAGGATAGATACATCACACTGATTTTAATCTATGCCCATGACTATGTCTACATATATTAGTTTTTACAATTACAGTGGTAGAAAAGGCCATAGGACGATAAGCATAGTGAATCGGCCCCAGAGGGATATCTGGATCATCTTTTTAGAGTATGTTGATATTAATGAGATACGTTGATCTTTATAAATAAAAATTAACAGAAATGATATATATTTTAATATTTAGTAACAAAAGTGTTTTCACATTATTGTTTTCAATATTTAATGTTATTTGCACTTATAAATGAATCAAGTAAGCTTCGGTTTCTGTTATTTCAAAGGCATAAACATTGCTATCGATTTTTATATAAAAATATCGGTTTTTATTGTGTTTACTTTTCCGCACTCCACTATACGCGGAGAAATAATGTAATCGCGTAAAGAAAAAGTGAAAAAATAATTTTTTTTTCGGTATATTTTTAGTTTTTCGGCGTAAAAACAAATAAAAAAGGTTTTTAAATTTTTTTTGCTGTGTGTGTGTCATTGTCGTCGGCATTTATTCTTGTTAGCAAGATAACTCAACTAACTCGTGTCGGATCGACCGGGTTTTGACTGATTATGATCGGGGACGTCTCCCAGACGATACCTATTCATTTTGAGGTGGATAGAACACACTCTACCATGTACATGGGTCATGAGAAAGCACGATGGTGGACTATTTGAAAAAAGTAAAACTGTCTTATAAAACACATATTCTGCATTTATGTGTTGGTTTATTTTTTCTCGGCCACTCAATTTCAAGATAGAGATGTTCTACGTACGGAAAGTCCGTTTTAAGGTTTTAACTCTGTATTTTTTTTAATATGCCGTACCTTTTTGATCGATTTAAGGACGAAGAAAAATCTCCTGTCTTTAATGATTATCATGAAGATTATGAGCTCTTATATAGCCAAATATAGTCTCATACATAGTTTCCAAATATAACCTTTATATACCTCTATAATATGTCAAAGTTTCATTCACGTCGGTTACGCCGTTTTTGAGAAAAAATATTTTATGATTTTTCGTTTTTTTCGATTTATTCAAAGACCAAAATAGATAGTGGCCTGAAACTTGCAGGATCAACATATGTCATTAGTACCAACATACATACTCTCCAAGTCCTATGGTATTTTACCAACTGCTTAGGTGTTCAATTTTATACGTGGAATAGTGAAATTTCACATCATTTTCACTCCATTAAAAATTACGATGCATTATTCTAGCAGATCTTCAACAATATGGAAATATGATACGCGTGTTTTAAAATTCGTTAAAATATGGAGAATTTCTCAGAAGCGAGTATTTATTATAACAGATGGCCTAAAATGTTTTCCTTTTTTGGGGTGAATAAAACTTGGTTATTAAAAAAAGATATTTGCATTGACTATTTTTTATTTAAATTTACAATATAGGGAAAATTATGTACGAAAAATAACATCGTCAAGGTGCCTTCCTTCACGCCGGCCGCTGTACACCCTTAAGGTGAGACCTAAAATTTGCGATAACTCGGCGACATAATGCTGGTTCATTTATCTGAATTTCGTCGCTTTTAACTCAAGCAAAGCCTTAGGAGTATCAGTGTACACCTTAGATTTATACCAAATAACCTCATAAGAAAAAATCCAGCGGTGTTAAGTCGGGACTTCTGGGCGACCAATTAACATTCCCCATCACTTTTCCAGGGAACATCGCTCTAGTGGCTTATCCATGTTCAAAGCTCATGTTCCTCATTTTCTGAATTGATGAATTGGGCCGTTACTTGATGACAATCCATATTTATACAAAATTAAAACCTTTGCTGGTTAGATTTTCACTTTTTATTTGTTAAACATAACAATTGTTTCGCCAACACAGTGGCTTCAACAGATGTTGGGTACATAGACTGAGTCTATGTACTCAACATCTGTCATGTTTAACAAATAAAATCTAACCAGAAAAGGTTTTAATTTTGTATTCCTACATTTCAGGATACTTTTTTGGCGATAACAAGGATAAAGAGTGCTTTTTTTTTCTGACCGCTGAGCTATCGAGGCACACTCATTATCCCCGCCAATGCGCCAATTTTAATGCGTCACTACACCTTGTATTTGTCACGTGCTTGAAATTTATAGATAATTACAGACAAAATAATACACATTCTTTTATAGTATATTATAGATGCATATGAAGATGTTGTTGCGACATAAATTAAATAAATAAAGAGTAAACTTATTGCTGATTGGCTACAGTACAAGAGAATTTGTTTCCATATGCCATTTAAATAACTTTTGCTAGCACCTACGCAAGAAAATTTAGCAATAAAAATAGAACTATGCGATTTATTTAAATCGTGCATCTTCGCGTTAATCATCCGTTGTCGTTCATCAAATATTAAAATCTTCCCGTATCGAATCGCCGTTGCGGAGAACGGGCGCGCATAATAAAAAGGACCCCGGCTCATTTGAGACACTACATTTGCGAAACAATTGTACCCAATTTTGATTTGAAACCGTTGACTCGGTGGTAATTTATCTTTTGTTATGACGCCAACTGGCAGAAGTCATTTCGGGGTTGTGCAGTCAACCCTTCGTTCGCCACCACCCCTGCGTCAGCGTTTTTAGAGGCCTTTTGGACCGCGGGCGGCCCTAGTCGGTTGACTAATGTGCACTTGTACAACGTTCACCGTGATTCCGTGCAACACGTTCCGTCAAATTGAGAAGAAAACAAACACTGCTCTTTGTTAGCGGATCGCCAAATGTGTACATATCGGTTGGCATTGACAAAAGGTGGCTTGTGGTGTTATTTCCTCCTTATATGGATCCGGTTTTGAGATCCCCGATCTGAGATCTTAATTCTTTTACAAGTTTCTGTTTGTAATGTGTTATTGATTTCATCAGAGTACACAAAAAGTCAGAGGGGCGATCTTGTCACATATATTAACTCAGTATTTATTACGCGATAGCAAAATTATCTTGAAAGACTACTAAAAAGTATTGGAACATTAGATTTAGCAATTCTTTATCTTTTGCTATAGTTTACATAGTTATACGAAACTCAGTAGTTAGCAAGCTAATTGGAAACAATTCAATTACATTGTTTTAAACCATCATGCAGATTTGAAATTATCAGATGTATTTATTGACCATTTGAATGTTTCTTTAACCATTGTGTCAATCGTTGAGACATTGTTTAGAGGTGTTCAAGTAGTTATTTTCATTTTAGATTCTGGAAAGGAATTATTGGAATACTACTCAAAACTCATGTTTGGTAAAATTTCTGCGGTTCAGTTTGTAGTTACAACGATTTCTGATTACTGATAACTGGTTTCACCAGAACGTCAGAAATTTTCACATTGTTAATTGTTATTGCTTGGCTGTTTTTATTGATTCATTAACATTATTTTGCTACATCTGACATTATTTTATTTTAGCACTTTACCTTCTCAAGACATATATCACTATATTATTAAAACACTGTTAGACGGCTAAGACATATAAAGATAATTTAACTACGTATGTATTTGTTATAATAATCTAGTGCAATACACTACGATACTGTCACATATGATTCTTTTTGTTCTCGAACTAGTTATTCTGGAATTGTGAAGAGAATTGTTTACGAAGAATAATTTCCTGAACGCAATGTTTCTAACTTGATAAATCATCATGTATGATGCAGTAGTCTTCTCGATGGGAAAATGGTTCATTTGCTTCGGAAAATCTGGAGTGCAGTCCTGGTTATAAACCAACCAAAATCTTGCGTATAGTCGAGTCCTATCGAATAGAATTGCCAAGAAATTTGGGGCATGAAATTTCTCTCCAATTAGAAATATATTAACAGTGATAGTGATTTAAAAAAAAAAAAATACAAATTAAAAATGTGCAGTTTTTGACTGGATTATCTAGCTCATAATAATCAATTCTGCCAGAAAAAATCTTTGTTCTTATTTAATCAAGTACTTGAACCGCATTTTCCTTCAAAACTACAGCCAGTTGAAAAAAATATCATGTGCAGCACAGTACACGTGGTAGAAGTGAATACTTCTTTAGAATAGAGAATGAGAGAGATTAAGAGTGAGAGATTGAAAGAGAGAGAGAGAGAGAGAGAGAGAGAGAGAGAGAGAGAAAGGGAGGAAGGGAGAGGGATAATTTCAAAAGAAATATAACAATATAAAATTTGTGTAAAAAAATATTCGATTTATTCATTATCTACACTATCATCGGCTGGTGGTTCAATTAGTAATACGGATATGATTGGTTTGTGATAACTAAAATATGAAATATATGTTCGTGATTCGATATTTTCTAGATAACGTGTAAAATTGCATCTATTGTTGTTCCGGATTTTGTTGTTGATTCTTTGGGATTGTTATTTATAAGCAGACCAAATGTTTCTCGAAGAAAGTTAATCAACGTCAAAGAATCATTGGATCCGTTGAAATCTTCCCCGAGAATCAAAGGGATTTTGTCTTCGCCTCTTCCAAGTGCATTTGCACCTGTGTGGCTGTAAACCAGTAGGGAGCGGTGAATGAAATATATTATATCTTCTAGATTTTGGTTCGGTGAGATATAGATGGCTGCGATGACGATATTTTTTCATCGCTTCGTACTGAGTTTATATCGCTCTCTCTTGCGCCACTCCCATGTGGCGTCAGAGTTGTACGTACTCGCGCGCATGCGCGTCATACTATATTTCAATTGCCTAGTATTCAATATGAATACGTGGCTGTCTCTTTTGCTCGTACGATGCTTCCTAAACTATTCCCCCTTCAAGCAATTTAGACCTTGGACTTAGCGTATGAGTGGGCGTTAAAGACGAAGGACCGCACAAAATTTCTCTTTCTCTCTATGTTATATATCTGTGTACTCTGTCTTGTAACGAAGCCTATGTTTTAGGTATACCAAATGTATAGCTCTCTTTCTCCTTCTCTCTACGTTATATATTTTTTCTCTCTCGTGTAACGAAATCTCGAAACGTTACATTTTTTCCAATTCACTCGCCATTCTCGTCAAATATCAGAACGCCGCCAAAGAAGTATTCACTTCAAAAAAAAAAAAAACTTTATCATCACTTAGGTTCAGATCAAAAGTTGGATCAAAAGATCCAACAGTTAATGGCATTCGTGCTCTCAAATACTACCCACGTGGTGATTTATTTTACAAACTCAACTTGCTCAATGGACTTCGATGGTTAGAAAGCAAGAAAAACTTAATTAATGCAACTACTGTACCTTTTATTAAAAAAATAAACATATAATAATTCATTTTTATGTTATTAATTTGCGATTTAATTTTTAAGACCCTTGTGTAAATTCTTGCAAAACTAGAAATATAAAAAACTTACAAGCTCAAACTTCACCTTGATATTTTCAATGTGAAACTCAACATTTCATGATATTTCAAGATTTATTCATTAAAAAATCAGAGGACAAATATTAGTTGACCTCAACGAATGACTGGAATGTTATTTGTTCGTATATTAATTTGGATTATACGAATTATGATCCTGTAAAAAGTTCTACTAACTATGATCCTGTAGTGATGCAGTTTATCCTGCAAAATATTATCTGAAGCATTTACGAGGTTTTGCAAGTTCATGAACGATATATTCAAATGACAAATTTTAAAACGTGCTCGGTTTATATGCTTTAAGTTCCCTGCCCACTACACAGTACCATACTAGGACCGTAACCCTATCGACACATGCAAACAAATATAATTTGAATCGGTGTTGGCTGGTGATGGAACGGTCTAGTGGACGTTGTCTTATACAAATTGATGCAAATTATAGCTGTTTGAATGTATCGATACGGTTACAGTCCTAGTATGGTACGGTGTAGTGGGCAAAGACCTTTATATTATGGTATGCTGTTGATTGATCAATAACATTGAATTGATCAATAACATTGAACTACAAGTTACAGTTTAGATATATGCGTCTATATTGATGACTGATTCGCCTTTTACCTGTCTTCAACTAATTTGAGAAATTTCTGAATGACTTACAGTATTTCAGAACGAATAACTAACGACTTTGACTTCTAACGATTCCATATTTTAATTACTAAAACTGTGGGTCGTAAAGCGCATACCGATTGCATTCCCTTCCCAGGCCCCATACACGATAAAAACGTTTTCTGTATTCTAATGAAACGCAGTCGGTCTGATGCGGAGGGTGATCAAAAAGTGATTAACCACATATAGCCGTACCGGCGACTCACGATGCTACCATACATCAGTAATCAGTTTAGAGGCTCCTCTTCGCAGTTGCTTAAAGTTGATTAGTGCAGACTCATCGAATTCGATGAGCTTCGATCCTAAATTACCGACCAACATCAGCATATTGTATTATGCTCACATTTTTTTTTTGTTACGTCGTATGGGATTATCTCTTTATTTGGCGTGTCACTTCTTGGCCTTTCTTTAACGGCGATAACGGACTGACACGAGATTTAATGGAGACATGATGTAAATGTTTGTCTCGCCCTTTTTTGGTTTGACCTATAACCTTCAAGTTTAATTCATATAATCTAAGGGCTAACGATAAAATTAATAAACTAATTAAGGGTCGAGACTTGTGGGAAGCTTTAATGTATGCAGTTTCAGCATGTTTTCATGCGGCATGGTGTGGGTAATATCGCCAGTAGTTTCGATAATATAAATTTCAGTACCTTTAATTCTAAATTTAACAATGAAAATTGCTGTTTTTATTATATAGAATTATTTAGTGAGCACGTAAAGGTTCGATATAATCTTTACAGGACAAATAGGAATGCTCGACTGGTATACGTATATTTGTTTCACATCACCACTATTGCAGTTTTGACAATAGCGAGAATTTTTTAAATACTAATATTTCTATTAATGCTGTTTTATATAGCACCAGTTTTTACGGATTATACATAAAATATTGTCGTAGCTTACGTAACAACTGTTTTGAGAAATTTATTTTTTATTCAATTGTAATAAAAAATTACACACCGCATTTGTACATTTAAGTGGGTAATATAGGGTCCACTACGTCCATCATTGCGTGTATTTTATACCAATTTAGAACAAAATTGACTCAAGAACGTGGCAAACATCTGTATTTCTATGCGAGTAGTTTAATAATCATAAAATTTAGATAATAAAAACTCATATGGAACATACCTCCCTTATATATGAAATAAAAAATACCAGAAAAATTAAATGCGTTCTTTACTATGTTCTCTTTACCTAAATTATATTTTACTTATTTAAGTTTATGCAACGTATCATTTTATAGTACTGATATTTTCATATTTGTATTAAAAATACATAAGCATTTATAGTACATTTATTACAAAATAATTGAAAAACTTATATATCGAATACTCCAAATATTACAATAAATATATGAAAACGAAACGTGGGTGAAATAATAATAATAATAATAATAGTAATAATGTGTATTAATAATTAATGTGAATATACATGAGAGGAAATATATAATTATCTATATATACTTATGTATATGCTATTATACAAGAAATGAATTGAAAAATTCATTGTAATCGCTCATTCATTTCAATATTGAAAGCTCTTCGCTTTCGACATTTTTTATTGCAAGTAAAAGGCGAATACAGTCACTGCAATGGATGATATTCTTTGTACTCTCGACTATTGATTTACACATTATTTCTCTTTCACTCAACGAGACAACTTTTTTCAGGAAAGGCGCGTAAGATTTTCTGCCTCCCTCTCGCCCCCCTTCATTTTAATGTCTCTGTTTTTGTCGTAGACCATATAGTCCCCAACTGCTATACCTTTTTCGTTTATTTATTTGTAACTGGTGACACTAAAATGTTCATTTTTCCTAATATAATAGGATCAAGCACGTATCTGTCCTACGAATCAGGCAAAACATGTCAAAAACCGTGTATTTCTTAGGAAATAAAGGACAGATAACATACGTTTATTATGTCGTTCCGCCACTATCAGAATCTCATTTCGCCGAATTGCCGCACAATCCAAGGAACACAATAAAAAAAACGCAATAATCCAAACTAGATATAAAATTTGAATAACCTAATCAGCTCTATGGGCTGACTGACTGCGCCGTACGAGATAACTTTTATATTGAGTTAGCGACGTCAGATTGTTTTTTGTTGAGAGTTGACAAAGCATAGGGTACTTTGCGATTATGTTTTTATCTGATTACTGGAATTTCGTCGCGAAGAGGCACGGAGGAGCTTACGAGATTATTTGCTACACTTTTTTTTTCCTAAAGAAATCGAGGCCTTTATTAATATTTATCTCTCGCACACGTGCCGTTCCCGTATTAGATTTGTTTCTGGTGGAACGAAATTTCAGTATTGCTTTCAGAGATACGATGTACTCCTAAAAGTGGTTCTATAATACGGAAAATGGGGCTTTTATGTCCAATAAATGATAAAATAACTCGTTCCGTTTGATTCTCTTCCAATTTAGACTCTTCTTTAAGTCTTTAATCGGCTGCTTTTATGGCTGGTTTAAAGATAACTTTATATTTTGTAGAGGAGCGTTTGCTTTTGCTCTT
Source organism: Rosalia funebris (assembly GCA_037954035.1). Classification (NCBI taxonomy): domain Eukaryota; kingdom Metazoa; phylum Arthropoda; class Insecta; order Coleoptera; family Cerambycidae; genus Rosalia; species Rosalia funebris. The sequence continues at coordinate 16,844,836 of JAZFAV010000001.1, read as the reverse complement.
AAAATGTCATGAAAGGAAACTATATTATTCAATCCGTACAACTATCATTTTTATGATGGGACTAATGTCTTATAGTCGCTTACGGATCATGTTTTTAAACATCCTCGCATTTATGTTTCTTAAATTTGTATTTTTGACTAATTATAATAGTTTTATAGTTTCAATTGACGCTTCTAAGTTGTATCTCAAATTCCCTTCTTATGACTTTTTGGAGCACGTTTTTTGGCTCTAAGATATTTTAGAATCTATGGCATGGAATATGGTGTCCCAAAGTTAGTGAAATTGGCATGCTATTCCAAACTAGGTTGGCATGTTAAGGGTTAAACACTTAAACCAAAAATAAACTAAATCAGGCCCAGCACATCCAGGATCAATTAATTTAGTACGTCAGATGTATTAATATTTAGAGCAAACATAATTTCAGCTTATAAATGTAGTAAAACAGTTAGTTATTCTATGGAAGATGTCCCATAAAAATAGTTGCGTTTCTATTCATAGTGTATAAATCAACTTGTGTTTTTATTCAGTACATGATGTAATATTTTCAGCACCATCTTGATTGTTTTCCATATTTTCTAGGTTCTATTCCGGTCTATTCTATTTGTCAGATTCTATTCCGGGTCCAAAAGGACTCTGCCAGGATTATCTCATGTTACATTATTCTGGCAGTAATTTTATAAGTTACAGTATCAAATACCTACCATTCCAAATCGACCAATATGAAAAATTGTCTACAAGATAGGTTACCTGTAACGCTGAAATACTTAACTACTGGTAATTCTTTTACAAGTTTGCAATACAATAGGGGTCTTCTTTCAAATGGTTTTTTTTTTGTAATAATCTTTGTCCTTAGGGTTCCATAGTTTTCTTTATATTCGTCTATCAGCAGAAGATATTTATCTTCTGATCATTCATTCATGATAAACGAATAAACAATTAAAATCAAAGAAATAAACGCTCGAAAATATTTGTTGGTTCGCAGCGTTGCAACGACCTTCACTCTCGACGTCCACGAACTCACTGCGAGCGTCCTTTGATTCGCGGCAAAAACCGACAATCGTTGGCTCACTGCGAACCGCACGTGTTCCGCTCGTGGCAGGCTCGCGAACCACGTACACACTATGATTTTTGGTAACACTAACGTGGAACAGTTACAGCTACAGCTCGCTAGTGAGTACCCGGCTATACACACCTCCTTATGCTATCAAAAGTATTGTCTATATCGCTATGCTTCGTATACTTGCTCATTCTTTAACAATTTTTTGTTTACTTTGTGAAAATTAGTTATAGGGAATTAGGAACACATAATGGCCAGTCAAGGAGACTGCAGAGGAAATTCAATTTATGTACGCAAACTTATGAGCCGGCCGTTAAATAACTCGAGGCAAAAGGGCTTGATATAATGGCACTCTATGTGGATGCATGCCCAAGTTCTCTACAAACGCTCAGTGTTTGTAAGTCCACAATAAAAGCAAATTTTTTGAGATAGACATTTGAAAGGTTTTGTAGACTGTTGTTGCATGTATTGACAAACGTCAGTAACGACTTCTTTTTTACGAACGATCAATGTATCATCTTTTTCATTGGCCACAGTGTTAGTTTCAGTAATACTAGTTCCGTGAAATGTTCTGGAATGTTCTTCAAACATCAAGTCTGACTGACTATTTTCGAATTCCATTAACTAGCAAACAAGTTCAAGAATAGACATCAATCATGTATATTTTGTGATCTGGTGAAACCGATAATTTAGATGCTTGGTATTGGAATAGCAAGAAATTTTATTTTAAAATAGCAAGACAATTTTAAAATCCACGCCGACTTTTACACTACCAAAATTTATTTTTGGGAACCGTTTCATCATTATACTGTGAGAAATATATAAAAAAATATTTGTTGTTGGTGAGGCGATCTGCAATATGAATTCATTGAATCCTTTTATCGAGCCTTATATCTTTGTTAAGTATATCATGTTTATTCACACCTGCACGACTATGGGACTCCCATTGGACGACCATTGTTGCAATATTGATTAAGCTCTTGGAGTTCTGCACCAAATGTTCACTGAGAATTGTGGGAGATTTTCTGGCCTTGATACACTTTAGTCAGTATTATCTCCAAATGAATCCATTAAATATTGAATAACGCTTTTGAAGAAGGTAGACTTTGTTTTATCTGTAATTTTGAGAAATTCTCTTCTTCATAACGGATATATCCGGAGCCACTTAGAATCTAAGCATATATTGTACAAGCCTTTTAGTATCTTATATCTTGTATAATTGATGTGGGTTTTGAATGGTTTTCTAGGAGTAAGTTAATGAGCAACACAAAAACAGTATCGTTACATATTATTCCATAAAATCAGTATTACAATATGAGTATACATTTCTTATTTATATTTTTATATTTCATAATCTCTTTTCTATTTGCCTCCTCCGCCATCACCTCGATTACCTCTTTTACCCAGGTGACTCTATTACAAATATATTTTCTAATCATTGCTATATCCAGGTATTGTTCTTCAATGTTAGATTTTATTTTGACACTTTCGCGAGAAAGATAAACAGTTTTAAAACCTTAAAACGGACTTTTCCGCAGGTAGAACATCTCTATCTCGAAATTGAGTGACAGAGAAAAAGTAAACCAACACATAAATGCAGAATATGTGTTTTATGCGACAGTTTTACTTTTTTCAAATAGTCCACCATCGTGCTTTCTCATCACCCAAGGACAGGGTGGGGTGTGTCCTATCCACCTCAAAATCAATAGATGTCGTCTGGTAGACGTCCCTAATTAGAATCAGTCGAAATCCGATCGATCCGACATGATTTAATTGAGTGATCGTGCTAACAAAAAAAATTCTCAAATAGTCCACCATTGTATTTTATCATGACCCATGTACATGGTAGAGTGTGTTCTATCCACCTCAAAATCAATAGGCGTCGTCTGGGAGACGTCCCCAATTAGAATCAGTCAAACCCCGATCGATCCGACACGGTTTAGTTGAGTTATCGTGCTAATAGGAATAAATGCCGACGACAATGACAACGACACACACAGCAAAAATTTTTTAAAAACCATTTTTTTTGTTTTTAGGTCGAAAAACGAAAAATAAACCCCAAAAAAAAATTTTTTTTATTTTTTTCTACACGATTACATTACTTTTCCGCGTATAGTGGAATGCGGAAAAGTAAAAACAAATGTTCAATTAACGTATGCAACTGTTATTGACACACGTTTTTCCAAAATCAAATATTTAATTTCGACTGTGCATTTCATTTCATTTTAGCTAAACTGATACTTTTAGCAACAAATACTTTTTAATATCTCCTAAATTAACGTCGATATTGAATTTTCAAATTATTATCATCCGTACGTTTGCATTAGCACGCATCCAACGGTGCCATGGAGGGTATTAAAACAGCTTTATTAAATGTCATTTGATGAAATTATTTTCACCGGTTGCAATGAAATACCCATTTGCTGTAAATGTTAGGAAATTATACATGACATCAGGTTTAATATAATCTTTAGTGAATGTCTGTTGAATTTGTGTGAAATGGGTTCATATTACAAATAAAACAATAGACATTAATTATGGTATGAAAGACAACTTGGGAGAGCACGAGGATATTAATGAGTCAACTTGGCTAATTAAGACAATATACAAGGTTAGAGCATAGTCGATTGTCTTTCAAAATATATGCGAATATATTTTTTAAATTTGATATTTGCATGTGATAAATAATGATCATTTAATATATTTTAAATATTGAGTGTAGAACAAACTACATTCAAAAACATCAACACTAAATGTTTTTAAGAGAAATTTAATAGAGAATGAGTGGCGGAACTGTTGGCGAAATTTAGACATACCTACTTTTGAAAGCAAAGATAATTCCAATTTAGGCTAAGGTAAATTCAAACTGTGTACCACTTGCATTTTAGAAATAATTTAATGGTTAGAGAGTGTTAACAAATTCAAGATCATTTATGACCCAATAATATTATTTTTCTAGTCCCTGAAACTATTCTGCATTATGGTATATTTTCATATATTGGGTTCGTAAAAAATCTTGCCAGAAGATGAATCGAAGTGTATAGTTTATTTCATCGCTATTTGCCAAATAAAAAATCTCGAAACATACCGTGGCTTGTTTTGATGGCTAGGCTCAGGTAAAGTGTTCCGTTTATCGGCAAGCTAAGAAAATTTTTTATTTGGCAATGAATGGCATGAAATGAATAATATACTCGTTTTAATAATTTTATTGCTACTTCATTTCGATCAACAATGTAATCGCCACCTAGATTTACTCGTACATTAGCCCAGCGACTAAGTACATCATCAATGAACTAAGAGTACTACCAATGACTATGTGAATCATCTTTTGTCCAGAACTTCAGCTGCTGAAAACTAAAAAAACGAATAGGTCATTTTTACATTGTCAACATTATTGAACATTATTGATTATTATTTGTTAGTTAAATATTGTTTTAAATGTGTGAATAAGGAAAACTGAACGACACGATATCGGGAGAATATGATAGATGTGGAATCGTGTCCACACCAAATTCGATTAGATTTTGCTCGTATGCAGATCTGCTGGTCTGCTATTTCGGTGGTTGTTCTTGGCAGTCAGGCAGCGCGACATATACTGTTCTAACAATTCAACGTTCGTATCCTCTAAGCAAAAGATTCTCGAGAAACACTTTGTATAGTGTACAAAGAAACAATGATTGTTAGATGGTCATATGGCAATATTTGTTGTTATGTATTTAAGGAGCCGCCAGGAGAAGAAAATTTTACGTAGAATCCCAGTTATCAGAATTACCTTAAATGCAGTGTAGGTAAAAATATCTTTTGAATTAAGTCTGATTAAATTTAATTATATCCATTTATAATTCCTGCAAGTGACTATGTATCGCGTAATCACTGCTATTACGTTACTGGTAAGGTTATGAACTGCATTCTGTAACGCTAATAAATATCATTGAACGAAACAATAGAGTTTTGTTGAACCATTGCGGTCACTACAGTACTTTTTTTTTCAAATTCGTGTAATTGAAAATAACTTACACGTAACCTGAGGAAATAAAAAAAGAGCGGAAAAGATCCATCAATCGTATCTTCCTCGTGCCTGTATTCGCTTCGACATAATAATATTCCTTGCTAAATTAAAATTAAAACTCCCTGCATCTGTTGTTACAAGCGTGTCCCTCGACATGGCGCCAGCTGTGGTTTTTCGTGTACACTGTCGCACAAAGCAAACTCAGCGTATTTGAATGGTTTGAATCTACTTTATTACGTTATTATATAAACAACAGGTTGAACCCAATTACAGGAATACATTTAATATAACAATAAGACCCAAGTGATAGAATACAGAAGTAATGTCAATAACATATGTACACAATTGAAAAAACTAATTATTAATGGATTTTTTTTTCATATCCTGCGTGCTGTACTCTGGTTATCATAATCGCTTAACATAATTACAAGCACAACTTATACTGGCATTAAACACATCACATTCGTTTGCAATTTTGTTTTGTAAAACGAACATAAACGGAATTACATATCTAACTGGAATATTCCTATTAGGAGAGGCACAATAAAAGACTATTTTTTATCTTAAATTTCAGCAAGGTATTGGAAAAATTATTTTAATTGACCATTCCGGACAGCCAACTTGATTATTCAACATGTTATATAAATATCGTACTAATAGTATGTTAGGACACACTTTCAAGGTTTGAAGTTAAATTCAACTTATTTAAGAAGTCAAAATCATCACATCTTCGAGGTGAATCATCATATGTAAATCTCCCGAATTCTTAGAACCAACTCCAAAAGTTTACAATGAGTTATAGATTTTGTACTAAATAATATAACCTCACTTCAATTTAGATCCTATCAGAGAACAAAATAAAATGAATATGTTCGGACATCAGAAAACTCTGAGCAGTTTTGATATATAAAATATAAAACTGCATAAGTTTTAACAGCCCCTGACATATTATCCATATGATCAGTAAATGTAAATTTACTGCCAAAGATCATTCGTAGGTCCTTGAATATTCAGATACGACTAATAGCCACAACCTTGAATTGGTAGTCATCATTAATAATATTTATTTTACAAGAATAAGACATTACTTTAAATTTAGTGAAATTCAACATCAAACGATTCTCTTTACACCAAGATAGCATTTTGTTGACACGTTATTGAAGATGTACACAATTTGATGGAAATATGATTTCTGAATACACTTTGAAATCATCTGCAGGTAACAATTTCTCGTATGAAACAACATCAGGAAGGTCATCGATGAACAATATGAATAAGAGATGTCCTAAATTATAAACTTGAGGTACACCTAAATATGAAGGGAGGATGTAGAAGTAAAGTTTATATACCTCATAACAAATTATCTGTTCGTCTACCGGTATGATACGAGAAAGTTGATTAAAGATCAAAAAAACCATCTAATTTAATTTCTCCAATAATATATAATGGTCTATTTGGTGGAATTATTTTTGGAAATCTGTTTATTACTTTGACCTCTATTATCCAAGACGCCTGAAATGTACTGTGAGAGAACTGTCAAATTTATCACAGTTGAAATTTTCTTAAAAAAAATGGGTTGATGGAGCGCTATCAATAGTTTTGTGGAGAAATAAAATTTGTTATACACAAATGTTTCAAAAACTTAGCAAAATGGCATAACAATTCATTCAGATTTTAATAATCTAGCTCCTGTTAATATAGAATTTTTGTTTTTATATTTAATTCGTATGTTTTTATTAATTCATTGTTATTGTTTTATGTTATTTTATTATCGAAAAATAATTAATTAAAAACCTATTTTAGATAATTATTTTGTAATATTGTACGTATCAGCAGATTATCTGTTTTGCTTGCTTTCTTTTATTTTTATTGGTATGTTGAAGCCACTGTGTTTTTCCTCCTGTATATTTTCAGCCACAGCCAATGGTCGTTAGGTTATTCCCCATTGGTTGATGGATGTATATTTTTCTTGTTACATCGTCCGCTGACATTATCCGTGTCGTCTCTCGTTAGTCATCGACGTTTTCATGTAGCTGTCTGTGAGTGTGTGACTCGGTGTTGTTACATGTCTGCTTTATGTTTTCGGTCAGTGGTGCTGTGTATATTTGTGTATTGTAAAACTTCTGCGCTATCTCTTTTATATGTTGTTTTATGTATATTATACCAGTATTATTATGTAATGTTTGTATGTTTATGTATTTGTCTAAGTTTGTATTTGTAAAAGTCGTAGTATTTTATTTTGCTTTGCTTGAAATCTTTTGTATTTTGTGTCCGATATGTTATTAGATAATAATATGTACAAATTAACTGATTATAACTGAATAAAAACACTATTGAAGTAATTAATAATCACTTAATGCATTTACAATATCCTAAGGAAGTGAAAGGTCGAAACCATTACAGACGGCATGCGAATACACCCATCCTTTTTTTAAGATAAATCTATAAAATTTGTTAGTGTCGTCAGATAACCATATTTCTGTATTGTCTATAAAGGTTCTGTATACTATGGTAATGAGATCGTTATAGTTCTATTGGATAGAACTGTAACTGTTAAGTAGTTATTGAACTGTAGTTATATTTTTCATTGAAAATGAATGTTCCTAATGACCTTCTAATGTGGTTTTCTCTATTTTCAGGTTGGTATCGATTTACATGTTACACCGTTGGGGTAGCAGTAAGTACTTAGTTAATAATATATGCGTAAATAGATTTTCACGTGCATGACTGGAGTAACGTTCATCAAATAAAACTAATGCAAGGGATTAAATGCACTCCTATTATAACAGTATCGATAGATTTGTATTATATTAACACATGACTCACTTTTATACCAGAAATATACTTATTTTTCATTCATTTACATACGAGTATAAGTGGTATATTGCTAGATTATTGATGGATCAGAGTATATTGTTCATATAAAATTACTTTTAGTCAAGGACGATTTAAAGATAATGACTACCAACTAGCAAATAATTGGAAAACTTTTTTTTATTGTTTTGTATTGGTAAACATCTTCGACGCCTTAAATGTTTCCATTCAGCTGTAAAATAACCAGAAAAGTGATAAGAAAATTTTTAACAACTTTTCTGTTTTGTATATTATAAAAACAACATTTCAAAAACATAAATAGAGGCATTATTAATTAAGAAAAAATTGTAATGATGGATTTATTGAAAAAAACCTCCTGCATAGCCCTGTAATTATTTATAACAACTCTGAGTATTCTTATTGTTGTCTGGAGGATGGCGGTCGGGGTGGATCAAGTATACGTATCAATGTTCACCACATAACGTTTTTTAGAATCATTCACGTTATATCATCCACTGTTAATTTCATTATTTTATTGTGTATTTATTATATTTGAAACTTCTTGGGCATATGTAAGCGGTAAATCTTTTTGTAGAGTACACCTGTTGGGTAATTTCCTTGTAGGTTGATATTTGTATCAAAGGTTAGGAAATTATGCGTTATTCAGTGGAAAAAACGGTGGAAAAAAGTTAAACGAACACATAAAAAGTTACACAAAACGTAAATTCAAAGATAAATTCGCTGTAAAATTTTGGCCTATTATTTTTATTTGTATATTGGCACTGTTTACATATTTTACGTATAAAAATTTATTTTTATACGTAAACGTATTATTTAAGACCCGCCATGATGTAAGTTAGAACATTCTAAACTGCCAGAACGAAGGAAATAACAAGTAGTTAAACAGATGGCTAAGCTAGGCTATATCACGTGTACCAACATCGATTCAAATATCTTAAGGCCACGCGACGGCGTTACGACGGCCGCGGAGTTACTTGAGTATAAGTCCAGGGTGGTCAGCTTTATTCATGAGACAACACGATGTATATATTTGCTAAAGTTATCCAAACATTCGAACATTCCACAAGAAATAGGTCAGACCTCGGTGTCGGAAAATTATTTTCTGTCGCCGGCAGACAATGGAATCCACGCCAGCCCACCTAACTTGATAAGAATAGCAATTACACAATGCAGAAGTCGGTAATGGGCACAGAAGTTGCAACGACACGTCAAACGAACTTGGCTAGATCTTGAACAACAAACTTGGTTTTGCGGGGAACCTAATTACCATCCTGAAATGGAATTCGGGACGCCGGCAATTCAGGGATTAAATAGCTTCGCCATCGACTCTAAGACGGATCGTTGCCCTTGATTGAGTTCTGGCGGTGGATATTCTTTCTTTTATTCTACTTTTTCATTTTCCTTTCTTTCTGCGCCTCACACATAAATTCTTGATTAAATCTGAATAGGGGTTTCTATTTAAATACAGCTTCGAGCTGTCTGTATTTCTCTTTACAACGCTTGATAGCTATATTGGAGTAGTCTCATTTGTATTAATATTATTTTCATCGCTGCCAACTTTAAATTACGTTGTTTAACAAGTATTTTGTTGTTAACAGCTTGCATGAACTAAAGTATTACTTTAACTGTGTAATCACGTTGTCAATTGTCTCTAGCAATATGTAAATCAAGTATTCTCCAAGTCCACTTTTTCTCGACGAAATTTATATGGCAATGAAATAATCAAAACGAAAATGCGCTGTCGTCATTTGTTTTTGACTAACAAACAAAAGTTCGATTTTCAGATATTTTAATATACTTACAAGATGAGATTTTTATTTGTATCAGTAGTATCTTTCGGCCTGCACAACTTCACGATTATTTTTTCTCAAATAATAAAAATTTGCCAAATTTTCTCGGAAAGCGTCGTGACATGTTCATGGATAGATAGATATCACATCGATCAAGCGCGCCAACCGTAGTTTGGATAGATAGACATCACAGATGTACGTTACTGGAATCAATTTACTGTGTTTTGTCGATACATCTGTACTGATACATCATCAGTACATCTATATTTACAAAGAGTTTGTAGATACTTTTCGAGAACAAAATGAAACATTCATAAATCCGTTAAAAATCTGCCGATTTTGCAATAGGATATAACAATTTTTTTTACGACTGGCAACAAAATTCTCGTGACTTGGAATGTGGATGTGCTTGTTTAAAATAAAATTTATTTATTTATTATTTATTTAATGCATAAAAATATAATGAAATTTTGGCCCGGAGACTGTTATGACTATATTGGAGAGCTATGTGTATAAATTATTTAAAAGTTTGTTCACTAAAAGGCTCTCTGTAATATTATATTGAAATTGATATACTGGAATATTATATTAATATAATATTATATTAAATTGATGTACTGGAATATCTGGTTATTCAAAATTATATCCATTTTTAAGAGGTTTTGAACCAAAGTACAAGGTGTTCTGAAATGTTTTCCTCATTTGTTCGGATTGTTTCATGAACAACTCGGAAAGTGGTAGTGGTACATGTGCGTGCGCATGTACCACTGCGCAAGTTTATCAATTGGAGCCGTTAGAGCGATGTTTCCTGGAAACATTATCTCTAGGCGGCATAAAAAGTGATCTCTGAATTGACCGGCCAGAATTAACGCCAGATTTAACACCGATGGATTTCTTATGGGAATAAATATTCTTTATTTCTTATTTGAAATCTAAGGTGTACACTGATTCCCCTAGGACACCTTTTTCTCCTCTTGCTTCAGTTAAAAGCCACAATAGCCAAAGACATTCAGAGAATTTAATCAGGATTGTGTCGACGAGTTTTCGCAAACGTTATGTCGCGCCTTGGGGAAGCAGCGTGAAGGAAGGGACCTTGACGATGTTATTTTTCATATATAACTTTCTCTACATCGTAAATTTAAATGTGAACGTAAATATCTTTTTTAATAACCAAGTTTCATTCACCCAAAAAGAGGAAAACATTCCAGGACATCTGTTATTAAAATAGATGTGGAGCCTAGACAATAGGATACACTATAGGCATGTTTGTAACCCCAACACACTTACTTACATAATCCAGTAAGTCAGAGGTTCTCAAAATGTGAAGTAAATATTTGTAAATATTTAGAATCCAATAACTGTTAAAAATATATTGAAAATAAGTTTCATTATAATTATTTAGGTGTAGACATCAAGCAGCCATAATATATGTATGTACAATTTAAAGACTCCTCTTGAATATCCACAACTGGAGCAACTGTAAAGCTAAAGAACTTTTTTGTTTTCTTTTTGAGCGGACCAATCTCCTCAAAGTATTTTAAGATTCCTAGTATTATGATTATAAAATGAACCTTTTTTTTTTAATTTTTTCGCATGTAATTGACTGTGACAGCTAAAAATATAAGGTTTTTTTATTTTCAACTGTATGATATGGGTACAGTTATGCCACAGGATATAATGAAATGATATAAAATACGCATTATCAATTATCAGTACCACAGTTGAGGGACTACCAAAAAAAAAAAACTATTTTATCATAAGCAGACATTTAACAAACCGAGAACAAAGTTTTATAATAATGGATATGGTGAATAAAATGGTGTCAATATTCCATTTCAGATTGCTCGAATTCAGTCCAAATTGAATTTTTATAAATCATAACTACTGTGTATGCATTCAAGCGACATATTACGGCAAGAAGACCGCCTTATAATACTTTAATCTTTACCCAATTATACAACATTAGTGTTGAAGACGACTGGATGTAGATCACCAGTAAATAATGCCATAATGTTAATTAGATTTAATTTGGCGCTACTGGAGTAAACTTCTTTGAGCACATGAAAACATTTAGGTATATAAAACTACCAAGATATTTTAATTTAACGAGCTGAAAGAAAATGTTATACAATGAAAAGAAAAAGATTGTTTTTTGTTAATAGCTTCTAGATTTGTTAAAACCTTCTAGATTTTGGGAAAATACGAATAAGATAAGTAATACGAGAAGGTATATAATAACACCTACACTAGACCAATCTGACCAAACATCAGTTCGTTATATGAAATGTTTAACCATAGAATACTCTTAATATATTTAGAATGTTTTTTCTGTTTCTAAAGGTGAATTAGTTGAGCCACTTCTAAGAAATCATTTAGTCTTTTCAGCTGATTAGATCTACTATACTTTGTTCATCGCCCGAAGTCAGCCCAAGGCATCCACAATATTTTACTACCCGTCATTATTACTAATACATGTTTTTAAATTGCGTGTCTCTCCCCTCCCGGCATAGGAAATTGTCGATTTGCCGTGTAAATTCTAAAATTATATTCACCAAGAGCACTTCACCGAACCCCGCTTCTACATATACTCGTAGCTGTATCTGGTCGTGATGGCCATTGAATATGAATTATTGGTGGAGATGCGATTCTCTATTGTCATTGACGTGTAGATCGCTTGATCCTTATCAGTGATCAGTCAAACGTGAACAGATTATTTGACAATGGACCGCGAGTAATTTATAATTAATGATGTTGGTAATTACCGATAGTGGTACAGGGTCAGATAATATAAATGTGTAATTTACAACTTCAAATACCAGAGATGATTGAAATTCTGTTCCTGTGCAAATGGTATGTTAAGCAAGTATGTATATACGTGGTAATAACAGTGTAAGAAATGTTATAGAAATAAATCTATTTAACATATTATAATATTATGCACGTCGTGGTGGCACAAATGTACCTAATACTATTTCACGGAAGCAAATGCAAGTCAATATGAAATTACAACAAAATGTGGTAATGTTAAATATGGTAAGGTATATAGTAATAAGTATAGCTTATCATGAACAGGAAGAAGAACCAAAACTGCGATATCGGACCGCCCACGAGGTGCGCAGTAAAGAGCCTGGTCTTTACTCGGTCGCATTGAGACCTTTGCAGAGTGAATATCGAGTGTATCGAATGTACAGAGTTCCGAATGCTGCTTCAATCTTCTACGTATACATAGAGAATTTTACACGCTTTCCTATTAATGACAAGCTGTAAGAGGTAACGTGTAATATTCCCTGCAAGAAATTAGAACACCAGACTAGATGAACTATTTACAAAAGCAACTGGTTAATTCTTTCACACTAAGAAAAGACAAAATCAAATTATACATATTGTTGACAATGTTCTCTTTGGACTTCAAAAGTCGACCGGAGGGTAAGACTTTCTTCCTTAGAAGAAGAGAGTCTTCTAAGAAAGAAGAAAGAAAGACACAAACCTGAGATACTAGTCCTCAACCAACCACCACAGAAGAGCGGACTATAACCAAAGTATTAGCAGATATCGTCGAGAAGTTGCATGTAACAACTGTTATATATCAATGTAAAAATGGCTTTTAGTATAGTTGCCCTTAAAAAAAATAAACCTAGTAGTATTTTCGCTATACGTACAACCCTCCATTTTTATCGGAAATCAGGATCTCGTGAATAATCGTATAGACTTATTGGAAATCGGAGATTGCTGTAATTGAAACTGATGCCACAAGGCCCCGTTTTAGGCCCAACCTGTTTTTTTTTCTATACGTAAAAACGTAAAGGATCTACTAGAATTTATGCCCTTCATGCACTAATATGTAGGATAGTTAGCACATACCTTATATTAAGTGTTTGAAAATAAATCACAAACAAAAACAGAACTACCGAAATATTGCAAGAATTATGTAAGATTCAAGATTTTATCATAATATATACTTCACTGCAATTAGACCTATTTACCAAGCTGGCATGAGTATACATGTAGAATTGGCACAACGCCATCTACCTGCTAAATGACAAAGTGTCAACCTGCGGGACGCTATCCTGCTTCTCATTTCTAACGCAGATTTTCTTCGTCTAACGGAGGCGTTTTACGTACACTACGTGAGGATGTCATAATTTTATTTCAATAAACATAGTTTCCCCGAGGTTGATACTTTGTCGTTTAGCAGGTAGATGGCGTTTTCCCAATTCTACTTCTGTATGCTCAGTCTAGCTTGGTACAAAAAAGCCGTCTAATATTGTCAGATCACCAGGCCTAGTTCAGTATACTTACACTGCTGATTCCTAATAAGGCTGAAATCGCGATATGCAGTTCCGGCATGGCCTGGTGTTGCCAACTGAGAATCAACTAGATGGCAATAATTCTCTTCAAGTTCGAATATCGACGAAAAATGTTAGCCATTAATTAACTTGTAAGTAATTATTAGTTACCCATTAATAATTCTACAGATAGCCTATTTGTAAATTTCCACTAAATTCTAATTTAATTAATAACTCTTTGAAATATGGATGTAGTAAGAAGTCGATGGTATACTTGTAAAATAGATTGCCAGCGGTTTCGGCTGGAGGCAGGAACCTGAGAAATTGAGGTCGAATCAAACTGATTGATATGCCTAAATCGACTCGTGGAAATTAGCATATTATTGGGAGCCGCAGCTGCAGAGGCAAATATTGAGATTCTGAATCAACGAAATTTAGGAATTATTTTACTTTGCGAATACAATCAAAATATTTTTCCACTTCTCTGGCGTTCGACGAAGTTTACCGTATTTATTTCCTTCCATTAACTCGACTTTATAGGGCCGCGCGTTCATCTTATTGAAAATTTAGGAGTTTGCCTTTATTAATCTCTATAAGGACACGACCTTAGGATGATATTATGGACCCTTGACTGAGTCGTACGGACACAACTAGAATGATAATGTTCACTAAGTAAATCCGTACCGAACGCAGAAAAAAAAAGAAATTCTAAGGAATATCACAGACAATTTCAACCTCAGCCTTTCGTCTTACACCTAAAAAAATTAAGTTAAAAAAACTAGCATAAATATACATGAACGTGTATTTATATTAATAATACATAATAATTTAAATCTTAGCTGAAAACTTTATTTTTATAAAACTCAAGTCTACTTCAAATGAGTATAAAATATTTAATGCAGCTTTATTAGTCTTACCATAATTTAGTTCTGCGGATTTATCCTTCCCCTACAACTTCTCTCCTAAAGCCCCAAACTGCGGAAGGAAAGGTTACACTTAGAGACGAGGACCAGAGGAAGAGGTGCCTAACTATACGTTGGGATTCTAACCCAAACATACAATGACTCCCTAATAATGTATCCAGTCCACCACCACAGACCACAGTACGAATGACATTATCACAGCCACCTCTGTAAGAGAATATGATAGATCGTCCATCCATGTAGTGGCCGCGGGCAGCATGTTGCACTCCTGTAGCTCCGCGTCCAACAACTGGCCTGAGGGCCCATCGTATTTACCAGTAGTTAAATGTTACAGAATACTGAATCATAGTGGTCATCGTATTACATTATGTGATATTCTCTGTATCATGTGATAGGAGTTTTCGTCATAGTGTTTGTGGTGTCTTGGATAGAAGTCATTCCATAATGGGGATGATCTTATAGTGTCAACTTAATTAGTTAATTAGGCAACTTAATCTTTTAAATTTCAATAAACCTTTTCTCAACTTGTGAGATGTTTTGATATAAAAGAATTTATTTATTTCTGCTTTTGTATAACACACTGTAAGAAATATTTTTTTAATACATAACAGTTGTGGTATTTCATCTCCATTAAACTTTATTATTGTCAGTTATTTTTGTAACTCCATGATACATTACAATTCGCCAAAATATACGAAGAGGAAAATAAGCAATACGTATGATAAAAAAAACAACAGCAGATATCCACATACCGAGAAATTATACATCGCTCGGTAAATGTTTCGACTATCAAGTTGTCATCATCAGGAGGTGATAAGAGAACTTAATTTTAATCATCTCTTAATGATGATAAATCTTTCCGTGAGAATAAACTGCGATGGAATTTTGGGACTACATTCCTTCAGGGTACATTTAAACGGAGATTTGTATTAGAATTTTGTACAATTCGATTTATTGGCGGCTTTGATCTTTTTGCTCTCCCTTCTCTCCTTTTGATTTCAGCACGTTATGATGCAAATGCTAGGGGGTTTTTAAAACAAAACGTATCCAAACAAGTGAACACGCAGACGATATGCAGTCGAATGGCCCTCAAGATTCTTTGCCATATTTTTCTTTGTGGAGTTACCTGAAAAGTAGAATTTACGTGAATTGGCCAGGAGGTATTAGAATATTGAGGATATAATAAGGCAGTCTTAATGAATTCTTGTAAACATGACTTATACAAATTTTTGTTTTGTTCAGTTTCATTGTTTTTAATAATGGAAGTAAATATATATTCATTAAATATTTTCATTGTTTGTTGTTGAGTTTTTTTTTCGGAATTCGGCACAACAAATACTTTGAGAGTATTTTTCATTATATAGCTAAAAATAAGTAATTTTCTTAATTAAAGGGATACGAGGATAATAAAAAGAAACGTATTATACATACAATATAGGCCAAAAAAATCTATTTTTTATTTATTTTTACAATAGCTCAGAATGTAAAAACAAATTTTTTTTACTTTTGCTATAATTATATATGTCTGAAGCAGCCACCCAGTACACGGCTGTAAAAATAGGGGTCAACCATAATAACAATAACATGGTCTAGGAGTATATCAACAATAAAGTAATTCAAAATCAACAATATTCTTAATATTTATATCAAAAGTCATACCCTAGGTCATTCTCAAGAGGTCTAAATATTGAAAATATGCAAACAAAAATCGATGTCTTCAAAATTCTAGACCAGAATACCCCCTTAAAACAAGGTATCACATGAGGTATCTTCATGTTTAAGATTTTGTTCTTGGAATTGTTCAAGTTTAGGAGTTTCTTAAGAAAAGGAAGTACAATTTGATGAATTTTACTCTAAATTTTAGCAACGTATTTATTCGAGTTACCTGCACTGATATGACCTATTTTACGTACATAAATATAAGCAATATTTCTTTAGTTTTTAAATAGCTACTTTTGGATGCACACTTTTTTCCGCCACGGTATACGTATATGGTTCGTGTAGGTGTCAATTGTTCGCTATATGGGCACGAATATTCTTTGGGAACTTGAGCAACATAAAACGCGCACGGTTGTCTTGTCAGGAATGAGGAACCGCCGCCCTTCGCAGAATTCAATTTCTAGTCCGTAGTCCTCCATCCTTACGCCTCTAACTCAGCCGCGCCGTTATGGACCATCGAGCCGAAAAGGTGGACAATTTACGAGAGATCGAGATCGCGAAGCGCCGGGATATTCAATTTCTTTTACGCATTCTTCAACGTAAATTTCGACCGCCTTGGCGATCCCTCCACGGACGATGTTAAACCTTCGGCGACCCTCTTACCTTCTACTTTCGGTTGCCACGGAACACGGGCGCGAACGATAAGATTTACGTCGGCTTCGGCCGGCTGGGCTTTGTTCAGCACAATTCGAACGTTTCAGATAAACCGATAGGAAACAGTGTTTAGTATTCCAAGAAATGATGACGATGCTGATTATCGGTAGCTGATAAATTTTATTTATTGCTCGTGTGGATTGTTCCCTATACTGAAATGCCATACAATTCCAGTTTATTAACTCGTATCCACCTTTGTTTTCTGTTAAGTAGCAGCTAATACGTCCTCAGTATTAACTAGAAAGAATACACATTTCACCTGGTTAAAATGTGTCGACAATTCAAGATGCGGGGTTATGTTCCTGCAGTGATGTTACGATGATGGAAATTGTATTATGCAACTGGCAACTACAATGTTTCTTGTATCAAGTAAGGATTTTAGACTACTTGTATCAACTAAGAACTAGAGAAGACGTAATCAAACTAATTTTGATTCTAGTGTATCGTACCACTAATGTTAAACGATTTAAGGTCGATTCATACTATACGAACGTCAGCGTTACGTCGGATTTGCTTGTAGTTCACAATTCTACGAACCGTCAACGCCTCGAATACTACAACAAAAAACAGCCAGTCTGATTTTAAACCTAGGGGCATGGCACATGTCCCCATTGAAAAGTTGGCTATGATCGCTTTAATATTGAATGAAGATGAGAGTGGTAACGGGGCATGAAGGAAGCGAATAAAGAAAACGTTTTTGACAAGGAAATACGTAGAGGAATACTATACTTTGCTGAAGGTGTTTGGAGCATTTTTGCATGAGCATTGGAGGAGCACTTGATCAATCAATGCCTCGGCGTCCATGTCTAGGATTGTTGGTAATGTGATGGAACAAATTCTCATTCTGGGAAACGTTTCGGAACTGCAAGGGACTGATCGTTAAAGTATTCCATTCGAGGTATTTCAACGGCCTGTGACGTTGACGGTACGTGACGTTACTGATCTATGTAAAAGTCTCCATGCATATTGCGCTGAACAATGATTTGACGTGACGTTGACGGCCCGTTATACGACGTTGATGGCCCGTTATACGACGTTGATGTGCGTATAGTGTGAGTCGACCTTTACACGCAAACGGAATAGAATTAAGGCCAACTTACATCTTACGGAACGTCAAGGTAACGTCAAACACCAGTCAAATTTGCTTACTATTAACACTATCATCAACATCACAGACATTGTGTCAATTAAGTTCATAGAAGAGTATCATACGTGACTTTGAGAATCATATGATAAAATGTCTTTCTGTAAATATTTTCAGATGAATCAAAATCAATGTTATTGGTTGGTACGATTGGTCAAGATTTAAAAACGTATACAAAAAAATTAAACTATATTTTGAGATACAGTCAGGCCTAAGGAAAAACTAATAGCCTCTGCCTAAAAACTACTGTGTTTCTTAGCCATACAACTTCTTAAACATACGCTCTTTTTCTATGAGAAGTTCATTGTCCATGATGATGTGGTGGTAACCGGTACGGGTGGGGCGAGACATTCACTCTCCTGGACACTTTCAGTACCGTTAAGAAAAGTAAAAATATTCTCTCCCAACAATATTTACGGCCCCTAATGTTACCAGTCCATGTGAATATCTCCATGCAGATTGCATTAAACTATCTTCTGACGTTACGTCGCCGGTAGGTGTCGTTAATGTAACGTATAGTGTGAGCCGGTCTTTAGCGTAGCGACCGTCAAAATGGACTAACTGTACCTTCAGTTAATTACAGGTATGTGTTGACGTAAGACTGAAGCTTCTACTCTAAGCGATTATTCATATGATTCATTTTGTCTATAGTCGCAAGAAATTTACTATATGGTAGGTATGCCTTTCCCCACACATCGTATTTGTTACATGGTACTGTATAAGAATGAAAAATTCACATATGTAATGAAAAAAAAAAGTTTAAAGATTTTGTGTGTATGATGAGTATTTGTAATATTTTTTTTACGGTACCTGAGATGAAACACTTGGAGAAAGCTTAGGCATTATCCATCATACTCATACATCAACTGCTTTGCAGATTACCAGATGTCAAGGGAAAAACTGAAAATCATACAAGATCAAATACATTTGGTATATAAGAAAATTTTATGATACAATCTAATCAGTCGTCCCATCTCTACTTAATTACAATTATTTTGAATTCATCCAAATCATACTATCATTCACAGGAGACTAAAATCTTTTTAAAACAGCAAACGTTTTCAAAATTCTCGGGTTGAAAAAGTATGCATTTAAGAACTATTTTAGGTTTATTCAGGAATTCAAAGTATGGTAAATATTAAGTCAATTCAGAAATATAAAGGACAGCCAAATTAGCAACAGATAGGAATTGCACATCTTGTTAAACATTGTTATAGTCCAGCTATATTCTAACCTCCTTACTTTAGATGACAGAATTATCTTAAATAAAATAAAACATTGAAGACATGAATCTGAATAAACTATGAATCATCATCAGCTTCCTATATTCATTTACCCTATATATCTTACAAGTTGCACTTATTATGGGGTTGTATTAAGTTAGGGGGTTATATTCCTTCCACTTGCCATGACTTATTGACTATCACAAAATAAGCATCATAGTTTAAGTTATATGCTGACTCATAGAAAAATTGTTTATATTATTGTCGCAAAAATTACATTTTGATTATATTGGGATGTAATTTTTAACAAATGTTTCTGATGTAATTATGATAAAAGTAAAATTGTAAAAACATTGAACACAATTTTGTTCATTCATAATAATAGGGTGTGAATATCTACACCCAGATTCATTCTTTATGATTACAGTGACCCTAAATATATTAGGTATTTGTAAACGGCAGGATTGTTTCTTTCTCACGTATGGAAAATTTAAAAATAAGATTACGTCGACCTCGAACTGCGGTAGCGTCTGAGCGTGCATAGTTGCATGTGGCAGCTATATAATAATTATAGTATAGATCGCTTGCAAATTTACATAATGTTCTGTTGAATGCGAGAAAACCATGTCTATGTCTTTATTATCTATTGTAATGCGATTCTAACTATATATTTACTATTTACATATAAACTATCTCATTTGTTTTTCATTCAACATTGCATATAGAAATATAGATGCATTGTAGATGCATTTATTTTTCGTGGATAGCATGTGGATTTTCAGCACCGCAAATTCGATAATTTTATTTACTTATGTATCCGTCAATATGAAAATTGCTGAACCGCTGAACAAAATTTTGTTGCAAAAATCAGCATCATCTTCCTTTTCTAAAGGCCTTCGTACACGCTAGAAGTTTTTGTCATATTTCTGACATCAGAGCTGCCAGAGCCGTGTAGACTCATGAAGAGTAGTGACAGAGGTGATGACAGAGTGATCTGCTGGCAAAGCTGTCGAGGTTTTTCATCTAACTCGTGAACACTGTGAAGCCTACTCTGGTGCAACTTGTTTAGTTCTCTGTCACTCTAGTTGTCCTCATACCATATATTTTTCTCTAGGTACCAAATTATTTGTTTTTCATACTCAAGATCTGATTCGAAAGATGTCAATAACAAAGTAATTAGTCGAAAGTCTAGGAATGTCTTCGAACCATGGCCGAGAGACGAAACCAAACTGTTAATAGAACTGTACGAAATGCACCCAGTTCTATGGGACATCACTTTACAGTGTTATAGGAATGTGCATAAAAAATAAGATTATTGCGGATATTGCAACTGAATTGGAAAAGGAACCTCTAGATGTAAAAACATGGCAAATGGCAAAACTTGAAGTGTTAATTCAATGGTGAATTGAGAAAAATAACTACGAAAACTGGTCAGGGAGTAGTAGAATTTTTTCAATTGACATCCTTAACAAAATTTCGTACATACTAGGTTCACCATATCTCAGCTCCAAGTTCATTTTATTATAAAAACCACTTTTTGGTCTTCTTGTAAAATAATCTTCAGTCCATACACAACTCTGCTGCTTGCTGAAGCTTGCTGAAAGCTTGAATGCTTTCTGTTTTCTTTTTCATTCTCCTTTTCCAATAATGAATAAATTGCAACTGCTGCCGTTGTCCTGACTGTTGCTGCCATGTTTTGAAGAATGTGAAGTATTTATTTATTTTGTTTCTTCTCACTAAATATAAATGTCACGTGTAAATAGACGCCAGAGATTATGACAGAGAGACTTGCCAGAGCGCTCTGACATTGTCCCTGTCAGAGAAAAAAGTGTCAGATTTTTTTTAACGTATAAACACCGTTGACAGCTCTGGCAACTCTGATGTCAGAGATCTGACAAAAAAAATCTAGCGTGTACGAAGGTCTTAACTCCCAATTAACAAATGTACGACGTTGTATATGGTTATTTACAACCATTTACCCTTCAGGTTCGAAGACATTATTGTGTTCCATAGGTACCTCCATTTTGGTCGATTCGATGAAATATGTATATGCGATACATAATATATACCGTAGTTACCTCCAGTTTGGTCGATTCGGTGATAAACGTATCTGCGATACATATACCGTAGACCGTAATGTAAAATTGTGACGCTGACTAATAACTTCTTTGATGTCCCTTGGGCGGATCAGTTAAAACTTTTATGTGGCCGAATGAGATACGTCCGGATTAATTAGTGCATCTCTGGCCGGCTTAATAACGCCACATTTCTGTATATGGATGCAGCAGGAGCAACATACACACTACTTTTGTTTGTACACATCCTAGTGTGCTAGTAGCGAAGCCAACTAAATTGAATAAGCACCAGGCGAACTAATTGAACTGGTACGCGAGATGGGAGGACCTCTTGGAGCATGTCGTAAATTAATTCCGAAGCAGTTCGCACAGCCGAGCCGAGTCAGAAATCTCAGCGAGCATGGTAATGACAAGTTATAAACCGCCAGTGTCGTCTGCAACCGCGCGGTCCTGGGTAAACATGACAAGACTCGGTTTAATTAAGTCCCAAAACCATCATTGTTTTAGAATCGTCCGTAATTATACATGTACTTACTACACCTCCGGTTGGGTCGCAATAGATGCTGCCGTGAGGGCGGGTCGCCGGGGCAGTCTTGGCGCGCTTTGTTGTCTGTTTGGCGAGCGGTCGAAACGGAAACGGAGATGTTTATTGCGAAATTTTGGGTTTATTAGCCCTCGCCCGCACGGCGGGATCGATTAAAACCGATCCGGTGTTCAAAGAGACACGACGTGCCACCTCATCCATTATTTTACCGGATTAATTCTAGACAAACTCATCGACAAAGCCGTGACGGCTTTAATGAAATATAAAACAGTCTAAAGGTTCGCCGGCAAAGTTCCCGGGGCGCGTTTCTGTGAACTATCTGCATAGTTTTTTTTATTTAATTAATCGTTCTTTGTGTAAGGTAAATCGTTTGTGAACGTTTGTTTGCCTCTTTATCCGAGATTCAAACAAATAGAAAAAGAACTTTTTTGTCTATACAATATTTAGCGCAAAATATCTTCCAAACATAACACTTTTACTATTTTAACTTTTAAACGTTGCAATAAATTTGGTAAACTCTTAACAAAGCAAGAGAAATTCGTTCCTACATCGAGTTTACAATTTATGTATTGTTAATTACGTTTAGTACCAACATTCCGATATTGGATATCGAAACAAATATAACATTCCCTTAAATAAATAATAACTATAAGAATATTGAAGTAGGACTTATATGAACTGATTAATCAAGCCATGCAAACATAGGATCATATCTATACATAGATGATAGGATGCGATAGTCTCATTTATTATATAAAATATATGTTACATTTGAAATAACTTCATTGGTGAATATTTTATATCAGTGGTGATGCCTAAATACCGATTTTGGGAACATATCTGTCTGTGGTACAATGCAGGAGCGACCATTGTAGTCGCAACACGGTTACGGCTATGATAAGTCAAATATATGTTTTTTGATTAGATAGCTGCAATCCCATCAAAAGGAAACTTATAGTCATAGTCTAAGTAGTTAATAGTTGTAGTCTGCAGTTCTAGTTAGGTCTGCTTCCTCCTGTATACATTGCAACAGACACTTCTAAATTGATTCCGAAAATAATAGATCTCGATACTTCCTATGTGGATCAGGCTGTGAAACTGTTGTCAGGATATATTTGCATCTAGGAATTGTATGCCTTCGCCAAATCGTGGACAGCTATTCCTGCGGTGATGTTCCTGCTGGTGATCCGTAGCATGTCCTTTGACAAAATTCATCAGTGCACTGATGATTAAGGCTTCATCGAGATATTCATTAGACATTAGTATACTTTAGCGAGATTTAGCCTCAATCTATGTTTTCAATCCTCAATATATGTATGCGTGCGTGTAAACACGCACACACATCATCGGCTGATGTGAGGATCAAATCTATCCTTAGATTATTCCAATGAGACTTTTTTGTCTTTTACGTGCATTATTTGTACTCTTCCACTAGTATGGTATCCAATATTTTGATATTATCTACTCTCTAATAATAGGTGGATAATACCATAACTTCCATCCAGTATTTTAACATTATCATAACGATTTCCACATTTCGACTTCTTTTATGTTTTGCTACTGCTGACTCGTCTATGTATATGTCTCATCTCATATATTTTTTCTCAGTTTTAGTAGCCGTAGCATCTCATTGTTAGGTTATAATTGCTAAGTTCTTTATCATTTTCCTTTGTGTTATATAATATTGTTGGACACAAGCAAACGCATTTTGCACAGTATTGCAAGTGCCATTGTTTGCTTGGGTGCGAGCCTCAACAGGAGAAGTTTGACACCTTTCGCTGAGCATAGGTGTGTTTATCCTCGTCTCTATGTGTAATCTTCCTATCCCCAGCCTGAGGTTTTAACAGAATGATATCGAGGGCGGTGTGTCCAAACATTAACTTTAAAATCTTTAAATTATATCAATTTTAACATCTGGATGCAAGTTTCTGTTTTCACAAAAGCTTTATTCCAAGTGCAATTTGCATTGTCATTGCAAGTTTTACAATAATGTAAATCGTGGATGAAAGTGAGCAATGAGGAAATGCTACCATCATGTGGGAAGTATGACTTCAAAGTTTTCCTAAAAGACACATGCTTGGTAAAACTAATTAAGCAAGTGGAATGTTGAATTACAATTTTATTGAATATGATAGCAAATACATTCAAATACGTTCAGTATGATTGAATAACATTAGATTCAACTACACTACTCCAAGCAAGTAAGTGACCTGTAACAGATACATAACAATTTAAATTGGGTCTTTCAAAATTCTCCCCTTATTTGGTATATCTTGTCACTAGAAATATAGAAACAACCTCACCTATAGCATTTATCCTGCTTTAAACGCATATTGATAAGGATAACTCATATCTGTGGAAATGGATAATGTATAATAAATGTTAATATCTCTCTCAGAAGCTCTTTTTTGTATAGAGCCGATAAAAATTTCGTTCGCGTCATAATACGTCGACGGGATCCGATAAAAATCAAACCCAGTCCTTATCGTTATTTGCAATAATAGAGTAACCACGTCGTAATTTTATTCGGGTCGGTCCTAATTTGGGATAAGTGCACGGTACGGAACCACATCTTCCCATCTAATGCAATAATTATGAGAGAGGACTGCCGGAGTACGTTTTGGTCTTCTGGTTTTCTAAACTGTCGTAAAATCAAGACTGCCGCAATTCCGTGCTCAGGTAGGCATATGTGTGTTCGTTCGTTCCCCTGCAGGACTTAATTCGATGATCCTTTCCGTAGGTGCACGTTTGAGGAGCGGGCACGAAAGTCGCGGGGTATTTTATTGTAATGAGTCCCATTAGTAAATTAGCTGCAGGGAGAAATGTTATTTCAGGTTCTGAATCACTCGACTGCCTCACCGTATGTTAGTAATAGTAACAAAATGTGAGCCCTAAAAATGTATCAAGAATTAGTATTTCTATCATATCGTATTTGTCCATTATGGTAACTACATTCCTAGATAAAATTAACTTATCAACAAAACTTTTCATTATTTTTAAATATTTTATGTAGATGGCCTAGAATATCCTCTGTCACGACTAATAAAAAAATGGAATTATTTGACAGATGTACAGTAACATTTTGTAATTATTTGTTAATAATACTCTAATTTAACTCTATGTAAAGTAATATGTAAAAGGCAAAAAATTGAATTACGCTAGTGTGTTTTTTTTAATTCAATGTCATCAAGTCAATGAAACACTTTTCATTACACTTAGAACAGACGATGATGATGATGAAGTTGTGAAAGCGGCAACTCTGGTTAACGAAGGATGTAGCCAGCCATATGTAGCTAATATGTTAGGAGTTAGACAATCAACAAATAGTCGAAAAGTTAAACGTTCCACTGAACTTGAAAGTTACTGTAGAACCTCAAGCCAAGGTCGTAAGAGGTATATGCATGGGATAAGTGACGCTTGTTTCTTATGCAGGTCGCCTTAAGAAAAAGGCATTCTACCAGTTTAGAACTAAGCGGGGTCCTAGCAGTAGGATTATAATAGTAGGATTATAACAATTTTTGGACGAGCGGTCGGGAAATGGATTAATGAAATTAATCCTTTTCCCGAAACGAAATTAGGAAGATTGGATAATAGAAGATCAGCTATTGTATCACTGTTCACCAGAGAACATAGAGTTACTACACTGCGTTTTGCAGGAGAACACGTAAATTGGCCCATTGACGACTGGAACCGAGTTTTGTTTTCAGACAAAGCAATAGTAAGTCTTAATTCATGAGATGGACATCAACAAGTTTAACAGAAGCTAGAAGAGAGGTTTGCTGCCTGCAATAGCTCTCCGAGGAACTCATTTTGCGGTGGATCGATAACGTTCTGGGAGGAATTTGTTTCGATGGTCGTACGGATTTATTTCCCATACAAGGGAGATCTCTGAATGTACATTTATACGCAGAAAACATCGTGTATGTGATGCCATTTTCCCCGTTTGTCGGGGACAATTTAATTTTTATGCAGGATAACGGTCGACCCCACATTGCTAAAGAGGTCCTGGACAACAGATTCATGAATATTTCAACTATGGACTAGCCCCAAAGAAGCCCAGCTATGAACTTCATTGAGCATGTATGGGATGCACTAAAGTGATCAGTTAGACACCACATACCTGCCTTTATAACTCTTAGGGTAGGTACTCGAACAATTTGTTCTTGTCGAATGTGAGAATATTAAAGTTTGTTTGGACACACGGAAATTAGACATCCTTCCCCAGAAAGCCTACAGGCAGGATTGTGTAGGGGAAGGTTACACATATAAACCCGGACAAACACCCAGCCCTGAGGGAAGTGCCAAGTTCCCTCTGGTGAGAATCGAACTCACGCAGACAATGTGCCCAGTATTTGGCTCAGTTGCCACCCTGTTACCAAATACCAAGTCAGCACCACCGCGGAACCATAAGATTAAGACCATGCGTCACCCATCCAAGTCGCAACCGTGCAATTCGCAACCGTGCAATTCGTTGCTTGACTTCGAACAGCGCAGGTCCGACAATGAGCGGAGTACGCTGCCTCATCCTCATTTCTATATTCCTCAGGGAACCATTCATTACTTGATCAATAGCATGCCCAGATGAATGTAAGCAGTGATATAAGCTAGAGGAGGATCTACACGCTACTGAATTAAAATTCTTACGATTTAATTTCACCTCCATTTTTTTTCCTAGTTTTTCATTAACGCCGTTTTTATTATATAACATTTGACATTATTGTTGGTTTTTGTTATTTATTTATTCATGTTTCATTTTTCGATAAAAGCATTTCAATTTGTTAAACATTAGTTGAAATTATTTAATTATAATATCACGTAGGTACTATGATAGTAACATATAAGTCGGAAATCGAGAAAGGAACCACCAAGCCGCCAAGCGGCTATCAAAGTAGTTCCCGAATAGCAAACCTATTACATAATCGCTCTAGGAAACAACTACTCCTCGGGCTAAAGCCCCGTTAGGCATTGAATTATACCCAGAAGCGATCCTCGACCCCTTTCTCGTGTTTCTGCACGATCAGATAAGGTTTCAAAAAATAAAACCCGCCACAGGTAGGATTCGACATTTGTCCCGGATCGGAACCGAACGACATACAGCTGTTTCGAACTTGTTAGTTCTCATCAGTGCCGTACACGGTACGCCGATTCAGGACAAATGCCGAAAGAACTTTATGGCGTATACATCTTTATCGATACGATCTCTGTCAGTAAAATATAAGTCGGATATAATCTGATCGTGCAGAAACACGAGAAAGGGGTCGAGGATCGCTTCTGGGTATAATCCAATGCCTGACGGGGCTTTAGCCCGAGGAGTAGTTGTTTCCTAGAGCGATTATGTAATAGCTTTGCGATTCGGGAATTACTTTGATAGCCGCTTGGCGGCTTGGTGGTTCCTTTCTCGATTTCCGACTTATATGTTACTGACAGAGATCGTATCGATAAAGATGTATACGCCATAAAGTTCTTTCGGCATTTGTCTTGAATCGGCGTACCGTGTACGGCACTGATGAGAACTAACAAGTTCGAAACAGCTGTATGTCGTTCGGTTCCGATCCGGGACAAATGTCGAATCCTACTTGTGGCGGGTTTTATTTTTTGAAAAGTAGGTACTATGATATAAATCTTTGAATAATAAAAGTAATAATGTGAAGTTTAACTGATGCATTAATTTTGTCCAGGAATTTATATCAAAAGTAGGAAGATGATTAATAAATTCAAATTAGTATCAAACTGGTTTTGTTAAAGATTTGTTCACAATAAGACATGGGGGCTCTACATAAAATATATTTTTTATGGTAAGCCATAATTTTACAATGAGATTATATATTTATGATCACAAAAATTTGCTCAAATGAAAAACATATTGATGGCTAATGTTTACGATCATTTTATGGTTATGGTTGAATGGTTAAGATGCATTACACTCAGTGGCGGCGCGTGGGTTGACGATTTGGGGGTGCACATTTAAAAAAGTTTCGGAAACAAATTTTTTTACACTTTGTTACACATTCGTGATCACTAAATTTATCTGTCGATAACCGGCACATTTAGTTTTTACCTTTTCTTCCAAAGATAGCGACGAAGAACGAATAGTTTTAAATATTTTACGGTAATGTCGATAATACGGGGCGAATCTTGCATCCGGCATCATATTCACAGAATGAGTAAATAATAAATCAACGGCCGACGCCGTGATGCGGGAATATTGCAGAGTGCACCTGTAGACTGTGCACATACATATAGTATCGTAAGTGTGTGGACTATTACGGGGAACAAAGGGAGGAGAGGGTAACAGCTCGTTGCATCAGAGTCTGCGGTCGCTTGAGCAGTGCGCGAGAAAGCGGGCATGCGAATTGCGACGGAACATTTAGTGCACGGTGGCGAACGCTTTTTTACAGATATTTCGACTATTTGAAGCTTCGAGCGTCGAAATCAGGACAGGACCTGGTGAAATAAAAATAAACTAATTTCATTTAATCAATAAATTTTAAATAGTTCATATATGTTTAGAAATAGCATTAGTTAGAGTTTCAGGAGACGTTTTTTGGGGGTGCCGTGCACATGTGCACTTATGGAGGAGCCGCCACTGATTATATTAATTACAATTTAGCATACTTGTAGCGATCAACTTAGGATCAAATAAACCATTTTTATATGGGCATAAATAGACTGTTATCTCGGTGTATGGATGGTTATATTTTGAGCAGTTATTGGTATCATATTTTAGTTCCTCTAATGTCGGTAATAAGTCTCCGTGAGAGCATATGCTGGTTGCGAAACCATATAATACTATATATGTGGTTTTTACGCGATCTAACTCTACGACTGGGGATTTATCAGGTTGAGTTGACTGCCGGACCATGGCCGGAGCACGTCCCCGAGCAAATTGGTTCCAATATCTAGCCGCTTTCCGTGCTGTAGTCACACGCGTCTTATTCGGAAGTTATAGTCGGTGCTTTTAGAAAGCGTTCCGAGCTTTTCTGACCTCTAACGATCGACGATTATATTGAATTCTGACCAATTCTTGGGCTTTTATTCTGACCAGCGTAAATTCTTTAATTGCAAGCTGTTGCGGAAGTCCGCGTAATTTGCGGCAAAATTATGGCTCCGCTTTACACGTGTCTGAATGTGTTCCTTTTGTTAATTGTCCTGGTTCATGTCAGAGTTTGAAACAAGTGTATAATATAGTATTTGCCCAATAGAGAAGGTATCTGAAAAGCAGGGGCGTAGTGTACACGGATGCAAGTCAAGCGTCGCATCTCTTAAAAATTGGCAAATTAGTGTCATTTAAAAGTTCAATCGATTTATTTAATTATTACAATTTTTTAATCATTTTAAACCGACCGCAAACATACATTATTTACTTTAAACGCTACCATCAACTTTTTTATTTCAAATCGGCCATAAAGGCGCCCGAAATTATTGGACTCCCGCGTCACTTGCTGCGGTGTTGAAATGCGATGGTCCACGTTACATCCAAGCTACGCGTTAGATGGGCGAAAAGGTCAGTGATCTGACGCAGTCATCAGTGGAACTTCGAGTGGGTGTTGTCGTTATTTTCGGACTCAGTTATGCGATTATGTGAACGCATCTTGGCCACTGTCGCCATAACATAAGGGAGATTTGGAAGCGCTGTTTCAGGTAATTGTGGAAAATGAAAATGGGGAATGGGATCGAGAAACTATTATTTGTGCTAGAGGCCTTTTAAGTTTATTCCGCGACTTTGATTTTAATTTTTTCTTAGCAGTGTTTTCAGCAATATTCCCACATTCCGAGAGTCTGTTAAAAATTCTACAGACAAAAATATCATATATTAGTTACTGTAATAAAAGGATCGCCGATTTCAAATCGCATATTCAAAAAATGAGAAACGAAGTTAGTGACATTTGGGACCGTATGGACAGATTTGTGTTAGAAAATCAATCACCAAGTAAAAGAATGGATTTGGATTTAATTCCTGAAGATAAGAAAGTCACCTACGCACGATTGTTTTGTGAAATTTTGGACGTTATTACTTTGAACATTAGTGAACGATTTAGTGAAATTTCTAAACTGAAATTCTTAAATCTAGATTCCACACAATTTACTTCATTCGTGAAACGTTTTTCTGACGAACTTTTTTCTTCTTTAGTAGATACATATGCAATATTCTTTGACACAAATCGTTTAAAAAGTCAACTTTCAGTGATTTATAGTGATCCCGATCTGAAAAAGAGCACCGTGTTTGAGCTTCACCAATATATTATGTCCCTTCAATTATCTTCTGTTTTCCCGGAGTCATCAAAATTGTGTCGTTTAATTTTGACTATTCCTGCCACAAGCAGTTCCGCGGAAAGATCATTTTCATGTTTAAAGAGAATAAAGACTTATCTGCGAAATTCTCAAAAGCAAGAAAGTCTGTAAGCTCTAGCATTAATAAATATTGAAAGTGCCTTGTTAGAAGATATGAGATCGTCTCCAACATTTGAAGAAACAGTGATAGACGTTTTCGTTGGACAAACAAAAAGCGAAGAATTGATCTTCATTTTAAAAATTAGGGTATATACCTCGGCATAACCATTTTAGGTTAGTGTCTTTTTTTTATTTTTACCATTTTCGTATCGCCTACCATACATCTGACTATACCTCTTCTCCTTATACAATTTTTATCACATCCCTTGATTCTTTTCTCACGCTACGCCCCTGCTGAAAAGTCGGTTATATTAATTTTATTCAACCACCTCACTTGATTGTTGTATTCTTCAAAACTTTCTTAAGTGGGGGAAATAGGTTTAGGACTACGTTATTTTTTTAGTGATTTGCAAGAATGTATTTAGCAAGAAAGGAATGTATAAATTTTGTTGAAACTTGAGAATATTTTATACATATATTCAAATAAATATCGTAATTTTTGGAAGTATTTCTTCTGAAAATATGGAAGATATAGAGTTTTCCTCGAAAGGATTTTTTTTGAATTTCTGTACACTCGAGCTCAAAAGGTTTTTAACCAATCATTTTAAAAATTTATTGTTAGTTTTTTTATGTAATTACGCTCTATATGAACCTAATTTTGGAGTGACATCATTGTTTAGAGAATTTTTGTATTGCAAAAAAGTCATGAAAAATAGCAAAAAAATGCTCCTTCGTTCAAACACCTCGAAAAATAAACAGTTTTAAAACCTTAAAACGGACTTTTCCGCACGTAGAACGTCTCTATCTCGAAATTGAGTGGCCTGAAAAAAATAAACCAACACATAAATGCAGAATATGTGTTTTGTGCAGAATGTTTATTTCTTCAAATAGTCCACCATTGTGCTTTCTCATGGCCCACGGACAGGGTGGGGTGTGTCCTATCCACCTCAAAATCAATAGGTGTCGTCTGGGAGACGTCCTCGATCAGAATTAGTTGAAACCAGATTGATCCAACACGATTTAATTGAGTGATCGTGCTTACAGAAAAAATTTCTCAAATAGTCCACCATTGTACTTTCTCATGACCCATGTACATGATAGAGTGTGTTCTATTCACCTCAAAATCAATAGGTGTCGTCTGGGAGACGTCCCCAACCAGAATCAGTCAAAACCCGATCGATCCGACACGATTTAGTTGAGTTATTGTGCTAACAAGAATAAATGCCGACGACAACGACGACGACGACACACACGCAGCAAACATTTTTTTAAAATCTTTTTTTTTTGTTTTTAGGCCGAAAAACGAAAAACAAACCCAAAAAATTTTAGTTTTTTCACTTTTTCTTTACACGATTACTTTACTTTTCCGCGTATAGTGGAGTGCGGAAAAGTAAAATGCAATTTTCATTTTTTTTTTCAGCTAGGTTCATATAGAAAGAAGACATGTTCTTAAAGTAAATTTGAAACCCTACTAATTTCAGATGAAAAGTGTGGCCTCCAGAATGCTACACAAACAGTTAGTCTGACGATGACCTCCGATGGGTAAGAGCTGATATCTTCCATATGTTCCGAGGAAATAATTTAAATAAATTACAATATATTGAATATATTTATAAAATGTTCTAAAAGTTTCAATAAATTACTACATTCCTTTCTTGCTAAAAAAAAATCATGCAAATCACTAAAAAAACGTAGTCCTAAACCTATTTCCCCCCTTAAGGGCTAATTTTGGTGTAGGAAATTATAGTGAAAATGACAAATAAGGAAGAAAATATGTAATAACGTCTCGTTGATCACATTTAATCAACGCGTATCTGCTCACCAAGTATTTGATGTTAAGTGAACTGATAGAATTTTAACAGTGAGTCGAATATCGACAGTATAGAAAATACTGTGTCTCATAACTGTGTCTATCAGTGGCTATAGATCTTTAGCTCAATTGTCGATTGAAGAGAATCGGTCGTTTCTCTTCTTCACACACATAATTTAATTGATTATGTGATACGCAAAGAAACAACAATAATTATGCATAAATGGAAATTTTACCTTTTATTCATTAATTTCTAAAATAGCTTGAGAACGATAGAAAATGTATCTCCCCAGGATAATATGGTCAATGATTTGAAGAAACTCCAAATAAAATATTGTTACGATTCTGACTTCGCTAGGTTTTATCGAGGAAAAAAATCATTTATATAGAAAATACATAACAGTTCTATTGAGGGGTAATGTTTAAAATTACACATTTAAATAAGGTTTAGATGGCCAGTACAGCAGTTCTCCTTATACGTGATGAACTATTGGAACTATTGGCACTGGTTTCTATTGTTATTCCATGTGACTCTTTACATTTGGCATTTTATTGTATACTGTGTTATTCCTAACGACAACAGTGAAATATTACCATTTTTCTTACTTGATTTCAAGGATGTAATATTTGTGTATTGGTTCTACTACAGCTACATATGTCATCTTTGTCCAAAAATACATAGTGTTTTTACAATTCGAGTGAACATGCGCCATAGAAACATATTTGTCATTGATAAGTCATTTCCAATCAAAATTAGTAAGTATCTAATAAGCGGAAAACTATATCTGGGAATTATATGTTCCTACAGGTAGAGACGCAGTTTTTGTCGCAGGAAGACGAACAGGGAAACTGAATTGCTCAGCTTCGCAAATGAGTGGGTCCTTAAATCAAAATGAACTTATCTCTGATGTTAACTGGACCGTGGTGTTTGGGGTAGTTCACAGAGATTTACTGCAAATTCGCTAGCAGGAATACCTTAAATACAATTGAATAGTATTAGTAGTAATAAGAATACAATAAATTGAACAGATCGAAGCTGGGACTGCCTGGTGAAATGTTACTTTGTAAACAAGTTGAGGAATGCTTTATTAAATTAGAATAAATATGTAAACTAGAATTGGTACAGAATAAATTCAGAGATATTAAAATTATTCTGGTGCTGGATATTGAAACAATTCTTGAAGTTAGTATCATGCATTAATATCAATAATTATTTAATAGTTTTTGTGAAATTTTGTCCTTTCCTAGGATATCCTTATTTCAAAAAATTTATTTCGCAAAAAAATGTAAAATTCGTAATACTTTTGCATTCCTCTTGCCTCGTATTATTTGTCATAATATAAGGACGTTCTCTACGAAGCACTAAGCATTGAAAAAGAGAAAATGCAGGCAGATAATCAATAAAACAGTATCCGAGTTATATCACAAGCGTAACAAAGAGACTAAATAATATAGCAAAATTAAATTGTCACACATACGAACGGCACCATCAGTTTTCATCATCCCACATTGATTCATTACTATTGCTCTTCCATTTAGTTGGTATCTTTTAATCGGGGCCGGGAGCCGAGGAGTGCTTCCCTCCCTTTGTAGAGTTCCTGTTTTGTATGAGGTTTCCAATTCTAACCTAATCTTTCTATTACAAAGGCATCACAATGAATTCTCTCGCTGCTGCTCCTTATCTTTTCCTACTGCACGGCCTCTAGCCTTTCTCGTCCCCGAAAACGACTCCGTTAAATCGGCAACATATCTGTCTGCTAAATTAACAGTTTCGCTAAATTATTTTCAGGACACAAAAAAGAAAATCGGGAGAGAAGGGTATTTGAAAGTCGCGCCGTGTTTGCCCTCTTTTTAAATATCGGAACAAGGTTCAAAGATCTTACGCGAACGGTTTAATATTAACGATTCTTTTTTATGTTTATATTCTTGAATGAGGAAGAGTTTTATCTTTTAGCTACCCCGACAGTTCCTTCTTTGTAAATATGAATTCAGAAACCTGCCTGAAATAACAAGAGTTCACATGTTATATTGTTATTAGTTCTTAAAATTAAATGTACTATAGAGAAAACCATACTCGTAAAATGTATTGTTCTTCTCCTTTCAATTTTAGTTTCAAGAAACAACAATGAATATTCAGTTCAGTTCAGTTCCCAGCACAGGGCTTATAAAATTCAAGCATAAGATCTCGCTTCTGTAAAGTGAATGAGTGACATACTCTCCTATAAAGGTTTCTGCATCAACGCCATTCGTACAATGCTTTGGAGTGGCGAACACTGCCCAGTACTGGGGTAGCTATTATATGTGTAGGAGAGTTTCGTACCTCTCGCTCAGCATGAGTGTGTTTGTTTTTATTTCTTTGTATTCGTATCTGTAGCCTGAGGCTTTAGGGAAAGGAAGTACACTTTTATAAATGAACAGCTGGAATCTTTTCTGAAATTTTTAATTTTCTTTTAATAGAAAAAAAGAAAAGGAATACAAACTTATGCGTAAGATATGTATACATCTCTGAAGAATATCTCGAAGAACTGAGTTCCATAGTAGAAAAACAACTATTTTGTAACCTCTATGAGTTATACCTGGTTATCTTAAATTC
Source organism: Rosalia funebris (assembly GCA_037954035.1). Classification (NCBI taxonomy): domain Eukaryota; kingdom Metazoa; phylum Arthropoda; class Insecta; order Coleoptera; family Cerambycidae; genus Rosalia; species Rosalia funebris. The sequence goes on along the minus strand of JAZFAV010000001.1, from coordinate 16,809,783 downwards.
GAGGAAATGTCAAAACTTCAGAAATGACACTTCTGTATTTGCATACATTTAAACGTGGCAACCATGCTTCATAAATCAGAAAATGCTACGTTGCATTTTCTGGCGCATACCATCCTGCTAAGTAGCGTAACTACGGGTATTTTAATTGTTAGACAAGTATTATTAGACGCACTGTGCATGTGGTAGAACGCTGCATTTCGGGTATATATGCAATAGATCAAGTTCATTCATGTCTGAAAAATTTATTGTGATAAAGCTCCAAGCTTTAAAATAAGTTTACGACGATGAGCGTATAAAGAAATCATCGCCACAATCTACAAATCAATTTTAATACATTTGCAAGACAAAGGTGTATATAGTTAGGCCCCCGTAAATGGCTTCGTGACTGAAAATTCCATTACGATATCATTTCTACTCGTAAAGTTTTAACAGTGTAGGGCTTCCTGGTAGAGCACCAAATTGCATTGGTTCCACAGTCAGTCGCCTTACTCGTCTCTCATAGGAAATGCAGACTTTTTCTTACTTCGCTGAGTTAAGGTGTTTCATGGTGGAGGCATTAAAATGGAGACAGCTGAAAAAAGCCCCACAGATACTTTACACTTTCTACCAAAGGAGGAGTTCATGTGTTTTCTTTTCTAGCAGTGGCTAAACAGTTGAAGCCAGTGAGTGTGCGTAGGCAGACATTGGCTAACGTAGAATTAGACTTCCAATACCAAGTCCTCATTTGTAGAGATTATAAATCTCGGAACTTTTTGATAGTACCTCGTATTAAACAGTAAGTGTACTATAATGATAATTGGATTCAGTCTGTAGAATTAATAATAATTATTACTAATTATCTCTCTAAACTCTTAATCCCTTTCGTATTGCACAAGAAATATTATCCTTAAATAAACATCATACATCCAGGATAAGTTACAAATACCATTATATGAACACTCTCCCGTAGGAAAATTTTAAGATCCCTTGATCATTACCAAAGTAAGTGATTTTTCCTCGCCGTGCTCAATAAGCCCCGAAAACCGGCGGAATCTGACAGGGGTGCTCTGATATCTTCGCAAAAGATTTTCCATTGGCGTGCGAAGATTTGTAACGGCGGAATTTTTACAGGTAGAAAAAACAATGCAGCACTTTATTATCTGTATCAAATATCTGTAGTTGTAGATACATTCCTCATGTAAATTCGAAGAACTTATCGTTTGACTTGTTAAGAAAATCTGAAGATAACATACATGTTAATATTTTGTGGAAAATACACATCTGATAATAATTAAAGTTTATATTATTATGCTATCGTCAGTTTTTTGTTAAATTAGAACAAGGACATATTCAATATTGGAAACGCAAGCTGGATTGAATTGTTTATAGATACTGAGTAGCTACATATATATATAATACTTGGACTTCGATATATTAGTACTTATAAATTCAAAAGATAATTAGTTGCAGTTGCATTAATTATAAACAAATTTATAATATATTTCACAAGAGTAGGATGGCTGATGGCATAGGTGTTGTGATCCTTTTAGGGAGAATGCATAAGGAATCCAATAGAGCCTCCCGTCAAAGCCACATTCTTGATTCCATATAGATTGTAATAGTTAAGACGTTGCTTTTACTTCAATCTAGGAAGATAGGACATGGAAAAAAAAAGATTTATGCAAACCATTATAAAAGCAAACCAATTTAATGTAAACCAAATACAATCAGATGGTTCCCTCATGCCTAGCAAATTCATCCATGTCCATTCATTGTATGAACCATGAAAACCTGTAGAAGAATTGATACTGAAAGAAATCCAAAAGACCTGATAACCAAAGATCATTATTATGAAGGTATTCTTTCGACATCTTCAAAGAAGACTCCAAATGTGAGTAATACTAAGAAAAAATTAACTTAAGAGATCTGCTAACAAGTTTCCTGCTAACTGAATTGAGATTACTTAAGTGATATATTTTTTTTCGCAGAAATTCTCTCTGTGCATAAGATCACAACCTTCAGAAAATATTAAGACTCTGATAAATGTAATCCCTGGTAAAGTTATTTATATCTTTAATTGGGACCTAACCACAGAGTCTAGGTCTCCTAAGTCCAAAGGTCTGACGTAACTTACGGAAATATTTAGGGGTGTTTAATAATATTTTTATATTAAGTGCGTCTCTGTTCTACGCCAATGTGGACGTGATCTGAAATCCTTGGCGTATGCAGTACACATCTTGAGAATCCGTCCCCCCTTTCGAATGTCACGAGTCGCGCGACCGCTCTATCAGTATTCCATTTGCCGCCCTTAACCCACCCCCGGAACCCCTAATATTTTCTCCATCATCCTGAATCTTCCTAATGGACTCTAAATGGAAGCGACTCATATGACAGCAGATAAACCGATGCTCCTTCCCCGGGGACCCCGTCGTTGCGCAATGTCTAATTAAAAAAAATAAACTATTAAAGTGTTTGGTTACACGGGAGGCTTTTAAGAATTTAAGGACGCGTTCTCGCTACCGCGCATTTTTAATATTTCAGATATTAAGTGCTTTTAGTTTAAAGAGGGGAGTTTAGCGAATTACTGTCGGGAAGGCTTATATAAAGTGGATACCGAGAGTTAATGAATATTGCGGAATTTGCTTCACCTCAGGTTGTGATAGGTTATATAGACTATAGCGATAGGTTACATAAATTAAATTGATAATAAAAAGGATTTAGAATTACTGAATGTTAAAATTTAATATCTAAGCAATTATCTTTTTTTAATTAAGTTTAAACTAATGCAGATAATTTCATTAAAATGGCTAATATGGTAGAAATATTATGTATTCTTTATGTATTAAATCACTGGATACATTATTGCCATTTCCTTCTAACTATAACCTCTCAATTAAAAATTTTGTTGGATATTCGAGGAATGTAATAATATTTCTATTTGTTAGTGAACTGTCGACGTCACATACCACAATTTTGCTTGTTAATAGCCTTGAGAAATGTTGCGTAATTCACAATAAATGTGGTGCATTAAGTCGATAAATCATAAAGTTGTTAAGTATAATGCAAGTACTAATTTAAATAAATAGTTAAATAAGGAAATTATGAATTATATAATAACAAAACAAGATATGCTTTATAAGTCGTTGTTCATAATATTTATCGAAGAAAATACTATAATCATAAGATTCATAAGTTATAATTTGGTAAATGCTTGTATCATAATAATATATGTCTGCAGTTTACATAGTCACGTTTCATTTAATAATCGAAACAAAAATTATAAGCCATTATACTTAACACGTTATTCAATCTTTTAACAAACAATAAAACCTGTATATAAAGGGTATTTCAATAAGGACGCTCGATTTTTAAACGTAAATGAAACAAGTTGTGTGTGAGATATCCACAAAGTTTTTTTTAGGGCATTAAGTATGGAATATAACGTTGTTCAAATGTCCACCACGGCTCTGCTTGGTGGCACGTATTCGGGAGGTCCAATTTTCGATGACTTTGTCGCATAAATCTGGCTTAACTATCTCGGTGGCCGGATCATATCACCACTGTGCGGGATAACCATGCCCTCGAATCCCTCGTGCAGAATGTCCATTGTGGCATACGCTGTGTGGCACGTAGCGCCGTCCTGTTAGAACCACATCTCGTCGGTATCCATATCATCCAGTTTAGGCCACAAGAAGTTGCTTATCATCGATCTGTAGCGCTCACCATTGACGATTATGGTAATGCCAGTTTCGTATTGGAAGAAGTACGAACCCATGCTTCCGCCAGACCAAAATCCTCACCAAAGAGTAACTTTCGCGGAATTAATTTGGTGCTGGTGTATCTCGTGTGGATTAATATCGTCCTAAATCCGACAATTTTGTTTGTTCAAATATCCATTCATCCAAAAATGATCCCTGCCGCTAAAGATGGTTTTTTTGGCTTTTGGGTGAACTTCCAACTGCTCCAGAGCCCAGTTAGTGAACATACGACATTGTCTATGGTCGTTTATCTTAAGATCCTGGGTCAGTTGGATTTTATACGAGTGCAGACCCAAGTCTCAACGCAGAGTTCGTCAAGTTGCAGTCGCAGAAAGGCCAAGTTCTTGTGAACGGCGAGGAATTTACTGCCTCGGGGTTTCTCGTACACTCTCACGCACAGCAGCGATGTTTTCAGCAGACCTTGAGTTTCGGTAACGTACGGGTGTTGATTGAATATTCATCAAACCGGTTGACTCGAATTCGACCACCAATCGTCGACTCGGCGGGACGGTTGTGGCGAGGATAAAAATCATGTAATGATTTTATCGGAACGTTTCTCGAACGGAGCACTAATTTAAAAAAAAAATTGATGATTTGCACACGTTGTTGAACGCTATAATCTTCCGTGGTAATTTGCCATACATAACTGAATAATTCACAACAAATTTGACAGATGGTGCTTTAACAACATGGCTGTTATAATTTAACATATTTCGAGCGTCTCTATTGAAAGGCCCTATTATACATAACGATATTCTCAACACACAAATCGAATTAATATTATGCGATTCATTAATCTAAACTACACTTTATTCGAAGACAGCTATATTCCTTTAACGCCGTCTCAGATAATCACCGACTATTAATTCGTTTAAGAAGCAAACAAAAAAAAAGTACTTGCAGCTGACCGTGAAAATTAAATAACCATTTTCATTTTTCATCTTACTGTTCCTTAGGGTATAAAATTGTACATATTTTTCTTTATCTCCTTTTTTATTCTTTTTGTTTATTACTATGTTAGATTATAGCAAATTTTCAGGTCGATGAGCGAACTTTGTAGCACCTTTCTGTTATGTGTTGCAATGAACCGTAATTTTCTAATATATAAAATAAAGACTCACTATTATTATTATGATCATAATTTAATTAAAGATTTAATATTTGTAGATCATCCGACAGCAAAAAGCTCATACAATTCAAACGGGTGTTATTAATACGAAGAAATGACCGAGGAAGCGTATTTAGGCGGGTCTGCTTCAAAGGAAATTGCTTTGAAAAAAAAATCCAATTACACAATTATCTTGCCATTATCTTAAACAGGTAACTGTAAATTTTGTAACGAGTTAACTTGTAACTGAATAGACATTGAGATGTATTCGCATACTCATGGTAGATTGTTTTTTATTCTGCGCACGACAATTTACGTTCTTTCGTTTAAATGACCGCTTCCTTATTTATATTTAAAAAGGCCACTTTATATTAGCGATATGCCATCTTGATACCAATTCATCTAGGCAATTTATTTATATTTATAATTGGAGGTGTAACGATTGGCTTTATTATATTAAATTTTCACTTAACTTTTATTAACTATTTATTGATATTTGAAGTCGTGTATTATTTTAATAGTCATTAATCGAGGAAACCGTTACTCTGTGGTAGTTCATAATTCACAACGGAAATGAGTAAAACAACTACTAAGTTTTATACCGCTATATTTACACAGAAACGTGATTGCAGTTTCGACAATTTTTATGTCATTTTCAAACAATTCTTAGTTGAATCATCGTTTGAAAATGACATAAAAATTGTCGAAGCTGCAGTCACGTTTCTGTGTAAATATAGCGGTATAAAACTTAGTAGTTGCTTTACTCATTTCTACTCATTTCCGTTGTTAATAGTCATTCATAATTAGTACTCTCTCCCATAGTATGGTACATATTAAAAAAATACTGATTATGGATATTTACATATAAATAAATGATAATTTTCTATATATGAATATAATGAAGTTAACTATTTTGCATATTAATAGTAGACGTTGCATAAATGGTGGTTTACAGTATTTTTTCTCACAGTTTCAATGTTGAAAATGATCAAAAGTAATGAGCATTTCCTTACACCGGTTATCCTAAAAAAATAATTATGAACATTGAAAACATCACTTTCCTAAGAAGAGATAACGAATTGAAGAAATTAACTGCCGAATAGAGGAATAGTATACTGATATTTTTGCTGCCATGTACTAAAAACAATAATAAATTAAGCCATGGTATAATACAGTATAGTAAATAGCAAGTAAATTTGAATGTTCTCACTTAACTGTTTACTTTTGCAAATCAGTAACTTACAAGTAACTGTAGCAACTTTGTTGAGGTATTAATTTTTTAAAGCTCATTATTAAATATGAAGCTGTAACAAATGGAAATGAAAACAAATGTTTTCTTTTGCGTTAAGAGGCTTAGATACTCCAGCCATAAGTTAGAAAGAACAGTTTTCTTTTACGATCATTTATTAAGGAGATCATGTTCTTCAGCAGCCACTTTGTAGTTTATATTACGATTGGTACCACTTATTGCGTAATTAGATTTTTTCTTTTGGACGCTAGCAACAGAAATAAGGCTAAAGGCGTATCGATCAGAATAATAAATACTTCTCTGCATGTGGTCATGTACTAATGGAATCTGTATATGCAATCATGTATATCTGTAGATGACAGAAATTGTAAGTCCAACACTGCTTTCTGTTATTAATGGTCTATGTGCCATAACCTTCTTTGTGCTTATATTCTTACTGCGGTCAGTAACATATAAGTCGGAAATCGAGAAAGGAACCACCAGACCGCCAAGCGGTTATCAAAGTAGTTCCCGAATAGCAAAGCTATTACATAATCGCTCTAGGAAACAACTACTCCTCGGGCTAAAGCATCGCCAGGCATTGAATTATACCCAAAAGCGATCCTCGACCCCTTTCTCGTCTTTCTGCACGATCAGATAAGGTTTCAAAAAATAAAACCCGCCACAGGTAGGATTCGACATTTGTCCCGGATCGGAACCGAACGACATACAGCTGTTTCGAACTTATTAGTTCTCATGAGTGCCGTACACGGTACGCCGATTCAGGACAAATGCCGAATGAACTTTATGGAATAATTCTGGGTATAATTCAATGCCTGGCGGGGCTTTAGCCCGAGGAGTAGTTGTTTCCTAGAGCGATTATGTAATAGCTTTGCTATTCGGGAATTACTTTGATAACCGCTTGGCGGTTTGGTGGTTCCTTTCTCGATTTCCGACTTATATGTTACTGACAGAGATCGTATCGATAAAGATGTATACGCCATAAAGTTCATTCGACATTAGTCCTGAATCGGCGTACCGTGTACGGCACTGATAAGAACTAATGAGTTATTATCAGTGCCGTACACGGTTTTATTTTTTGAAAACTTACTGCGGTCTTTGTTTACAAACGTGCTGAACGAGTTGTTGTGGATTTTATACCAAAATGAAGCGAAGGACAGGGAAAAGCAGTGCAATTCAAGAAAGCAAACAAAAGAGAAACAGTGGTAAATCATACGTAACTCAAAGAGGCATTGTAAAATATGCGAAGAATCTTCCAAAAGAAGTGGTATGAACAGGTGATTCAGGTCTTGGTCACATCGTGTATTACTGTGTTTTTTTTCCGTTGTAGGTGTCCCACAAATTCAAATTGGGTTGCAAAACCTTTTTATTTGAGCAGAAATATAAGTTCTTCCACGCATTCTATGAAATAATGGGTGACAATGAAAAGCAGTCTACGTACTGAATGGGATTAATGTATATTGGCAAAATCAAAAGAAGAAGACATGGAACATATGATGATCCTGTAAACTGTAGGATAACAAATACGGTTTATTATATTGTACCAAAAGAAGACGGGGGAGTAACTCAAGTGTGTCGAAAAACGTCTCAAGAGATTTTTGCCTTAACTCATAGAAAAGTTCAAACACTGACAAAGAAAAGAAAGTGAGGACCTGATATATGAAGACAACAGAGGCAATGACAATAAGCACAAGAAATATCCAGAAGAAGATGAACAGAAGGTTGTTGATCATTTAATCTGGTTCCACGTGAGATAAGCCATTACATACGGAACTGTAATTCAAAGGAATACCTCAGCCGCGACATAAACGTGCATCGTTTGTATCGAGCTTATAAAGAGATGTCCTCTGGCAGTAACTTGACTTATCGATTCTACTACCAAGTCTTCCGAAGAAAATTTGCCAATCTGAGCTTCAAACCACCGAGAAGAAAAGAATTTATTAATGGCACTTAGACCATAATTTGTGTTACTACTGTTGAGTTAGAACATTCTTAAAGATGTTACTTTTAAATTTAAGTTGTATTGACATAAAGTTTCGTTTTTTTTTCTTTGTAAAAAACCATTACTGTATACTTAAATGGTATTAAGCTAATTGAATCAACTCAATTTTTACTCAATTATTTATGCAAGGATAAAGTTAATGGAATACTACTGTGGATTCTCTCGGATTGGTGATTTAGGCACTTTTACCGTTATTTAATTACACTCTTCAAATATGTTTCGCCTAATACTTTATCATTTGTTGTATGTAATCACGATTGGTTCTCTCTACAGATACCGACTTATTCAGAATTGGGTATGCATATAATACGAACTGTTTTGCTTAAAATGACCGCCTGCCCTTCCTCTCTTTCTCTCTCGAGTAATATATTGTACATGTTATCTAATTGTATAAATAAGTGTACGCGTTACTATCGTCTCCCCTTTCGTCCTTGCTCGCCTCTAACCTTATCCGATACGGAGTAAATTGAGCGATTAGGATTAAAGTTTTTGCGCTGTTAGCCTCTCCCGCAGCCAGCGCGGATCTGTCTCTATTATAAGCGACTTCCGAACGGATTGTCAGTTTCTTATCTCCTACAGAACCCGGCTGGATGGCACGGCCTCTTAGCCAGGGAATCTCCAATAGTGGCTGGATGTCGACCAAGCGCGACCTCTTAAATTCCCCGAAATCGATTCGCGAACTTTAACACTCGTGAGTATTGAACTATTATTCAAGTGAAATCAGACGTGAATTTTTCTGCTTGACAGAGTGCGTGAGTGAGTGTATTGGAAGCGGACTTCGCTATACGGCGCGCTATGCTAGGTGCTATTTGTACCTAAAACACATCGACCAATTTTCGTTCCATGAAATATATTTTATGACCAATCTTAAAATTTACACTTCAACAGGTTTCTTATATATTTCTTTTTTGTTGCAGGTACGTTCGAAGGGATCCCGACGGCTCTGCGACGCGCCGAATGGATTCTGATTTTCGGTCTGTGTCTCGAACTAAATTGGATTTTGCCTCGGTAGACTTTTTTATTACCACTTCAATATCTAAATGTAATTGCGGATGCTTATTATGCAAGACAAAACTTCCATTCTGTAAAGGAATATTACTATGACGCGAGTGGAAATTAAATTAGAGAATTATGATCTAAATTAATTCTGAAAGGCCATAGGACGATAAGCATAGCCTCCAAGATTTCAATTTTAATTCAAACTATTCATAATAAACTAATGCATAGAGTTGTTTTTGGAAAAAATGTATAGAGAAATTTTCAAGTTGTGATGTAAAATGTGTAACTTTTAGTTAATTGGTACATTTAAATATTTTACATTTTAAATTTTCGCAATTTCTTTCGGGAAGTTTATTCTTTATATGTAGGTATCCGAAACTTGATGAAATTGTATAGAAAAGTGGGTTTTCGGAGAAATTACCTTGAAAACATTAATTTTCGTTATTTCTGTAATAAATAATAAAAAGTTAAATATCCATACTCGTACATATACATATATTTTTTATGAATTGTGATTGTACCTACTGGTATGATTATTACCAATGTGTTTGCAAATAACTTATAAATGTACTAATGTGCGATGGAATTTTAGAAATTTTTAAAATATCGTCAAAATACTTTTTATAAAATTGACAACTTATCCTCTTATTTATTTTTTAGAAATGTCAGCAAAGTTGAGGATATTATTTTATATATATGTAAATACGTAACTACTCTATAATTATTAAGAATTCAACTTTAATAATATGCAGTTCTTTAAACTTTCTCATTAGAAATCCATTTTGATGTTTAATCAAATCGGAAATTATTTTTTTCGCAAAAACGGCTTAACCGATTTGAATAAAATTTGGACACATTGTAGCGATATATAAAGGCTATAATTGAAAAAAATAACAGCTCACAATTTCCATAATAATCATTAGAAACAGGCGTTTTTTTTCTGGATATTTTTTATGCGAATGTTTTAGAACAATTTTGAAACTAACTTTTTTATGTCCTTTTCGATGTAGAATAACTTCTCAAGGCCCTAAATTGATTAAAAAGGTACGCCATATTGAAAAATAAATTCGAACCGATTTTTTATATAAAAATCGATTTGTTTACAATGTTTGTACCTTTGAAACAACAGAAACGAGGCTTATTTGATTAATTTATAGTGTAAATAACATTAAATATTGAAAACAATAATGTAAAAACATTTTTTTTATTAAAATATTCAATTAATTAATTAAAATCAACAATTAATAAGAAAAATTGTTTTAATATTATTTTATTCAATATTTTGTTATTTGCACTTATAAATTAATTAAATAAGCTTCGTTTCTGTTGTTTCAAAGGTATAAACATTGAAATACATCGATTTTATTATCAAATAATCGGTTTTTTTTCTCAACATGGTTTACCTTCTTAATCAATTTAAGGATTTCAGAAGTTATTGTGGATCGAAAAAGACAGAAAAAGTTAATTTCAAAACTGTTCTACATTATCATAAAGAAAACGTTATCATAAAAAAAAATGTGAAAAAATTGTCTTTCTAATTATTATTATAAAGATTATGACCTTCAACTCTTAATGACTCTCAAAACATGATCCAAATATCCCTCTGGGGCCGTTGCATTATGCTTATCGTCCTATGGCATTTGTATTGTATAGAGAAACACTCACCATCAAACCCTTAACTGGAGAATTAGTCTGGCTAGTCCAAAACTTTGTAAAATATAAATAGTTAGAAAATAATTTAGAAACACATTCGTAAATAATTTTAAACTACACTTTTCTAGTTTAAATATTCGCTATTTATTATCATGCATTATAGACGTAAATTCGTATAATATATTTATTATTGTCATGAAACTCGATTTAGGATTGTCAGTTATTTTTTGGAGTGAGTTAACTTTTAATACTTTTATTTGATCAAACATTATCAATCCCGTTAATCATGAGAATGTATAAAGGTGACCTGCCTTATAAGTACAAGTGCAATTAGTGACAATGGTTAGCGGTTATATAAAAAGTACGTTGTTAAGCAGGGATCCTGTGCATCTTTCCAGAATGTGTGTTTACTAAGAAAGTATTCACGTTGTTCGTAGTAACTATTAGCTGTAGGTGAAAGCTGAGCGTTTCTGAGTTAATCCCTTGAGCAAGAATCGCGGGATTTTTAGTAGCAACCAAATAGCAACCGCCATAAATTCCTCAGCTACAACACGTTACCCCTTTTCAATTACATATTGGGTGTATGAGATGCTAGGGTACAAGAGGAAAGTGTAACAGTGGAACAATATCTTTAGCTTCTCATAGACTTGTCTTTGTTCTCTATGATAATGCTAGGCCAGAATTCTAATTCAAAATAAGATCCAGAAGCTGTTTGCAGGGAATAGTAATGACGTGAGTTGCGGCAAAAATTTAAGGGACTAAAAATTGAAAAGAACAGTGACGTAGCCTATTTTTTTTTCTCATTAATATTAAATGAAGCACCTCCTGGGGTGCGTCTGAAATAAATAAATAAAATGTAGGAACACGGAACAATACATGTGGAATGGTACTCTTGTGAATTTTCAATTAAATCGGATTTTTTAAATAGTATTAGGTATTAAAATTAAATAAACAAAAAAATTTTAGACCTATATCATGGAAACGAAGCATTTCCGAAAACATTCTAATTTTTAACATTTTTCTTATTTTTATCTGACTTATTCTCACGTTTCTGTATTATTAAACACACACTCTGTTTATAAATATATTTGCATTTGTACGTATTATATGTCATTCTTATATAAGCAGCTTATAAAAGGGAATCCAACCAAAACGCACGATGTTAATTGTAAATAAAACAAAAAGTTTTCAGAGAATTATCTTAATATTTTTTATTATGATAGAAGGATCTATGACAATTATGTGTTATACAAGATATCGGTCAAATGCTCGCCACGGCTTCGGTGGCATACCTCTATCCGATGGTCCATATTTTCAATGACTCTGAGACATAATTGAGGTTCAATGTCGTTAATGTGCCGAATTATCTCATCCTTTAGCTCTTGAATTGTTCTTGGCTTATTGACGTACACTTTTTCTTTTAAATATCCCCAAAGAAAGAAGTCCAATGGTGTCAAATCACATTATCGTGGCGGCCAATTAACATCTCCACGACGTGAGATAACACGGCCATTGACTTTCTCGCGCAAAAGTGCCATTGTTTCGTTGGCTGTGTGGCAAGTGGCACCATCCTGTTGGAACCACATATCGTCCAGGTCCATATCCTCAATTTTTGGCCACAAGAAGTTCGTTATCATCTCGCGATAGCGAACACCATTCACGGTAACTGCTTGGCCGACCTCATTTTCGAAGAAGTACGGCCCAATGACGCCGCCAGCCCATTAACCGCACCAAACAGTCACTCTTTGTGGATGCATCGGCTTTTCGATTATGCTGACCAAAAAAGTCACGAAGTGCACGAAATGCATTTTGATTTGAACGCCCATTTTCGTAAAAGGCTTCAACAATCTTAACGCGCTGCTCAATTGTGTACCTCTCCATGGTTGAATTTGTCAAACACTGAAACAAAGAAATGTCAAATGAAGTTGGGCAAAAAACTTGACGTTAAAGTGTGACTCACAATTAACATCGTGCATTATGGTTGGACCACCCTTTATAAGCAGCATATATAAGCAGTACATAAATATAAAAAATTAAGTTGGTTAAAATTAATTTACAGTTTCTTGTTTAGAGTTAAAGTTTGAACAGACATCAATCGACGTTCTTCCCATAAACCCTCAGGCTGCGGAGACAAAAGTTACACAAGGATCAGGACAAACACATATGTGTAAGCGTTCAAGGGGTGTCTACCCTAAATAAAAGTAAAACTTCACTTTATAACCAATCTATTAACATTCGTTATGTCAACAACTTAACAGAACGGTCAATAATAATTGACTAACTCGCGTATTATCGATTAAGCCTGGCGGGGCTGCTCCGATTAACTTCGGGTCCGCCACGAACGCTCAGCATCTATAATCGTAAGAGGCCTCCTTCAGGGCTACTCTGCTAACATATGTTCAGGGAGGGATCTGAAGCTCCCCCATTAGGACTCGAAGCCAAGTATACAGTGACCCTAATACTGCGCCCAGTCCGCGACACCAGGCCACACTGTACGAATGACATCGTCGCAGCTATCTCTGTAGAAAAATACGATATGTCGCCCATCCATATAGTGGCCACGGAGCAGCGTGCTGTATTTTATAAATCGTATTCTATTATGAGAGTGATTACTATAATTTACATACTTTTGTTTAATGCCAGTCCTAATTCACTTGCTCAAATATTTCTATCATATCGTCTCGATGAAGTTAATGCAATCTGCATAACTATAGGGCATTTCATGCATTAAATTACGGATGCATGCATGTTTGCCTCGCATACACGTCTCATATTTGAGCTGATTTCTTAAAATCATGCCCACTGTAATTTACAATATATAGCCTTTTGGTGCCGTTAAAATAGCAACAATACCGCATAGCGTAACATAGTTATAACTAGTGCATTAAAATAAAGATGTACTGCAGCATGTTTTATAATGTACCCTAGACACGCTAGTTTCGTTAAAACGAAACTAATTACTCCCGCAACAATTTCGCGAGTTGCTCTCATATTTGATTAGATGACAACTCCTGACAAGTTTCAATGAATACCTTAAAGTCATGGCGACAGAAAAAAATAATAATTAAAGACTCCGAGAGGAGCCCGTTCGGGATGTCGGCGTCGCACTAATTAGGCTTCTTCAAATACACAACTTTAAGCCGAAAGTTCTCTCTCCGGCAAAATTACTTCGCCATCCTAATTGAAAACTGTAACGAACGGAATAAATGTCCTCTGCTCGCAACTCAATGAGTAATACGTGGAGGCAAGGAATCTTCGGGAACTTATGTTCTAATGAATTTCGCTTTTCAGTTGGGAGGTGGGCTGTTGGCGGAAAAATATCGCGCGCAACTAAGTTTTCCTGTTCGGTTTGTAAAAAAAGAGCCTTGGTAGTTACAACGTAACTCTCTTTACCTGTATATCATCCAAATCATCAGGTTATATCATATAAGCTTATTCAATCCGTTATTCGTGCACAGAAGAGAACAACAAACATTATTTAGAAAGGATGAGGAAGTCGATCATATAGTTTATTATCTCCAGCTGGTAACTTTTGGTGCAAGTCACAAACTTAACAAACATTAATAAATTTTAGTAGAATTACAGTATAATATGAATGGAATGCACGTATGAAATATATTGAATTTGAAAACTAAACAATTAAGTGATGCCCTCCTTGGTCTTCAACTCTTTGGAAGAAAAAATACCAATGTTGCTGTCTTCTGCTCGTTATCGCATTATGTTCAATTTTACACTACTGTGATGTGATAGTTCGTGTTTGGTCACCTATAACTTTTTGATCCATGGTTATGTGGTTTGGCGGTAGTCGTGTTAGATCGAACATAATTTTCTGCTCCACTGGTATTTAAATTGATTAAATTAATCTTCAAGTATTGTCAAGGCGATGTCCGTCCTCTCTATTATACTTGGATCTTAGTTAATCTTAGATTTGCTTATAGTTAGAGACTCAATTTTGTTCCAGCAGACAGTCATGGTCAATCTATCAAAAGCTTCTACTCAACAGAATTAAATGTCATGGCCAACTGGGCACGACTATTATCGCACCAAATAACCATGGGATCTGAGCAGAACGGCAAGGAGTCGAAAACAGCAATATTAGTCATTGAGATTCTTCTAAAAGATCTGTAGGATGATTCCTACAGATTAGTACTTGAATCTGGTGGTAATCAAAACCAAGAATATAGAATATGGTTTGATTTTATTATAATGCAAAACAATTAAAAAACTGATCATAAATCACCAAGATATGCAAAGGTGTGGATAGTTATCTTCGATATCGCAAATTTAAGTTTCGCATTTTTGTTTATCAAAATAGAAGTAGACAGAGAAACAGTACAACACTATGTCCAATACGCAATTATATGCAATAGGTATGATACGCTGAAATTTAATTTTGAGCTCGAGTTTAGAATATGTTAAGAAGAAAAGGTTATGATTTATATTTGGTATTGATCTGCTCTAATATTCTCGAAGGTCAAAATAAATATACAGGTGTGCATCATTGGTTTAAAAATGATATTGACTTTTTTGTCTAATTATTGCATGAAAATTATACAATTACGGTCCAAGTATTGAACCTTGAGGAATTCCAAATGAGACACAAGCTACTGCTGATGACTGTTTATTTAATATACCACATATTGCTGCCTTCGATTCTAATAACTCTGAAGGAATAACCTGACATTTTCACTCACGTAGAAAGTATAATAAAATAATACATTTTCATTTACAGCATCAAAGGTTGCTAAAGCCAAGTGGCATGAGTGCTATCGCTCTACTTCGAACGATATTAGAATTATAAAGTAATAAGCTTATTTTAGAAATTTTGTATCAGTGAAAAGGGATCCTTGTACAATGAATGAGAAAAAAGCATTTCATCGAAACATTTCAATACGTACTTGAAGCTCGAACATTATTATATAATGGAAAAGGAATTAAAAACAGCATTGAGGTAAATTGTCTATATTATTGCATATGTTACCGTTTTATGAGCGTAGTTTTAATGTTCGATACTTTTATATGATAATAAAATTAAATGAAATTTTATGTCCAACCCTCCTCCCACTTACTTTATCTCCGCTATACTTTATCAATTTACATTCAAGTAATACAAAGACTGTTGCAAGAATCAGTATTACTACCCTGTTAAAAAATAAGTTCTCATACAAATCACGTATACATTTTATTATATAATTTTGATACAGAATTTTTATTCTAATGCATATTCTAGTTCCACTGAAATATCTCACTTGATGGTGCCCACATTAGCTGAAACATAGGGGTGCAATGGTAATTTTTGAATGGGCCTAACAAACTACTGGCATTTATCTTATATTACCGCCAAGTCAATTCAGTGTTCCAATCAATTTAATTCAATATATTTCATCATTGGGCATCTTCAGTGCATTTATATTTCCAAATCGATTACGGTCATGTAACATCAATTATAGAATGATGCAGTTGTTGTGGACATAACCTACAAAACAGGATACCACTTTTCCACGACCACCGAAAATTACCACGTTTCTCGACGCATGTTTCACCAATCTGCTTGGAATCATCTGGAAAACTGGTTTTCGATTTTTGTTGCTGCATCGAATGTTCTAGCCCCTTCCCAGGTGGTTAGAAAGAAAAAAGGTTGAGAATACGGAAAGCCGAGGAACGAGAATAAGCTTTAGTGATTTAGGAAGTTTTTGTTTTACTGGAGCCTCCAATGTTTCAGGTTTCACGCAATCAGAGTTTAAAGCTTTTCGACATATTTACCAATAGTAATGAATTTTTTTGAGATATAATTTCACATTTAACGTATACTCTCTCGTATGGAGCGAAACAATAGTACTATTCAAATCTGTAAACAGCAAATTGGCAACAACATTTTCTTCCATCTGCCCTCTTTTTATACACAATCGAGGTAATCAACATTTCTAAATTTTGAAACAACGTAGTCGCATTACATTTAAAAACATTTCTAATTGAAGGAGGAATGTATGCAATCGGGAAATCAATTTATATTCTGCTTCTCCAAAAACCCCAAGAAACGCCAGTGTGTAACAATTTAAATTAAGAATACGCCTTGACGTCGCTAAGCGTCTCCCTTCCAAATGTTGTCGCTATCAGCATTCGGAATGCTCCGGATCCGACAAGTGACGGGTCCCGGAAGTGTCAGCGGCCGAAAGCGCGTTGGTGAACTCACCTACTATGATGGTGCTTGCGGTTGCAAGCTGCACCAGAGGGAATGCTGATCCCTCTGGTCTGGTGGATGGAAGTTCTCCTTTTACATTAACCAATTTACAAGGAAACTATAACTGGAATAACTGGTCTGAAGAAAGAAAATTTCCCCGAATCCATATCTTCTGCCACTCACCCTTACATTTGACATAAAACGATTTTAATTTTAGGTTTCCTATTACTGAATACCAAATTTATATTTGGTCAATGTCGTTCTAGAAACTAAGGTTTTAATTTACGAGTTTTCATAAAAACTGCAGGAAGAAGTTTTTCAGTTTTCCTTACCAAATCGTGGTTTGATAGCGGTTGGATAAAGAACCTACTCTAAATATGCCAAAAATCTAACGGCATAGAATATTGTACTTGTTGAAAAAGAAATAAATTAGAGCAAATAGGTCTGAGCTTTTAGAACATAAACCTAACAGTATTTGGATACGTGTTTTCCATTAGTGACAAATTTCATTTATCTACCATTATATGAATATAATAGAACGTCTTTTCCAGCTATAAAGGAGCGTGAACGAAAATCATTGAAGACTTCCCAAGGGCCAGTCATAAATGTTGATATGAAAACGAAGGGAGAAATGTAGGGAGAGTAAAGCATTTTTATGATTATTCACCTGACGCATAAAAATAACTATAAATACCCAACATAAAAGCAACTCATACGATTTTTAGAGTTCTATAGGCAGATAGCTGAAAGCACGGATGGAACACGGATATCCTCTGAGGGATCAATATATAGTTGTTAGAGGTTACTAGGTGAACAAGTGGAATACGCATTTCATGTTGGAAGTGAGCTATTCAATTTTCATGTATTATATTTCACCATTATAGTCGACGTTTCCAGTTCAGGTTGTGAGGTACAATAGTATCATGTGTTCTATTGGAAATCGTCGTAATAAAAATTTGTTATAACATCTTTAGTAACACTTGGTGTATCTTCATATAACGTCACTTCATAAAATAATATTACGGGACCATATGATTAACACGAGAGCATTTTGTTGTTAAGTATATATTTGTTATTAAGTATAACTAATTGCAAGCCCAAGTCTAAAAAGTATGTTTTGATGAAAGTCGTATATAAGGGGTTATCCAATTCGGGTTTCGAAAAGTAAGACCCTGCTGTTCGACAGCTGTCAATTGTATTTGTCTGTCAAACTGGTTTTTGGTTAGTTAAAGGTTTGCCATTTTACAATATGGAACATTATACGACAGAACAATACGTTAAAATTGTTAAATTGTTTTACAAAAATGGTGATTCTGCCGTTTCCACTTTTCGCGCGTTACGAGCAGATTATGGTCGTCATAATCGCCCAAATGAGCGAACAATTGCATACACAGTGAAAACATTTGAAGAAACTGGATCGGTCACGGATATTGTAAGGCCTGTGCATCATCGTAATGTACGCAATCACGAAAATATCGCAGCTGTTGCTGAAAGTGTGGCTGAAGACCCAAATTTATCAATTCCACGTCGTGCTCAGCAATTGGGTTTGACTTATGGCTCTTTGTGGCGAATTTTGCATATGGATTTGCACCTTCATCCTTACAAAATCCAACTCACACCCGAATTGAAGCCTGCGGACCATGCACAGCGCAGAATATGCGCCAATTGGGTACTGGACCAACAAGAACAAAATGCCAATTTTTCCAACAAAATTTTCTTCACCGATGAAGCCCATTTCTGCCTCGGTGGATACGTGAATAAGTTAAATTGCCGTATATGGAGCTCTGAAAACCCTCAAGTGGTCGAAGAGCAGCCAATGCATCCAGAAAAAGTCACTGCCTGGTGTGCGTTGTGGTCTGGTGGTGTTATCGGTCCATTTTTCTTTAAGAATGACCAAGGAGCTACCGTTTTCAGTCAATTCTCAACGCTATTGCCACATGTTAACGGATCGTGTTTATGCGAACAATCCTCTAAATTTGGAGCGATTGAAAACCAATATTCGTGAAGTCATGGCCGAGATATTGCCCGAAATGTGCGGAAAAGTTATCGAAAATTACCTCAAAAGGTTCCGTGGAGGACATTTGAATGATGTTGTATTCCACACATAATGGCAAAGACCAAACTTTATAATGAAATAATAATTTCAACAAAATCTGAGTTATTTGTGTGTTTTTTTTTAATTTACTTTCCGAAACCAGAAGTGGATAACCCTGTATATGAAAATATGATTAAACGTATGATTTCTAGATAATCTCAGATTAGACATATAATAAAACTTTTAAAATAAACAGATTTATATACAAGGTGAGCCAAAAGTAGGTAAGCTATTTATTTTCAAATAGCGTATTTAATAAGTTCAAGATAATTTGTTTCTGCAAACGATAACAAGAAGGATATTCTTTGGTCTCGCAGGTGACCGCCTTCTTCTTGACACAGTCTTGCCCTAACCACTACATTTTCCATCACTAAAGTCAACTTTTCTATTGGTATGACCCGAATTTCATTTCTAATATTGCCCTTCAGTTCCAGAAGTGTCTGCGTTTTATTTTTGTATACTCTTTCTTTTTGGTAGCCCCAGAGTAAGAATTCGAGCGTCGTTAATTTGGGCGATCTTGAAGACTAGTGCTGGATTCAATTTCGATAAATTAATTCTTAATTGTGTTAAGAAACACGGTTCTTAAAAGAGCAACACCCTGCCTAGCAGTGTGGCTTGTGGCACCGACCTGCTGAAACAATAAATTATCGGGGTTTTGTAGAGCTGAAAACAAAACGTCTTTTAAACATTATTTCGTAATGGTCCACATTGACCGTCATTGCGTTGCCTTCATTATCTTCAAAAATATTACTCGGTTACTATAGTTGAAGTTATTCTACGCTAACAGTTACACGAATTGGATACAGCTTTCCCTCTTCAATTATTTGAGGATTTTCAGTGGCCCAGAATCGCATATTCTGTTTATTAACATGTTCGGATGAAAGTGTGCCTCATCACTCATAATTGATGAATTAAATTAGGATTTTTTGCAACTAATTGTTGAAGAGCTACGCTATACTGTAGACGCTGTTTATCGCGAGGCTTAATTTCATGATCTAGCTGTATTTTGTAAGGAGGAAAAAGCAATTCAAGTTTCAAAACCCGTCTCAAGCTAGCCCTGATCAATTCCAGTTCATTTACACTCTTCCTTAACTCGCTCGATATTACTCTTACTCCGGATTTATAGATGAACGTGATCTATCTGTTTTAGAGCGATCTCTCATACGTCCTGTTTCTCCAAATTTAGCGAAAACATTACGAGCTGTTTTTCTTTTAGTTGGCGCACTTCTGGTATTAAAATGTGCACGGTATTGATGCTGAGTTAAGATCATGGATTTCTGATTTAGAAAACAAAATTCGACAATTTTTGTGCGCTTCGGAACTGATATGGGCTCCATTATGAATGTCCCAAATTTTCTTTACAATTCCGAGACAAAATGGAGATAATTAAAAAATAATAAGAAAGTATAAACCATTAAATTGGGTTACCTACTTTTGGTCTAGCAGTTATTTTTATTTTATTGTAAGCTTCTTCTGTTTCTTTTACGAATTCTTAAAAAAAATCTTAACATTAGGGATTTATAAGAGGGAATTTTAATACTGGGAAGATCAAAAAGAGAAGAAATTAGAAGGATATCAACCTTCTAATCGATTAATCCAATATATATGTATATAAATCGTGTTTTGTTTGCATTCATTAATTCCAAATAGAAAAATATTTTGTGATCGATATCAGCTCAGAGGAAAAGTCTTTTAAGTAAGTCTTAACAAAAAATATGCTGATAATCGTTTAGTGGCATTTTTGTTACAGTAGAAAATTCTCAAATCTCGTGAATCGGAAAAAGCCTAAGTTCCTAGTCCCCAGGTTGTTAGTCCAAAGTCTTTTTATTACAATTGCTTTATAAGGATCGGGCCTTCATCAATTTTCTTCGGGGAAACAAGCGGCTTTTCTGCAATCCTAGCGTGCCGACGTTCTTAAATGAAGAAAAAATATAAATAAATATTAAAATAATAGTAAATACCAAAATAGAATTTTTTGTTCATAAAAATGAAGAAAAAACATTTTAGCTGAAAGGCAACATGTATACAATTATTTATTATTCGCATATCAATTTTAATATATCGACGATCCATTAATATGCATACAATACATATAATACATTTTCATTATCAGTATATGTGTTTACGTGTAGGCATTTTTGCACTATTATATTTATTAAATTCTATTCATATCTAAATATATCCTACTATTATTAACAGTTGATGCTTAATAATTCGATAAATTTATAAATATGGATGATACAATATAAATAGCCATGTTTGATAAAAGTAAAAAACATGTGTTTATTTCTGGTTCGCACTAACGTTATCACATTGTAATATGTCACTATTAAGCGTTATGTAATCAGTATAAGATAGTATCAGGAGCTGGCGAATAAAGCGATATAATTACACGAAATTACATTTTACAGGAGGAGCAAAAGACTGAAAGACATTGTGCTTTTAGCGTGGTTTTTTATTTACCCATATGGAGTTTGTGACTTTATTTGACATATGTTAAATCCAGATTCCTAGCTCTAATAAAACGGAAGATACTTAATTTGAAAAATGCAATTAAGTTGTTTTGTTTTCGACCTATGGCAATTACTACGCTTTCATTGCCACTAGGATGCAATTAAGCAATATTGATTGCAGTTTACATAAACTTATTAATCATAGAACATGAAAACAGATCTTCTAAAAAAACAATGAGACACTTCTCTCTCGAAGTAAAAAAATCACCAGTGCTTTCATTATATACTAGTTCAATGTCTATTCCCTCACAATCGCTACCTCCGTCGTGTCCATCTTCCTGACATCCTCCTTCATCGTCTTCCCTGTCATCCATCCTCATTGCTTTTCTGTGAACTCCCTAAAATTTCTTTATACCAACTTAATTCTTGATATTGTTCTCAGTTGTTTGCAAAATAACTCAACTTCGAATAAACAATCGACAACCAAGAACTCAAACAGCTGAGTACCACAGATTACATTATTTGACCACAGACTTTATCTTATTTTCTACTAATAAAGACACTAGCTAGTGTAGCTTCATTAAAAACAGTATTGCAAAATGAATGTCACTTATTTCGTTTTGATTTACATCTTACAAATTTGTATGAAAATTATTCCATGTTGGAACGCAAACGTGCTCGTTTATTCAAAACTTTTTACCGCATTGTACCGTTTTGAACGAAAAATCTCGAACTTTTGACTCAATTTTAGCAGTTTTAGGTAGTTTTGCTTGGAAATGAGTTCAGATTTGTATTCAGTGGGCCAGAAACGTCCGGATTAAAAAAAAGTATTTTGACCAGAAGCGTAAGTATACCGTTTTATTCGCCAGCTCCTCGTTAAATCCTGAGATTTAAGCAAGGAAAATATTACAAGATCCAACATACTATTATACTATATTAAAAAAATATATTTATCACAGCTGGATCTCCATTACATAAAGTTGACACTATATAAACTATTACAAAAATTTATAAACACAAAGGCTGCTGACGCACCACCGCCAATTACTTATAATACATTACTAAAAATAATGGGTTATCCAATTCTGGCTTCGAAAAGTAAATTAAAAAAAAAAAACACAAATAATTCAGATTTTGTTGAAATTTTTATTTCATTATAAAGTTTGGTCTTTGCCATTATGTGTGGAATACATCATTCAAATGTCCTCCACGGGACCTTTTGCAGGACTCAATCCTTTTGAGGTAATTTTCGATAACTTTTCCGCACATTTCGGGCAATATCTCGGCCATGACTTCACGAATATTGGTTTTAAATTGCTCCAAATTTAGAGAATTGTTCGCATAATCATGATCTTTTGCGTAGCCCCACAAAAAAAGTCTAAACCTGTTAAATCACAGGATCTCGGAGGCCAATTTACGTCCGCTAATCTCGAAATTACTCGTTCTGGAAATTTCTCTTGCAATAGAGCCCTACTTCGTCGTGCTGTGTGACTTGTGGCCCCATCTTGTTGAAACCACATATCGTCCTTATCGATATCTTCAATTTCGTGCCAAAAAAATTCCGTTAACATGTGGCAATAGCGTTGAGAATTAACTGTAACGGTAGCTACTTGGTCATTCTCAAAGAAAAATGGACTGATAACACCACCAGACCACAGCGCACACCAGACAGTGACTTTTTCTGGATGCATTGGCTGCTCTTCGACCACTTGAGGGTTTTCAGAGTCCCATATACGGCAATTTTGCTTATTCGCGTATCCACCGAGGCAGAAATGGGCTTCATCGCTGAAGAAAAATTTGTTGGAAAAATTGGCATTTTGTGCTTGTTGTTCCAGTACCCAATTGGCGTATATTCCGCGCTGTGCATAGTCCGCAGGCTTCGATTCCTGTGTGAGTTGGATCTTGTAAGGATGAAGGTGCAAATCCAAATGCAAAATTCGCCATAAAGAGCCATAAGTCAAGCCCAATTGCTGAGCACGACGTGGAATTGAGAAATTTGGGTCTTCAGCCACACTTTCACCAACAGCTGCGATATTTTTGTGATTTCGTACATTACGATGATGCACAGGCCTTACAATATCCGTGACCGATCCAGTTTCTTGAAATTTTTTCACTGTGTATGCAATTGTTCGCTCATTTGGGCGATTATGACGACCATAATCTGCTCGTAACGCGCGAAAAGTGGAAACGGCAGAATCACCATATTTGTAAAACAATTTAACAATTTTAACGCGTTGTTCTGTCGTATAATGTTCCATATTGTAAAATGGCAAACCTTTAACTAACCAAAAACCAGTTTGACAGACAAATACAATTGACAGCTGTCGAACAGCAGGGTCTTACTTCCTGAAACCCGAATTGGATAACCCTTTATTAAGAAATAAAAAAAGATTACGAAAAATTTTCATAATGATTTCAAAAGTGATTTTTGAACTGCTACAAGTTTATGAAAAATGGTCATATCGAGATGAAAAGAGACCATTTTGAAGCTTTAAATTTCTGGCTTGGAAATCTTTTGGCAAAAAAAATTTCTGAGCTACTGTTATTGCGCAACTTAAAGATATACCGCGAGACGAAAATTTTCCAATTTTTTTTACAAATGTCCTCAGGCTCAGACATTTTTTGGAGGACTCTGTACGACTATTTATTGCTGAGATATCGGTGGTTGAATGAAAAATGATGCGTTTGTCTTTGATCATTGATATCTCAGGAACTAATAATCGCACAGCGAATCGAAGGGCGATTTAGAAAACTCGAAGAAAGACTCTATAAATGACGAATGTCGTTTTTTAGCACATTTTTTTTTACCTTCGCCATTAATTTGAGAAAGTACAAAAAATACTTTTTCTGACTGATACAAAATTAAATGAACAAATCATGTTGATTGTGATAGTTGTGGTATAAGAGTCCTAAATACAACTGGCTTGTGTGATTATTTAAAACGCCTCAAAGAAGTAATACATCAAATTTCAAAACCTCAACTTATCCCTAATTTGTAGGCCGTTAATCTGAATTGACGCTGGAATACTACGCGTACTTATTTGTAAGAAACTTAAAAACCACTACAAGTAGCAACATCTACAACGTGTTGTATCATCATCAGCCGCCAGGAGCCTATTATTAACTTTCTGTTTACCTTGAAATGGTTATTGATCCGCTCATAAACAATTAATTATAATACGCTCCTGGAATTTATCTGCATTTACATTAATAAATCCTCAAATATTTACTAAACACCGTTAACAGACTCTCCCCGTTCGTCGCCGTCGTATAAATACAATATTCATGGGCAGATAATCTTTAAATGCCCAGCAAAAGCCACATAGTTGCCTAATAAAATATTAGGATGGAGAGTGATAAGATAATTTTTACTGTACAACAAGGAAAGCCACTCGGGGAGTATGTGTTCGGAGACCATTTCTATGAAAATGTAAGCGTTATGCAAGTATAATTGACCGCATTTAAATAACAATGGTTTCTTTGATCCTACGCCACGTCACAACAAGTGATTTTCAGTTTCAGTAAGCAGCCTTCCCAGAAAGGCAGTAGACCGTTCTGTAGCGAATATTCCTTTTCTTTCACGTACTGTAAGATTTTATACATTTATAAACTAAAGGGGTACAGGAAACATGATTTTGCATAACAAAAGAATAAGAGTAACATTATTCGGATTAAGTAAAATATTAAATGTCATCTAAAGTTTCTTCAATTGTAAATAAATGAAACAATTGTCTATTCTTTTCCATGTAAAACCGTGCTGCCTAAGGTGACCTTACATTATTCCCCTTTAATTCTTGAATAATTGTGCCTGATAATTTCCCAATATACATCGCTTCATTACACGAATTTTATTGGCAAAAACAACTTCAGGCTCGTAAATTATTGGGCCAATGAATATTATCGAATATTGAAGAGATTTAACTTAAAAATTTCAAAGTAAATAGTCAAAATTAAAATGTAACGAAACTTGACTAATATTTCGTTACTTACTCTAAAAATAAAAAGATTATCTAAATAAATACAATCTAGATTTAAGAGATCTACAGCTGCCTTGTATTTATTCATGTATTAACGTAAATATGCAGAATGTTATGACGTTGACTTTTGCTCTGTTCAAACCGATGATATAAAAATGCCCGTCATACTCTTTAACTTATTTCGCCATAATAAACTTTTAAATTTGTAATTTTCATATCAAATAAATGGCGCGGAGAAATATACGTTAATGGTAACATATAATGACTATTTTAAGTGCAAAACGAAATTATGTGATTACTCACTTTCAAAGGTTTTCCACCCAGTGATGAGGGATGACATTTGGGCCTATTAAAAATGTACAAATGTCAACGAAACATCATCCTAAAAAGTATCTCTGAGTGAATTTATCCCCTAATCTAAGTAATTATCTCACCGGAAATTAAATGGGGTCTTTCAAATCATAAACATTTCACATTTTTTCCATCTAAATTGAAACTCTCTACGAAGACTAATTAGTTGGGAAAGTGTACGTGACCGGGTTCTTGACATGCGCGCTTAGAAAAAAATCCTTTGTAATTTCGTATCTTCGCGGCTGATGTTGAGGTAATTTCATTTTAAATTAAAATAAATATCGCTTTGTGAAAAATGCCTTTGTTGGACCCACTTCGGCTTAAAATAACGTTCGTTCTTGTCGAGTTAATTTTAATTTAATTAAAAATGTTAACTTGCTGTTAAATCTGCTTCATCGCACATTATACAAATACGTTATTTTTTACATGCTCTTAAATATAGGTCGTTTATAATGCAGGCAGGTTTTCAAATTAAATTAATATGTCTAACCTATAAAAAAAATTAAGATCAGCTTATAGACTTTTTCATGGGTAACAAAAGTAAAAAGTAATAGCAAATAGATCGACAGATGGTAAACAATTTAAAGTAAGCCTTGGGAACTTTTAACTTCATATACAGTTACCTCATTATACAGCTCGTATAAACCTTGAGAGCAACCCAATCGACTCAGCAACATGCTCCAACTTTGAGAAAATATGTACCCTCTCCAGTACCATTTGAAGTAAAGTTCAATGAACTGTTTGAAAGTTTAAAAACAGTTGTTTCAAATGATACCACTTCGATTCGAATCGGACCCGTTCTAACAAAGTTATGAGCCGAACAACATATGTAACAGAAAAGACTTGAAACGGAAAGGGTGAATAAGAAACGAAAAAGAAAATAATCCTCAGTTGAAATGCATTTAATTTTTTTCTCAATACTTGGTGTTGCCACTCCTTCTCCTAATAACATTTTCTAAACGATTACGCATAGATCGGATAACTGTTCTTATGCTGTCTTGAGGGATTGCTTCCCACTCTTCAACCAACGCAGTTCTCAGTTCCACTACGCTCCCTGGTGCAGGATTTCTTGCCGTAACTCTTCGCTTAAGTTAGTCCCAAACGTGTTCAATTGGATTCAAGTCCGGGCTCATCGGAGGACAGTCCATTTTCCGTATATCGATGTCAGCCAGGTAGGTAGTGGTCACTCGCGCGGTGTGGCAGCGAGTGCATGCATTAGCATGAAGTCCTCACCAACAAATCCCGCATACGGAACAACATGTTCCTCCAGAATATCCCTGATATAGCGGTCCGCTGTTAATCCTCCTTCACGTCCTCCACCGGGCACGAAAACCAGCTCAGTTTTTCCGTGCATGGAAATGCCCGCCCAGAACATGCAAGAGCCACTACTCCATATGCGACAGTTTCGTCTGGACTCGTCTGTGAATAATATCTGACTCCATTGACCGTGGTCCCAAAAGAGATGTTCACGGGCAAATTCCAGTCGTCTTTGCATTTGGACTGCAGTCAGTTTGGGACCTGTAGCTGCCTATTTTGGGGTCAACTTGGTTGCCTTCAATTTTCGTCTCACTGTCCAACCGCTAGCGACCACACCTCTGACCTCCCTCAGCTCTTGTGTGAGGTCAACACCAGTCAAGTGTCGATTTCTGAGAAATCTTAACACAATAAATCGATCGTCCCTCTTCGTTGTCACGCGTTTACGACCGCCTCCTGGCTGGCGGATGTAGCTACCGGTTTCTCGGTACCGACGATACACTCTTGACACAGCTGATTGACTCAAATTCAGTCGATTTGCCATGGCTCTCTGACTGAGACCCTCTCTCAACAATGCAATTACCCTGGGCTGCTTCGGCAGCTGTGGCAAGCGCCCTCTATGTCTGTCATAATAGTCGCGCATGCGCATTCCAATTAACAAGGTTTTGTGTTACACATGTTGTTCGGCTCATAACTTTGTCAGAACAGGTCCGATTCCAATCGAAGTGGTATCATTTGAAACAACTGTTTTTAATCTTTCAAACAGTTCATTGAGCTTTACTTCAAATGGTACTGAAGAGAGCACATATTCTCTTAAAGTTGGAGCATGTTGCTGAGTCGATTGTTTTGCTCTCAAGTGTATATCAAAATATAGTTGCTATAATTAAAAAGTTTAAGGCAGCAAAAATCAGTGACCTTAAAGCAGACATTCAACGTGTTATTCAACGTGAAATACAGTCAGTTTCATGTGCCCGTGTTGGACAATTTTGCTAAACGAATGGCGTCATGCCAATTAATCAAGGGGCCATGAATGGAACGATATTCATTTCCATTTATATCTGTATCGTCTCCATTTTATGTTGAAGAATAAAAAACCTCCGTTTATCAAATATTAGTTTACCTCACAAATCACACCCTTTAATTTCATGAGACATCCTTTACATTAAAATACAGGAATTAATATATTTTAAATGTAGGCCACAGAAATTTCATCTGAAGTATTTTCATATTTTCCCGATTTTCGGAAGTTATTCCGTTTCGCTATTAGCCGCTAGATTAATGATCACAACATGCCCAATTCGACCCACTGCGCCAAGGAAGGAAACATTTTCCATCATAAATAACCGCCCCAGTTTCAGATTGTATAAAAAAAATTATGTTGAACTACTTATTTGCATGACAAATGATAAGGCAATGTGTGTTTATAAACGCGAATTAATTTCAGGGTCCAAAACGCGATAACTGCCCCTTTCGTGAGAGTAATGATTCTAATGATTTTAGCCCCTATAGCAATACATAATGTATGACAATTTCATATTTCTGTTATTTTTTTCCGCCGTATCGGTAACACGGAATAACCTTTCTGTTTACACGGAATTACATTCAAATGAGCCTAATGAAATGCAGATAGAGAGGCCCGGGCTGCCGAATGGCTTCCGAATCTGTGCTTATCGCAAAATGCGTGTTATTAAACGACCACTTAACGGTTCATATAATTATTGCGATTTTTAACATGACATGCCAAGGATTCGGCGTGTTGTTATTGTTAAGATTGCTCCAGTGGTTCTCTAAAAAAAATTAAATGAAATTCATAGCAAAGTTACGCCGTGATAGCTTTCTGAGGAACGAGTAGAAGTTTGATTCAAATATGAAGCTATTTCTATGCTATCAGTTCTATTTCCTTGTCATCTGCTTACTATATTTAAAGGACCAGATATGTTTATTGTTATTTAAGAATCTACAAGAAAAATAAAGTATGAAAATTAGGAAAGTAGAGTAGGGTAGATGCACCGGTTATAGTCACTGCCCCATTTATAGCCATTGCATTCATTATTGTAGTGTTATTTAGCTATGGTCCTTAAAATGGTTTGTCTAAGGCTTATTATTTCTCGGCTATATGTTCTAGTTTGTTACAACATATTGCGCATGGTCATTGTCTGCTTAATTTAAAAATTGTACCCGTGTGTATACCACTTTGACCTGCACTTATCGGTTTCTTATCATTTTTCTTAAGCTACTTAAGGTGAGTAAGGCAATTGTATTCAACTATATTTCAAATTAAAATGTTCTGAAACTATTTTTAAAGAATTTATATATTGTATGGCATGTATTAAAACTTTTCACATTGCCAATTTTTTCGTGGGATATAGTATTATTGAGTGTGGCTATAAATGAACTCATCAAAACTCACTCAGCAAAATGTTTTTCATTTATAGTCATAGGGCTGGCTATATTAGAACAACATATTTCTCTTTTTAGCCACTTTATTTTGAAGCTCCGACGTATAGATATGGCACCACCTAAAAAGGAAAATGCAAAAGACAAAGGAAAAACTAGACAAAGAAATAAAGGGCCTATACATCAGGATATCCAAAAATAACTCACTCGTGCACTACAAAAAATTCAACGTGACGGATTGGCAGTAGCCACAGCGAGTAATAGATTTGGAGTGCCTAGGACAACTATCACTACGTGATAGATTAAGTGGAAGAACTTCGGCCACTATAGAACAAGTAGGAAAGAAATGCATCCTAGGAAAAAAAATTAGGATGAACTTTAATGTTGGATATTGACTATGCCGCCAATGGATTCCATGTAAACAAGGAAGGGTTGTGAGACGGGTTAGAGGTGGAACCCTTGAAAATGATTTCTTTGAACCTAAACGAAGCTAAAATTAGCTTCTCTTTCCCAGAGTGGAATATTGCAACTACAACGAATACAGAGATACCAAATGATGTCAAAACCGACGAATACAAAAACGAACGCGCCGCAGCTGAAATATACATTAACAACGGAGAGATTACAATGAGTACACCTGATATTGATACAAATCCTGAAGAAGCGTTTGAATCCAATGAAATTAAGCAAGTCGTATGTTTGAATGTTGAAACGGAAACATTACGCAGAGGAAATTCGTCCGATGTAAATAACGATAAAGAAAATCGATCAATTAAAATTAAGCAGAACATAGTTATTAACCAAACCAACCAAAGACAACTATAGGAACTATTCTGCAAGATGTGCTCAATATCCCGATCCTAAACCGTCATCAAAAAAGCGAAATACCGAAAAACTGCCTTGAGTTTTAACCACTGATAAGTGGAATCAGTTAGCACAAGTTAAAGCAGATGAATTGTCACGAAAAAAGGGGGAAAAAAGTGAAAGGAAACGAATGAAGGAAGAAGAGAAAAGAAACGTGACGCGAAAAAAGGAGGCGCCTGCAACACAAAGAAAATAGATGGATAAGTTGCTGTCTGAAACTGGGAAGAAATACCCAAAGCGCCAAGAATAGAAGGAAAGAAGGCGGTGAAGAAAACCGCTAGCAGAAGCAAATCAAAAGTCGGCTGGACTGTGGGTTCTCACGTTATTGTGCAATATGATGAAGAGTGATATCCTGCCAAGGTATTGCAAATGGATGAATTAAATACACAGTGGACAACAATGGAAAAAAGCGAGTTACACTGGAATTGGCCAACGGTACCGGATGTTTTATGGTATCCAAATCATGATGTGATTGACGTTATATTCATAATCAAAAGGTATAAGTTCACATTAATTATTCTCTGTAGAAGAAATGTAATTTCATGCAGATGTTTAAGTTTTACTATTAAAAAAGTATTTTATTTCCTTTTTACATTTTTTCTTACCTGAGTATACATATTAATACATTTTTTTAAACATGCTATTGATTTTTATCGTTATAGATTTAGTGGCTATATATGGTACATCTGTCTGGCTACAATTGGTTCCGAAGTGGCTATAATAGGAAAATAGTACTTCGACTTTTTTTATTATATTTCATAAAAGTAATGCTTCATCTCTTTCTATAAATAGTAATGAGCACAAATGTACAGGCTATCTCATAGCAACATCGAACGTAAGAACTGTTTGACACTACGTCATGTACATTAAATGAATTTCAAGAAAATCCTTAAAGTGGCTATAACCGGTGCGTCTATCCTGCGTTAAGTAGTATAAAACTGTTATGGCAACATCGATAGTTCCAAAATACTATATGCGTTCATTCTTCTCGAACTTCTATCATCACTAACATTTTAAAAAGCTCTAAAATGTTTTGGATACATAGAAATCGAACTACTTCCGCCGAGGCTTCAAGCTATCGAGATGAAAGTTACATAGAGATGATGACATTCACCGTTGGTATTCCAACCCAATACACAATGGAACCCGCAATGTTGAATCCAGTCCTCCTTATCGAACTATATATAATAGGGATGACGTTGTAGATATCTCTTGAGAAGAATACAATAGGCCACCCATCTATCAGTCTCCAACTGGACTGAGTTCTTATCGTATTCTGCAAATAGTAACTGAAATTTTTAAGTTATATATCCACAATGTGAGATCATAACACAAAGTTTAACCCCTCAGAAGCGCACTATTTTCCGATTCAGGCATACATAGATATGTCACACCCAGGCTTCTTTAATTATTTATGTCCTATTGGAAGATAATTAAACGTATTTTTAGAAATTTATTAGGTTATTTGGCTTCAGTTGAAGAAATATATTTATTTAGTGAGGTAAAGTTGAGTGGTTTTGAAATAATTCTTGGTTAAACATAAGTAATTTATTTTTCATGAAAAATACTCTTAAAATGTATAGATATTATCAAACTATTAAGAGCAAATAGAATAATAATCCCATTCAGGATAATTCCACATAAATTCTAGCATGACTCTTGCACATCAAAAATGTTGCAAAACATTGCAACATATTTTTCGATCCAAAGAAGTCAGACAGTAACCAGTGCCTTTTACAACGATTGCATTTCAGACGCTCGGCGGGTACGAGAAAGTGTCTCCATATTGAGCAGAATTAGAAATAACAGAAACATTTAAATAAATGTTAAGAAACTTCATAATCAAATATTTCAATAAATAATGCTGAAAAATGTAAAAATAATAATTTACTTACTACAACAAGTGCGTAGTTATGTACAAAATTATAACGCAGTTTTTAAAAGTATACTCGGAACGAAGCAGTGAGTTAAAACTAGATAACGATGTTGAAAATATATCAGGTGTATTTTAGAAGACTTATTTCAGCGTTCTGATAATATAAATGCTTTAAGAATGCACTGAATCACTTAATTTGCATAAATATTTTTTATAAACTCCCAAAATAATGGCGATACAAGCGCACTGGGTAGCATCTACCCACATACTGACTATACTGGCGTATATTCAGCTAATTTTCACATCTCATGATGGTTCTGGCGGGGCTCTATAGTGGATATAGTACACGCTTTTCCCACTCCGAAATTAATCCCCTCCACTTTACCATTTATAAGAGAAATAAATATAATTCACCCCGGGTATCCCATACCCAGTTTGCCTCTTGAAGGTTAATGCAGATTTAATTCTAGACCTAAAGTGGCAGGGACATGGAGCCAATCCTTGAGGCAGCCAGCAATCATCTCAGTGGGTATTCGAACTTGAACGTCAACAGACTTGATCAAATATTAGATGACTCTCAATCACCATCTTGTACTCTGGGCTAGTATAGGGTAATTTTATAACAGTTTAAGATACCTCTTGCAGAAGGTTTTTCACATAATAATCTGCCATGTGGCATCTTTAAAATGTGGACGATATCCAGCGGTCAGCGCTAAATACTAATAACACTATACATGGATTAGAATCAATTGAATACATTACAGATATTAAAATACTCTATAAAGTATTTCAATCTATTAACAGTTCAAGTGTGCAAAGCTCCGAACCATATTCCTTAAAGAATTGACCAACCTTCCATCTTACGATTCAAATAATTGTCAGTATCACAATACGTAGTGTGTAGTCACTACAACATACTTAATATAAAATGCTTCCTTAGGCGACTACCTGTTATGTAAATTTATTCCGTATATGTTCACTTCGTACGAATTAGATATTTTCCTCCTAATAATTTCAGAAATCATTAATTATCTGTGTTTGATAGGGACAAACACAGACATGGCCGACATTAATGAAACTTAATTCGCCCAAATCTGCCGGAGGTGGTGATGTGTTTCAACGAAATGAAAAAGAACAATGCTAATCTCTCCATCTGTTGAAGTGGACGGCAGCAACGGGCGATGCTACGAAAGAATCCATCATCTTTAGTTTGTCATGCGAGTGGGCAGACATCAGCGGCTTAATCAGCGATTCAACGGATCTGGGAGAGCTACATCGGTGTAATTAATGGAAATGCATTTTTATCGTGTACAAAAGAATCTTTGATTCTCAAGTATATAATAATTATGGTTTCTTTATCCTTGTAAAATGGAAATTAGAATAATGATGTATTGTGCAGCGACTGCAAGGTTTTGTGCCTTGGATCACGTTTTAAATATAGCAGTGACATGTTAATGTCGCTCATCGCTTAATATTATCTTGATAAATGAAGTGTTATGGAAATAAATGCGATCTCGTTTAGTCCCTCTTTGTGATTTTTATTTATTATCACTCTTCAGTATTTTTCATTCTTAAAAAACGTTAATAAAAAAACTTGGAAACAAAACATGAAAAGAGGTTCAGTCACTACCAATAAGATGTCCATTAACGATATTAATGATTTGCAAGTAGATTATTACAGCGAAGTGAATAATATGGACTCTATAACATTGTCATTGATCTGACTCTATTCATCTAAGACGAGAAATGAAGAGGCTCTCTTCATTGTGAGTTTTACGGTGATGACTAATTCGTTATATAACTCCTTAACATAATTTGAATGGATATATAACACTGAATTTTATAATAAATTAAATAAGCAAGCAATATTATATTACTATATTACGATAAATATTTACGATAGTTATGATACGCATTGTCAGTGAATGAAAGTTGAGTTTGTCTACATCAATTTACTGAACGAGATTAGGCTCGTTTTTGACTAGCGATTGTAGATCATCCGCCACAAATTTCACATCGACAAAAAGTATTATGTTAGTTCATGTTAATCGACCCCAATCAATTTTAGTTGTGTTACATGCAACATATGTATGGTGAGGAGAAAAATGTTACAGCAAGATAATGTATTCAGTATTTGACTCATGTTGTGCAGGATTTCATAATAGAAAAGAATACCAATAACGTCATTCTTATCCATGGTAATACCAGGTCATAACAATACACCATTGTATCAGATATTTTTCTCTAAAATCACATTGGGACTTGCAATCAACCTCTCCCTAAACATTTTAGATATTAGTTTCTAGATATTAGTTCCCCAGATTATATCTCCATGCCTTAAGATGTTGATTAAGTGGTAATTAATTCTCTATCCATTATATTCAAGATTAGAATGACAAAGGGATGTTTCACGGGATATTAAAAAGGGAGGAGCACAATTGTTTTGAACAAAGGCCATTTTTTTTTTTAATCAATATATGTTCATAATTAACTTAAACTATATGCTAGCTATTTTGCATTTGCATATATTCTAAGAAATCGTGAAGGAACTCGCCCTGCGTCCCCCGAGCCAGCCGACTCGTGACACGCGTGCCTTATTTGGGCACCCCTCTAACCTTAAACCCCGTTATTGAAATATATTGTAGGAAACGAAAATCTATCGATAAATCATGTCGAACGAGATGGGTGGACAATTCTGGCGACGGACGTGGCAGTCGATATGGAATGGGAAGACTACCTGATAAGTTGTTGACTTTGCAGATGTATTTATTTAGTAATATTTCATCGTCACAATAGAATGTTGCTAGAAGAACAAAACATTCCTTTAATGTTTACAATTCTATAATGATTGTATGTCAGTAATTGGATACATTTTTCCCATTTTGACTTATACTTATTACTTATAATCGTGATAAAAATAATCGGCAGACTTTTGAAGCTTATGTATAGTAAGGGAAGCAAAGAAATTATATAGTCTTAATACGGTATATAATCCAACAGAAAGCCAGATACTGGAATACAATAAACAACAAAGACGAATAATTTATTAAATGTGTATAAGGTTATTCTTGCTATGTGTTTCTTTAAGTAAAAATGGTGAAAAGCTAAACATAGAAATTTAATATACTAGATTTTTTGAAAATTACTGTTGAATTTAAGCATTGCAGATACCTAGAATTTAGTGAATTGAAACATTATAATAGTATTATTCTTTTCCGAATTCTTATAACGCTTTATCAATCCCCCTCCAAGTGATGTTGATGGTTCTTAACCCGTGATTGGTGTAGTACGGTCACATAGACTGTTATGGTATAGTCATGATCATGATAATAAAACTGGATATTCGCAAGTTAGAATTGGTCAGCTTTTGTAGATACAGTTTAGCTTGTGATTTGCTTTGAGCCGTAAGGGTAATATTATACTTGTTAATTTGGATAAGGTAGAGTCTTATAAATTCTATAAGCAGTTTAAGAGATCTCACCTCACTGGTAGTTTTCTTTACATCATTTGTTGCTTTAAAATGATCATTTTAGGATACGTAAAGGTGGAGGGCCTTTGAAGAAGATCAGCTATGCGGTATAGTCATTTTGTGGTTTAATGAAGTAGAGGGTAACAATGAAAATAATAATGAGAATAATGAGTTAGATGGAGACCAGTGCATCGAATACATTCACAATACTAATTCAGAGCAATCTGAAAGTAGTTTCAGGACAACGAAATATACAGATGACGAAAGCGCTCAGCTTGATTATCACAACTATTTTTATGGTAGAAGTCGTTGTAAAAGTGAAAGAAAGCTTTTCGTACACTACACTCTTACCAGCAATTCTTACCAGCAGTAGTACAATTACCAGGACTAAAGGATCCTTCTAGAATAAATACAAAAGCCGATCCATAAATATGCTGGAAGTGCCTTCCCTAACGATATGTTGTTTGTTATTTTTCGGTGGACTAATGTAAAATTGGCACAAACGCAAGTTAAGTAGTGTAAAGACTCCTAACAGGGGAAATCTACAGGACAAAGTTCATATCGAATTAAATGCGTTTTTGAGACTGTTACTCTACTCTTCAGCTTTTAATTTAAATCCAGTAATGAATATATAGAACTGATATTTGCGACTGATAGAACACAGCGAGATATATTTCGAGGCGTGATAAGTGAAAATAGATTTACTTTTCTTCTCGTAGCCCTGAGGTTTGATAGTCTTGATACTAGGAACGTCACCAACTAAATCCTGCTGCTAAAAGATTCTAAATTGCAAATTATATATTTTGCATTTAAAGAAGGATCTATTCACCAGAATAGGCGATAAGAATATGTAACAGGAATAATCATTTTCTCATAAAAAAAATGCTGAGCTGTAAAGACGTATATTTTGCTAGAAATAATGGTAGATTGTAAATTTACAATGAATAATTATAAATATATGTGCTAAAGAAAATCTGCCCAAATAAAATATATTGC
The DNA here is from genome assembly GCA_037954035.1 of Rosalia funebris. Taxonomy (NCBI): domain Eukaryota; kingdom Metazoa; phylum Arthropoda; class Insecta; order Coleoptera; family Cerambycidae; genus Rosalia; species Rosalia funebris. Next base: position 16,773,122 of record JAZFAV010000001.1, on the reverse strand, counting down.
TGACTCAAACTGTGACCAACTTCATATCAAAATGCATTACCTTAGCTATTTAAGGTCAACTTAGTATATTTAAGTTCAAATTAAGGTCAAATAAATGCATCGTCTTCTCGAAAATAAACTGTTCTCTGAGTGTAAGTGTATCGAAATTGTAACTCTCATTTATAAAATTTCTTATGTTTATTAATTATTTTATTAGTGAGGTAATATACACATAGGCAAAAGGCATGTATCATACATCATTGTTAATATATTTAGCACCATTTATTCCGTCGTGCTAAATTTTTTATCAAACTTTCAGCCCTACCATCTTGAGGTGCATCCCCGCAATATCGCGGAAGAAACGCATTAGGCTTGATTAGTCAATTCTTCAGGGGTCTTAACTGCCCATATACTGTCTGGTGGAACCTACCTAGCCACACATAACTCCCCTAGCGCAAGAAGGGGAAAATTCTAATTTATTATTTCCACAACTCCTAAAATATTTATCATGAAAACGCAATCCCGCGCGTCTATGAGGCATGGCCTTGTGAGACCCGTAAGTATTCCTCAAATCGGTAGACGCAAAAGTTGGTTACACTTATCTGGTCTACTATAAAATGGCGGTAGTCAACCGAAACGCATGATGTGGCGGGGACATTTATCCTAATTTCGAAGCTCTGATACATATTTTCCAATCACGCTTCTCGACTGCAGACAATCCTCACTCCAGTTTGGATGGAATTTAATTTCATATTTATTGATGTGTAATATTTTTGTTGCAGTTGCCATTCGCTATCAATGTCGTAGTTTCAATTCACTGAAATTGTCTAGTTATCGCAAATTTTTAGATAACCCATACCTGTATTGGGCGATTTCACAGATAGCATCGCTTAGTTTTATCCAATATTTCTCACAACTACTGATTAAATATAGTTGGTAATAATTGTTCAAACTCTATAACGGTCTTCATGAAATCGAGAGAACTTTTAATGAGATAACTATAAGAGGTGGCGAGATTTAGTTAGTACAAGATCATATATATATATATATATATATATATATATATATATATATATATATATATATATATATATATATATATATATATATATATATATCTCACATATATTTCTCACGTTTCATCACACCGCGAGAGAAGTAGCTCTCTCGGCGTCCCTATTTTCTAGGTTTACCCTAAAAATGTAGTCCTTATTGGACTGTTACCTCGCTAGATTATCTCGTAATTGAACTCGTTCCACAACTCCAAATAAAAAAATAAGATCTGACGATGGTCAACTCTGGAATTCATAATAGGGTCGGTGGTTCTATAGTTTTGGAGATGCTAATTTGGCGACATTAGTTATATATTCAGGGCGCAAGAGACCATTCACTGGACATGTTAATTAGATTATGCTATCGTCCATATTACAGCGCTCGTTTGTATCAGAAGGTGTATAGCGCAAATCAGTAATGCATAATCAAAATAATGTTGATGACATTTCATTCATGATATTCAGGTATATCTTCAGCATCATCAGCCTACGACCAATATCCCTGGTTTCTTTTTAGATGGATTCCTTTCGCAAGCCAGGTGTAACTACTGTCTTTTACTAGCCCATAGTTACAGACCTAACTCAGTTTCCTTAGGTGTAGGCCATCCCTCACCTCGTCTGCTCCTTATCGAGTTATAGCTTCAGAAATATTACCTGCAAAAAGCTGGTTACCCATACTCAATTGAGTGAGTATGCTGACCCATTTAGCCTTAACATCAGATTCTATAACATGCATACATTTAAAACTATGATATTACTAGGAATTTTTAAAATTTATAAGCACATAATGGTGATGTGCCATACATTTACAGATTTGTTATAATAATTACAGACAATAATAGTATAATATCCATGATATAGTCTTAATGAATGAATCGTTAACAGTATATCATATGTATATATGTATTTTGAACTTTGAGCACAATGTGCACCATAAAATAGCCCATCTAAAAGGTGGTCCAACCAAAACGCACGATGTTAATTGTAAATAAAACAAAAAATTTTCAGAGAATTATCTTAATATTTTTTATTATGATAGAAGGATCTATGACAATTATGTGTGAAACAAAATATCGGCCAAATGCTCGCCACGGCTTCGGTGGCATACCTCTATCCGATGGTCCATATTTTCAATGGCTCTGAGACATAATTGAGGTTCAATGTCGTTAATGTGCCGAATTATCTCATCCTTTAGCTCTTGAATTGTTCTTGGCTTATTGACGTATACTTTTTTATTTTAAATATCCCCAAAGAAAGAAGTCCAACGGTGTCAAATCACATGATCGTGGCGGCCAATTGACATCGCCACGACGTGAGATAATACGGCCATTGAATTTATCGCGCAGTAGTGCCATTGTTTCGTTGGCTGTGTGGCAAGTGGCACCATCCTGTTGGAATCACATATCGTCCAGGTCCATATCCTCAATTTCTGGCCACAAGAAGTCCGTTATCATCTCGCGATAGCGAACACCATTCGCGGTAACTGCTTGGCCGACCTCATTTTCGAAGAAGTACGGCCCGATGACGCTGCCAGCCCATAAACCGCACCAAACAGTCACTCTTTGTGGATGCATCGGTATTTCAACAATCACTCGTGGATTCTCATTTGCCCAAATGCGGCAATTCTGCTTGTTAACGAATCCACTGAGGTGAAAGTGTGCCTCGTCGCTGAAGATGATTTTCTTTGTAAAGTCACCATTCGCTTCTGTCTGTTCAACCAACCATTCGGCGTATTGACGACGCTTGAAATGGTCAGTGGTTCAATTGAACCTTGTAAGCGTGTAAATTCAAATCTTTAATCAAAATTCGCATCAGTGATGTTCGTGAGATGTTCAATTATTGGGCACGACGATGAGTCGAGGTTGGCGGCTCTTCTGCTACACTATCGCGAACAACAGCAATGTTTTCCGCAGAACGAACTTCACAGGTGTTTTCATATTTCCTACAGACCCGGTTTGCTGAAATTTGCTCACAATTCTCCCGATTGTGGACACATTAGGTCGATTATGCTGACCAAAAAAGTCACGAAGTGCACGAAATGCATTTTGATTTGAACGCCCATTTTCCTAAAAGGCTTCAACAATCTTATCGCGTTGCTCAATTGTGTACCTCTCCATGGTTGAATTTGTCAAACAGTGAAACAAAGAAATGTCAAATTAAGTTGGACAAAAAACTTGACGTTAAGGTGTGACTCACAATTAACATCGTGCATTATGGTTGGACCACCCTTTATTTGCATCATACTCCAGCCAGTTCATCTATATTTGTGGATAAGTGAAATTGGAACTGAGCAGAACTGCAACTCTGCCATCGACCACTTAGTAATATTTGTAATATTTAAGAGCATACTTTACAAAATGACTTAATTTCTTCTGTAGCTCTCTATATGATCTTAATTATAGAACTTAGTAATCTACTTTGTGGTGATAATTGCACAATATAATAATAATGTTGTTATTAAAAGAATTTTTTAAAACTCAAAACACCTCAAACTTATGTTTTTTAAAAATATATGGTGACTGACATACAAATTACATTTTTTCTGATTTTGTGTTTGAGCTGTAACGATATGCTTAACACTGTTTTAGTTTTAATCATATCCTGATTTTCAGGAGATATTGATATTGATAAAGCAACACCAATACTTCCTCGTCGTGGTCGGTCAGATGAAGATATTATTGCAGTGAGAGAAAGTGTACGGGAGTATCCAAACACATCGATTCGACGTCGTGCACAACAATCGAATCTGTAATGAACTACCACGCATCGGATTTTAAATAAAGATCTGCATCTGATACCATACAAAATTCAGTTGGCATAGTAATCAAACGTTACACACTATAAGCAACGTCGTATATTTGTTAATTGGGTGTTGGAAGAGAAAGAAGGTGAAGCTAATTTTCGCAATAAAATTTTCAGCAAAATATCTGCATCTATCAGCATGCAAAATTCAGTTGACACAGCAATTAAAAGTTACAAACCATTCTTAACGTCGTATATTTGTTATGATAATTGGTTGTTAGAAAAGAAAAAAAGGTGATGCTGATTTTTGCAACAAAATTTTAGGTTGAAGCATAAAATACCTCAGCTTGTCAAATAATATTAGTTTTATTCACAAGCCGCATCCTATAGGAGTTCCAAATGAGATGCTCTTCAAATGTATATGCAGTTAAAATTACGTTAACTTAACTCTTTTAAAGTATTTAAAAAAATTACATTGTTGTTTCAGAGTTTTTCAAAAAATTATTTGATGAATATTGAGCGGAACTTTGTCATTACCCTGTATATATAAATGTATATGGTACGATTTTATATATAAATAATATCAACAGACAATTAAATTAATAGCCATATCCTGTCTTACATGTCTACCGTTCACTGAGATAGTAGCAACCAAGTCAGTAAAACCAGAAAACCGAAGTATGCAAGACGACTCCTATCTATCCACGAGCACCTACGGAAATTTGAGATTAGGCCACCCACCCGGCGGGCTCAAATTAACCTCGACAGTCTTCGAGTTCATCCCGCGTGTTATTCCATTTAATAATAATTATTTATCGTGTCCTCAGATCCATCAAAGTGAAACCCAATACCGTCATTCGTCTTGTGAGAAAGCCGCTCTTAAATGCTTGAATTTCATCGATAATGACGACCTTTTAACTAAGTAAATTTAAATTAGGCCCACTACGGGAGAGATATCGGGTTACGGATTTGAATTTTTATGGAAAAAGATTGATTTAATAACGGCCTTTCCGAGTTGACAACTGGGTCAAACTTGTTGGGGGTAAGAGCTACTATCTGCGTAAAAGGATTGGCTGAAATCGCTTCGATGTAACCTGAAGGTAAAATGAAAATGCTATGTATTCTGTAAAATTCAACAACGTAACGGGAATAAGTAAGACTTGAATTTAAATGTAATCCAATTTATTGTTTGACAACGACAGAAATATAGCGGGAGTAAGACCACTATATGTCTATAGTGTTCATAGGTCATCTTCATGCAATACACAGCTTGTCAAGAATAGGAACAAGTCTCAAAACTGCAATATCGGCCCGCCCACGAGGTGTGCAGTAAATAGCCTGGTCTTTACTCAAGTGCATTGAGACTTGCAGAATGAATATCGATGAATATATATTGAATGTGAATGTACAAAAAGTTGATCTGGTCGTGCGTAAAGTGCATTCTTTTTCCTCGAATGATGCATGACTCTTCTACGTATACAGAGAAAATCTCACACTTTTTCCTATTCTTGACAAGATATACATGTTTTTCTTTTAATGCTTCATTTTACTTGCGTCTTTTTACTGTGCAATAGTTTCATTCAATATAATCATTGATGATTTAAGAACTTTATATTAGTAGTAGTTTTAATACTAATGTATTAAAATAATTTTGTTCAAAAGTAGTTTTGCGATTTTTTTATGAAATCTGCTGATATGTGTGCTTTTAATGCCATTTCTAATACTATTGAAATACTAATGGGAAAAAGATGAATAGACAAATAGATTTTTTTTGTAAAGGAATAAGAATTTTTCCAAGCTTTAGGGAAATTTCCAGAAAAAAATTTTTCCTAGAACATATCTCTGGCTATCTATTAGTAATAAGTATTAGCTGTTCTAATGAGATGACAATAATTTATTATATACACAATTTTTAAACAAATGTTGATTAAAGGAATTGGTTAACTATCAATACATAACATTCGGATAAGAAGCGCATAAATTGCTTCTGTTTTTAGAATAATTTTAAATAACCGAAACTCTCGATCGTCATTGTTTCCGCGACAGTGGGAGCTCTCACTTTTCCCTGAAAGCGCAGAATTTTCTTTAAAAAATCTCTCGATTTATTCCCGCATCACCCTCCCAATCTGGCGATGCTACAATGCCTCCTTTTAAAGTAATCACCCCCATAACGTATTGACTGCCGTCAAATATTTTAAGCCAAGAATTCGATCACGTCAAATCTTCTGAAACGCCGAATATTCCTTTGACTCCAGAAACATATTGCCGATATCTTATTTCCTGGCTGTTCGGGAGCAGCCGAAATGAGCCCCAATATATACGATGGTCCCCCCTCGTAAGATTCAATACGGAACTGCCCTACCGAAATCCTATGAGCTCTAAAAGGAAACTGCAGATTATTTATCGCAAGTGCGTGCGTATGTTGGGTACGCAAGGCTTAGTCAAAATTATACGTCGGAGAAAACAAAAAGTCATCGTCTAATCATGTGACTCTGGGGAAATTATCGGGGATTTAAATTTTGATGTGAACTAATGTGTTAACAGAGAGGGCATTCGTGGCAAATTTTCGTAGCCGTTTCTTTATTTTCGATGGCGATGCCCTAAATCTGCCGGATTTGACGAGTATAGGAAGAAGTGTTTTAGCATCTCTAAGAATAATCCGAAAAAAATTATTTTTTCACGGAGTACCCGTATATACAGGGTTGAATATAACTGAAATGAAACTTATTAATAATTGACTGAATAAAAATATATAATATTTACTGTATGTGTCTTCATTGTAATTTTATTGTAAAAATAGTTTAGCTTGGACGTAGCAATTGACTGATATGATACCTACTTGATAGTAGATTAATATGCATGCCAAATTTTCACATAAATGTTCGTGAACGAGATTTAGCTACAGCTAAACCTCGCATGATCAGCTGTTTAATACGGAAATCGTAATCACGCTCGAATTACTTCGAGTCGATAGTCTAGGCCTGCTTCAAATTCAAAAAACATTTTTACAAATGTAAAAATCGTCAATTTTGAACATATTTTTTCGCCCAAATATTTATTATTCTAGCCATTAAAAAATTCTTAACACAGGCATAAGGGTTATTCATATAATTAAGATCAGAAAAGTGCCACCCATGACTTCACCTACATAAGTGACATTTTATTCTACTATCGAAGTGTCAGACAATGTATTCATATTGTGGTCCGGGTAGCAGACTAGATTCTGTACTAGAGGGTGACACTGTGCGGTTGAATAGTCCAGTGGAAGCGTTTCAAATAATGAGCATGAATGTGTTTGCCCTCGTTTATATGTGTAACCTTATTCCTACCGTGGAGTCTTAGGGAAAGGGTGTTGATTTCTGTGTGTCTAAAACTTATTGGTAAAATGCCATATTCAATTGAAGAAAAGTATGTTCTGCATTTTCGTTTCCAAGATGGCATGTTAGCTTGTTCAATTGTTAAAATCTTCCTCAACCGTACACAAACGTTTTTACATTAGCTGTCATTATATCTTCTAAGCTTACTCGTTGACATACCGGAAAACAATCGATATTTTTGTAGCACAATAAAAATATCTCAAAACATGCAAAATGTAAATTTGCAGGATAATTCCAACAATACTCACTCATATATGTATAATTTTTAAGCTCATATAAAAGCGCACATATACTACTAGATTATCATTATATAAATCTGAATGAATCTGACTCTTTCAATCAGACTTTCTAGTAAATTGACAGCATATTTGTTCTAATGTAAAGCTCTCTATATTTGACGCGTATATTTAATTATCTCTTCTGTACCTTTTTCCCATGAAGCTGTCCGATAATTTCGATGAGATTAATATCCAGCGACTGTGATGGTCAGTCTAGCTGACTAATGCCATTCCCTCCCTCACACTACGTACAATTGCCATGTAGTTTATAATTTTGGATTATTACCGTTATCCTGTAGAATCTGTTTCAATTGAGGTTTACTAGGTTTAGAATTTTTATGTACAAATATATGGATTTCCAATACCAGGCTTAGAAGAACAACTTTAAACGTGCATCTTTACCGAGTGTTTCATTCATATAGCAACTTGTTAGACCAGACTCAAGTGATAAGATTACGTACCTCATCCTCAAACGACGTTGCTCTAATCGCTACTGATACTGGTATTCCTTTTTGTATTTTATTTTTCTTAAAAGTATTTCTTCGACATCAAGAGTTTTTGGATCGCATTCCATCTATAACCTTTAATCTGACATGATATATTCCACCTTTTTTTATATTTTTATTCTTGCTGTACCATATCCGAGGATTTCTTGTCCATTTTTGGTCATTTGATCATTTTGGGAGTTGTCAGTGAAGCATACTCGCTGACTCTGATGGGTCTCTCTGACCTATAACGTTTTTGTGCATACATGCTCTCAGCAGAGACTTATGTCTAGAATGTTTGCATGCAGTGAGTGCAGTACTTTGAGATTTAGCAGGCAGATGGCCATAATGTTATCTTGTATATGCATACATATACTTTCAAAACCCGTCGACTAGTCTTAGGTACGCTATACTGATGATGTCCAATGAGGATGAAATATATGCAGCTGTTGTGCCTGATATTTTTTATTGGGAATAAGTTATCGCGGATAAATCTACCTTCAAAATTAGGAAGTACTTACATACCATGAAATCTTTACGATGTTTTCGTGCTTACTTGCAGTTTATAGGGAATATGCAGTGAATAGCGTCGTGGACATACCGCCCAAGAGATTAGCATTGCGATTTAGAAGGCAGACGGTCATAGTTTTATCCAAAATGTGTATTGGTTAGGCTCTGTCTGGGAGATTGTATATATGTATTTCAGACCAAAAATCTTGTTACTTGAAGAACGTTATGTTAAATTGACAAGAAATGGAATTTATTAGACGTTGGATAGATTACTCAATAAATCACAGAACTAATATACTTATATACCGTTCAACATGACAAACTAAATATTGTACGTCGGTGATTCAAGCTGTCCAAACCATACAAGACGTGCTTTTTCGCAGAAATCAAGAGATTTAATAATGTTAAATACTCATCGATCACTGTCAAGAGGGGAACCGGTGCCCATTTCCGTCAACAATTAATATTTTTTAAAGGCAGGCCATTATACGTTTTCCTTATTTCCTTTGCTGGATTTTCCTGTGCCGATCAAAGAATTAGCCCGCCATAAGTTTTATCAATAACGCGGGTAACGAGAATCGGGAAGCATCAAAAACTGAATATTCCAAAAAGTGGCCGACCACCCCCCAGGCGAGCCGAGTGAAGGGTGCGAATTCGTGTCCAGCCTTATTCAGATGTCCGCCCCAGCTCAGGGAACGCCGTCAGCCTAGGAAATGAAGGAGGGTGGAAATCCGACATGATCTTGAGCCGACCCGTCGACAGAGGACTACTCCCTGCTAACAAGGTCGAATACATCACAGAAAACGTGAGCAATACATGATCCTTTCTCGGTATCCTTTACCGATGTCTCCTCGTAAATAAATACCCGCCAAATTGAGAGAATTTGTTTTTTAAGCGGGTGAGTTGATACTACAAGGAGCTTTGGTCGGCATGTCATGTCCAGCTTGCGATTCTATTAAACGGAATTCTTTCTGGAAAGAGGGAACCATTTAAGAAGCGGGAGTTTAGGAGGGAGTATGACCGGAATGACAATCTAAACTTGCGGGGTATAAACGAGTACAGGTTTCAATTACGGGGGGTCTCTTAAACCATAATTTCGTTTCGAGGGTTTTTAAACTGTTCCACTGAGCTGCCTCAATATAATTTAGGGTTTCACGAGACGACCACATCGAAATAATTCTATTTGTACCGGGGTGGCTCACGCGTTTTCAGATAAAAACAGCATAAAAACGAAATGAAATGATTCAAACCGTTATTAGAAGAAATCTTGCCTTGGAATTTTCTAGCACATATATACGCCAATCAAAGCAATGCTTACATAAAAGAATATACGTACGTAAATAAATACGCCCGGGAAATATATGAAGCGCCTGGAATATATGAAAAATCTCGCAAAATATTTTTTTTGTTTGCAAGAACACTCGAAGGGAAAGGGAAGGGCAATATTTTAAATTTGCTGTCTTTTCAAATACTTTAGTTCCAGTGGCGTACGTTTGTAGGGTCTAAGATTTTTAAATGGCAATCCCTATTTTTTTTGATACAGTAAAAGAAGTAACTTATAAGTCGGAAATCGAGAAAGGAACCACCAAGCCGCCAAGCGGCTATTAAAGTAGTTCCCGAATAGCAAAGCTATTACATAATCGCTCTAGGAAACAACTACTCCTCGGGCTAAAGCCCCGCCAGGCATTGAATTATACCCAGAAGCGATTCTCGATCCCTTTTTCGTGTTTCTGCACGATCAGATAAGGCTTCAAAAAATAAAATAAAAAAAGGTTTTATTTTTTGAAGCCTTATGTGATCGTACAGAAACACGAGAAAGGGGTCGAGGATCGCTTCTGGGTATAATTCAATGCCTGGCGGGGCTTTAGCCCGAGGAGTAGTTGTTTAGCCAGAGCAACTAACCGGAAATTGGGAGAGCCGAGGTTCGATTCCCGGTCGAGGCAAAACGCACTTTTATCCTTGCTATCGCCAAATATTAAATAATACTTAATAACATTTTTATAACACTTTTATAACAAATGTGCTCTTTCACTCTATCGAACAAAGTATATAGCTATAAAAAATGCGCGCCCTTTAGCCCTGCAGATGTATTCCACTCTACATAGAAATAATACATCTTAAAAGGCGGCGAATTAAAAATTTACTTTGACCCTTTTGAGCGTTTTTGCAAGATAAAATATTTAGGGTGGTTTTTCAGGTGTTCCATACTTCTTTTCCACAGTGTCCAATACTATAGCTTTAAACCGAAATTCGACAGCATTTGCAAAACACGCACATTTAGCTTTAATAACATATGTTAAATGTTTGGCAGTTGTATTAATAATTGTAGTTTCTCTAAAGATTATGTTTAAACTAGAAACGTTAAGAGAAAAACTTTTATTTTATTTTAATTGATCACATATATGCATATTGTATCGAATTTACTAGAAAGTTCTTTATTTCGAACACTTATTACGAATCAACTATTTACAAGTCCAACTAACTAACTAACTAACTAACTAACTTTCTTTCTACTTTAACTTCATAAACTAACTTTCGCACTGTATTACACAATGTCACTTTCTTCGCACCGTGTCGCTTACTATCGCGGTCCAGATTTAACTAACTCCTGGCTGGACGACACAATTCTTATATAGGCAGTAGGACGTCTCTCCAGACGTTTCTAAATAAAGAACTTTGGTGAACCTTCTAGTATAGAACGCACTGGAAGTCAACTCCACACGCTATTGATGGTTTCGAATATTCCCGGCGTTCGGGATCGCTCGAGGCGCTCGTGACAATATTATATATAAAACATATGCATATCTTACAGCACTTGAATTTATGATCTAACTATAAAACCAACACCTTTAAGTCCAAATGATAAAATAAACTATACCTTGTTTTTAAAGTCTTGAAACAACCTGCATGTCTAACAATATCGGTAATACCTTATCTATTAATATCTCAATTTAAGCTTTCCTTATTTTTCCAAAGTTTTTCTAAAACCTTCCTCGATCACCATTTCTACAGAATAGAAGTGGCGATTATCACAGCCAACTCAGCGCCAATTACCATAATCGTACCACGCACTGAGTGAACAAGATGCGTATATTGCTAATTTAATAGTGAAAAATAACGTCATTGACAGTAGTGGCACCACGCAGTGAGCAGAATACTCGGTGATTATAACCTTAATACGCGTATACTTATCACTGAATGTCTTAATGAATTTTTATGATGCAATAAAATCTATGAGAAAGGATAAATCATACATGACCTGACCCTGACGATATACTTGCGTGTATAGTTAGAGACTTAAATTTAATTAATTAATTTTATTTTTCTTTGTATCATATATTATTTCATATCGCAATGCACATGCGTCTTATGTAATAGAAAAAATTAAAACATGTTTTATTAAGCCTTTCCATGTCATCCTGAATTTAATGAAAAATACAGATAAATTCTTATATATCTAACATTTGAAGGAAATCCAAAGTTTGTATTGTATTTAAATAGGGTAACAAAGAAAATTGTGAAATACTTTGTCAGTTTTAGAAATCACGTTACACAATCAAATCGCTTCACATTAAAAATATTGGGATATCTTAAATAGCATGGGTTTAAGCAAGGAGAATCTTGCAGTATCGAGACTTATGCGTAGCACTGAGAAGCCAGGTAGATATCATCTACACTGGCTATTCCAAAGCATTCAATAAGTCGTACTAATATTTTATTGAGTGAATTTGAGAAATACGTTTCCAGAAACCCCTTTATTCAAGTCTTGCTTAGTCAGTCTTGTTCAATATGTACGATGCCACCGTTATTAGACTGTACAAGTTGGTCAAGCGTGTGGTATGCCACAAGGTTCTATGCTGGAACCGCTTTTATTTGTTTGATTCACTAACGATGTAACTTGATAATCTAATAATAATTCTAGGACGATCCCAAAGACACGAGAGAAACCATAGAAAGAAATTGGAGAAACGATCAGCAATTTTTAAATTAAAAATGTGACAAATGCCATCTGCATACTGATGAGTTGACAATAATCCTTTTAATATTAAACTAATCATTAAGATGCAAAGCTTTATTTTCACAGGTAACCAATTTATACAGAAATTATGACATTAATGACAGGAAGAAAATTATCAGGTTTATTGTCTGTCGCTTTTATTTTTCGCAATAATTCGGTAGCATTCATTCATTGTTAATTGAACTTTCGAAGATAAAAGTTTAAGGAGGCTTTTCAATTTTAAAGATTTTTCAATTTGAGGCATTGGGTAACTCCCAAATATGCAATTTTCCTTAACTCGAACGTTGTTCCCTGGATAATGAACATGTGCTTTACTATTTCGACACAGTGTATATAACTACAGTACACTACCACTACAGAAATAAATTCATGAACCTTGTGTATGAACATCGAAATAATTGATGATAATAAAAAAACTAAAAGAATTTTGTTTCTGCGGTATAGAGAAACAGGTCTCAATTTTGACTGCCTATTACTCTTATCCCCGATTTAGATTACTTGCCTTTTCATCAAATATAGGTAAAAAGTTAGCAAGATATGCAAAATACATATTAGAGTCGTTTACACATGTATATTACAGACATCATCGATATACAGAGTCTAGGTTTCAGATTTATTATATGTTCAATTTTTAAACTTTCAGTCAAACTTTCTTAACTGAAACATTTGCAACTATACAAATTCTGTATATAGCTAAATTATTTCCAGGTAGTAGCTATACGAACGCCCTGTATGACTTGCAATTCGAAATTTCCTCTTAAATTCGTTTAGTGATATAAAGTGTTCGAGTTAGGAAAGTTCAATAGTAATTCAATCGGGATTAACAATTGTAAAATAATTCTTCTATAATAAGTAGGTAATTTAATATTAAGTACCAATAAAATCAAACCATCATATCTTGATTATGATGATTTTAATTGAAGAATACGACGCTAACGTCATTTACAGTAAACTGAAACAATATAATTGTGGGGTGTAGTTTGTGTGTCGAACGGGACATAATGTCGGGCTTAGCACTGCGGTCATAAATAACAAATTTTTCGTGTAAGCCCCATTATAGTAACAAGTAGGTCCTCGGGGGGTCATCCTATTAATAACAATATAATAGCGCCGCGACGCCCAGGAGTAGTTCGGCAAACAGGTCACACCGAAAACAATCAACGGACGCCTCTTTAATGCATCCCAATTTAGAGTTTATTTAATAATTTTGCAATTTTCAATTGGTTTTCCAATTCCCAGTGTTTGTTTATTGTTGGGATACACAATTGTCTATATTGTAACTTGACTACAGGGAATACATTGCCTGAAATGTGGTGTAAATTGTGCACCAATTCCACACCAAACGGATGAGATACACCAGATTGGTATGAAAATATACACAAGGCCATGGTAGAATTTTACTACTGCTGGTATACTTTTTTACTTTTCCGCACTCCATTATACGCGGAAAAGTAATGTAATCGTGTAAAAAATTTTTTTCTAGGATTTATTTTTCGTTTTTCAGTCTATAAACAAAAAAAAAATGGTGTTTAAACCATTTTGTGCGTGTCGTTGTCGTCGTTGTCGTCGGCATTTATTCTTGTTAGCACGATAACTCAACTAAATCGTGTCGGATCGAGCAAGTTTTGACTGATTCTGATCGGGGACGTCTGCCAGAAGACACCTATTGATTTCGAGATGGATAGGACACACTCCACCCTGTCCATTGGTTATGAGAAAGCACGAGGGTGAACTATTTGAGAAATTTTTTTTGTTAACACGATCACTCAATTAAATCGTGTCGGATAGATCGGGTTTCGACTGATTCTTATTAGGGACGTCTACCAGACGACATCTATTGATTTTGAGGTGGATAGGACACATCCCACCCTGTCCATGGGTCTTGAGAGAGCACGATGGTGGACTATTTGAAAAAAGTAAAACTGTCGCATAAAACACATATTCTGCATTTATTTATGTGTTGGTTTATTTTTTCTCGGCCACTCAATGTCGATATAGAGATTTTCTACGTGCGGAAAGGTCCGTTTTAAGGTTTTAATACTGTTTATTTTATATTAGTGATGGAGAATATTAATTAATACGATGCGATCAGATGCAAACTTCACTACCTTTCGGTATAAACTGTAATATAGTTTTACTCATTTTTACGATTCATATTGTGTAATAAAGAAAATAAAATGCCTTTCAAATGGAATACACTTTAGTGTATTTTTTTAATACGCAAAGTAAATGTTTTTATTACGCTAATGATATACGAGAGAGTGCCCAAAAGAAAACGAGAATTGTTTTTTATTTTTTTATTTGATAACATAATAAAAATATCAATCTCCTACAAAATACTGTTAGTTAAATGATATGCACTTGTTCCAACGATGTTTCCCCTGTTTTTTTTTATATTTTTTTATATTCTTCTGAACTAATGTTGGTAAGTGACTCCAGCGATGTTTTCTTAACCTCTTCTACGTCCTGAAAACGATTTCGCTTTAGACGCGTTGTTCTGTTGAAGAAACACATCTCCATAATTCAGGTCGCTTTTGATTGAGGAGTAAGTTGAACAGAAATTCCAGTTACTTCCTCCAATTTATCTATCGTTCTGCGACCATCAAACATCTTCTTGAAATTTTTGATCTGTTCTGGATGTCGAGGGGCGACCCAAACGGGGTTCATCTTCAAGTGACGTTTGACCACTCCTGAACCGGTAAACCACTCGTACATTTTTGCATGGTTTAGAACTTTTTTTTCCATACGCTTGACCACGTTTCAACAGTATCAATGTGAAGACTACATGGATGCGTACTCTAGAATAGTTGCCACGCATGGATTATAATCTACTCCATGCGGAGTAAAATGTATTACATTGTGATACTAGAAGTTTTATACTAGAAGTAGTGAGATTTAATGCCATTTTTACAGTATGTATTAAAACTTTTACCAGTGTAAAATATGTCATATAATGGCTTTTCCACCGCTCTGCCTAATTGAGAGTTAATATGACAAAATGTTTATGAGTGCGCTTACTGTATTTATTCCAACCGATATGTTATGGGAAATGGGTTTTGGCGGACGAAAAAAATTACAACATGTGCGCGACAGTTTATGATCGTCGGTTTTAGTTGAACACTCCAATACGATGGTTAAGTGCATTGCGTTGAAATATATGGACTTTCCAGCGTATTTCATGGTCTATTTTAGTTAATATTTACTGTTATTACAACTGATAAATAAACAATACTGAAATGAGATTTTACAGTCACAATTGGGAGGCAACTTCGCAGAACAGCGACGCTAATATAAACGATACAAAAATATTTTGTCATAAAATATCTATAGTGGTCGCTCTGATTACCCAGAACGCGTTCTGGGTAATCAGAGCTCTATATTTTTGTATTTTACTAAAACACATGTACGGAGTATAAAAAAGCTGTATGTTAAATCTAAGCAGATGCGTTAATAATAATATGGCATCCGTAATAATATGATGTTCGTTAATCTAGGAACTTAATTAGGTTTGGATTTTAATGGAACTTCCGTATAATTTATTTCTGGTCTATCTAAGCGTTTGTCATAACACGATAGATGATAATATGGTTCAGTCGTACCTTATCCCATCCAATTCCTATCCTCTCCTATGTGCTATCCTGTCTCGTCCTATGTCATCTCATTCCCTGCTATCCCATGTTTTCTCAACATATCCCTTCCAATCCCATTCTATCCCACGCTACTTCCTATCCTATCCTACGATATCTCTTCTTATCACATCGTATCTTATTTTATTCTAAACTTATGCCACTCTATTCAATGCTATCTCACTTACTCTATTTCATGCTGTCTCGCCCTACTCTATGATATTCCAGCCACTTTCATCACGTACTATCATCTCACTCTCCCATTCATAATCTACCTATCGTCTACTCTGCTCTGTTCCAACTATAATTCCCTAATTTATCATATCATATCTGGTCATCATCTAAGATGCGACTGGTAGTTACACGAGTATCCTACCTAGCCCTGTTTATCTATGAAGGAACACAGAGACCCTTGGAATCTTTCGGTGTTCGTGGAAAACTGGTATCTTTTTTTGATGCTGTATCGAAAATTTCAACCTCTTGAGAGGATTAGGAAATTGAAGACAATGAACAACTACCATTTCTGAAAGTACTTATCATAAAAATTAATGAACATAGGCTAGAGTTTGTATATATAGGACGAGATCTAACTCTCTTAGATACATTTCTAATGATTCTTCATCAACGTAATTGTTATTAACCTAAAACAATAAGCTTATCATTTGTTTGTCCAAGGTTTCCGCTTAGTAACGATATATTTAAAAGAATAAGAGGGAAATTAAAGATGTAGCTAAAATTAACATATTTTTCCCACATAGTAGATAAATTGACTAGCAAACGTAGATTTAAAGCTTTCTTAGAAAATCCCAAACAAAAAATTGAAAATAACAGAAGGTCCAGGATTTATGAAATTAGTTTTCACGATTGTAATGAAAAGTATATTGGACAGACAAAAACAACAATTGTAATTAATTTTTTCAAAAAATAAAACCCGCCACAGGTAGGATTCGACGTTTGTCCCGGATCGGAACCGAACGACATACAGCTGTTTCGAACTTGTTAGTTCTCATCAGTGCCGCATACGGTACGCCGATTCAGGACAAATGCCGAATGAACTTTATGGCCTATACATCTTTATCGATACGATCTCTGTCAGTAACTTATAAGTCGGAAATCGAGAAAGTCGATCGAAAATCGAGAGTATGCGGCACTGATGAGAACTAACAAGTTCGAAACAGCTGTATGTCGTTCGGTTCCGATCCGGGACAAATGTCGAATCCTACCTGTGGTGGGTTTTATTTTTTGAAACCTTATTTGATCATGCAGAAACACGAGAAAGGGGTCGAGGATCGCTTCTGGCTATAATTCAATGCCTGGCGGGGCTTTAGCCCAAGGAGTAGTTGCTTCCTAGAGCGATTATGTAATAGCTTTGCTATTCGGGAACTACTTTGATAACCGCTTGGCGGCTTGGTGGTTCCTTTCTCGATTTCCGACTTATAAGTTACCGAATTGTAATTAAGTTAAAGGAGCACATACTTCACAAGTAGTAAATTTTAAAAAAATCTTCCGTTACCCAACATGCTTTTAAAAATAATCAAAGAGTGCACTCTAGTAACTTAAAATTAGTTAAAATGTCCAAAAGACCAAATTATAAGTTGTTATTTACTATAATCTTAACAATATTTTTGCTTTTATTTACACCATATACATACATATATTATATTTTGTCAGAACTTATAAACTTTCTCCTTTAAAATAACACAGGTGATTGATGAATTAATATATTAAATCTAATACAATTTCACTAAAATTAGTTCCAGCCGCTATTAAATTAGTATTCGAGGCATATTTATAACACGATTTAAATTTTCCCTGTTAGAATATTAACCCCGCTATAATAATACGTTTTACTTCAGATATCACTTCATTAATCTCTGCAGAGCACCGGCAGCAACTCATAAACGAATATTAAAAGTAACCCTTCGTCGGCTAGAAAAACATTCTTCAAAATATTAGTCTCAATCCTCATAAATCTGGGGGAAGGGAAAATTAATTTGGGAACTTAACCAATTGTGTAATTTAGTAGCTTGTTTACGTCGCAGTTATCAATTTGAGGTTTGTTACGATCATTCGTTCCTGGATTTATCTCGTCGGAAAATGGGTAAAAAATTGGAGTCGTAGATTAATGGATGTATTTTTATCCTTGAAAGGCTTTTAGATTAGTTTTACTTGGAAAATGAAGCGTTCCTTGTTTTACTGGACGTTCACTGTTTTTCATGTATCCAAGATAAACTTTTTTGCTATTACCGATGTGATCTATCCATTTATATTCTGATATCTTTTAAGAAAGGGAAACAGTTTCTCGTGCGTAAATTTTGGAATAGCACGTATATAGGTCATTTTACTGAGCATTTATTGTAAGATAATTGTCAAGATAACATTAATCAACTTTTATTATGAATTGCTCTGTGACTTTGTATCTTACATATAAAATTAAACTTGTAGATATTTGTTTTTTATTCAAATATAATATTTAAAACGAACTGCTAACTTAATTCGTATTCGTTTTTATAGAAGAGAAAAGATCATGTAAAATATTTAATATCTTGAAGTTAGGGAAGAAAAAGAAGGTATTCTTAATATTCAAAATAGTCACCTTCAATTACCCGACAATGTTTAAATTGTTTTTAGAGAATGTGAATTCCATATATCCATGGCACATGGGATGACAGCGGCCATCCTATGTTGAATATCGATCCTCGTCCGATCACCGATGTCAAGCAACCTCGGGAGCAGTTAGCACTTTGGATGGGTTACCGCTTGAAAACACCGCGTGCTGTTGCCGTTTCAGCCTGCAGTGCTGCTGGGTGGATTGAGTAGCCCAGTAGTACTGTTGCCGATCCAAAACCCGGACGAGAGAGGAGGGTTAGAGGGCCAGGTTAGCTGCCTACCCTCTGTAAAAATAGATCCAGCTCATAGTACCGATGATATTCATCGAAAAGGAACAGGTCATAGACCTACTTTAGAAGAAGGAAGAAGAAGAAGAAGAATTATTTTAATTGGATTTAATTTGTGACTATTTCTTAGAACAACCATTTGCAATATAACAGTTAATGTTTTTTCGTATAGACAACAATTCGAGTTCAGTTTTTCAATCTAATCTAAATGATTTAAATTCAGTAATCGTGGTGGCCATTTAAGGTAACTTCTTCAATATATCCATTTTGTTGAAACGTTTAATTTATATATTCTTGTATTCTTGTTGACTAATTTCATAATGATCTAAATCTCTGTATTATTTATACCCATTTTTGTCCCACCATAGTTGCGAATTTGTAAATCAACAAATAAAGTTCAAATATTTTACTCCCGTGGAAATTTTGGTGCATTTACCAAACTAGGAATGCTTCATTTTGTGAAAATAAATATAAATATAAAACACGCCACATCAATTTAGACAATCTCCCAAACTGAAAATTGAAACTTCTGTGCGAAATTAAATCTGTATCCCACAAATTGGATAGATGCGTGCGGACATATATTTCCAACAATGGTCCCATTGCCGACTGTTGCATACGAGCCAAGATCACGATAGGAATATGTTTAAATAAATAAAAATAAACCTGCAATAAATTTTATTAGTTAGATTTTCTTAAGTTTCATGAAGTGTTAGGGAATCAATATGTTCACAGAAAGAACATGAATCGGTACGGAAGCGGTTCTAATGACTGAAGGTAAAGTGGTTGCAGTTTAATACAATAAATCCAAAGATCTTAACCCAGATAAAGCCAAGCGCCAAAATAAAGTGAGTGGTATATTTAGCCACTGTCATTTTAAAAGCCATCCATTAAATACTAAAAAAATACCTTAGTTCGGCTATTGATAAATAGATGACGAGTTTGGACTGTTTCAGAAGAAGGTACAGTTAAAAACTGTAGCAGTAATATTGTGCTTAGTTAGTGTTAAAGATTGTATTATTGCAAAAAGTAAACAACTGCAGCTGTACAAAAAGCTATGGCGTGTTCAAGGTAAGTTTTTTAGAATAGTTTTTGTCTGATTTAGATCTTTTCTGTCTATTTGCATGCCTAGATAAGTGTATTTGTATAACAACTTATATTATGTTAAATATAGGTTAGAGTTGTAGTTGTAAATGGCGGTTTTTGAATGCGTCCTTTTAAAAGGACAGTTGCAAAATACGCGACTGAAAGTTATTTTTTTACAGTAATTAGTGGAAACGACCACTGACACTGAATGAACTTTTAGTAGAGGTAGAAAACTTAGAAAATGATGAAGAAGTAGTTCCAAACGAAATAATAATTTTTCCCCCGAAAAATAGCGAGTTAACTGACGAAGACAGTGGTGAAGAAGACAATGTTTTACTACAAAATCTTCCTGGATGCAACTTACAGCTCAAGCGGAGGTAAGATTACCTCAAACTGTTGAACCGACGGACGAGTTTGATAGTGAAGATGAACTTCCTTTGACGCATTTTTTCAAGAGGCAAAGAGTCGTACCAAGTAAGCAACGAAATGATTTTACATGGTCAAAACACGATATAGTTTCTGAATTACAGCCCTGGGATAAAATTTATGGTCCAAAACAAGCACGTAGAATCACCAGTAGAAACTTTTTTTTTTATTTTTTGACGATGAAGTCGTAAACTTGTTGGTTACATTTACGAACTTGTACGGTACTACTCACAACCGTGATGGTGACGTTACGATTGATGAAATGCGGTGTTTCATTGGAATTTTGGTACTTAACGGATATAACTCTGTTCCAAGACGTGAAATGTACTGGGAAAGTTCTTCTGATTTTCAACTTTCACTTGGACTTTTTGGACTTTCCAGGGAAGCCCACTCCTCTTCCAAGTTTGATGGAAAGGACCATTTGATAGTGTATAAGGAAAAACAATCTCGCTGCACATGCATGTGAAAAATGCAATGTAGCTTTGCACCCTAAACATTATTTTAAGGTTTATCATCCGAAACAATAGTTTATGCTTTGTTTAAGAACTTAATTTTATATTAAGAATTATAATTATTATTTTAACATTTTGCAGAACTGTCACTTGTGGATATATTTCTCGAATAAATAAATAATGTAAAAATTTTAGTATCCTTATTTTGCCAGCGTCCTTTTAAAAGAACACCTTTTTTGTAAAAACTGTAAATTTAATTTTAGTTTTTAACCTTTAATTTTTTATTTATAACAGCAATAAACGCATTTTTCTTAACTTTTAGAGTTTCTTTAAAAAAAATGTTTGGCAAAATAGGACATTTGGCTTTTAAAAGGACAGTGGCTTTATCTGGGTTAAAGGCCTTTCTACCCCTTATTAGCAAAACAAGCCAGAAGTACTACGAGTAATTTTGTTCAATCATACCATCCCAGTATAATGTAAAGGACCACGACTTCGAAGAACTCGAAGAAAGCGATAACTTGTAATGTTTCTATTAAATTTCTTATTTTTTTGGGGAGATATTAACTTTTTTAGGTTTTTTTTGAACGCCAATGTCACTAATGTATAAAGATAAGCGAGGGCCAATGTAACAACAAAAAAATTACCTCTGTAGTGATTTTAATTTAACCTGTTAAAATCGTTAAAGACAATAAACATTATCATTTTTCTGAAAAGAAATCAATTTTAAATTATTTTCTTTTGATATTACAAGCAATCACATGCTGCCCGACACATTTTATCCCTCTTTTCTCATCTATAAGAAATGTGACATTGGCCCTTGTAGCACCAAGCCACAGATTTAGTCTCCATGTTTTAAAGCGCTTTTCTTTTGTGAATCCTAAAATGCAGCTTGTAGCCAATCCGCAATTTTATATAGTGAAATGGCGGAGTAGGAATTTCAGCGCCATTTCGGGCCATCAGCTTTCGGTTTTATACATTTTCAGTGTCGATTTAGTTATAAAATTTTACGACGAATCATAGTGCAACATTTATGGGTCCCTCGCCCCGTCAACTCTCGCCCGATGGAAATCTCCGTATTTGCCATTCCATTTCGAGAGAGACGCGGAGGCATCCGAAATTATCTGAAATGTACAAGACATGCATTTTCAAAGGAAATTAATTCTTCGCAAAGATTAGAGAATGTTAATATTCTCTTGTTGTGCGGCAAGCCGAATAAAATATTCAAACCATCATATTGAGACTGAGTAGTCTGTATTATAATCGTATCTGCTGGGCGAAGTGGTCTCCATTGTGGTTACAACTCCTCTTACTTGAAGAAATTTAATAATTTCATTTCGAATTTCTCTATTCCACGAACATCTTCCGCCGCCTCGATTCCAGCGAAAGGAAATTATTATATTCCGGCATAATTAAATTCTACGTTGGAACACCACATAATTAAAATTGGTAAATTATATGTCCTCGTACTTTTTTCTTCCTCATTATGTCTAATAATACTAAGCTTATCGATGTAATCAAAGAATTCTAAAGACTAATGCGATGTAATATTCAAGTTTAATCAAATGGCAATGATATTATTATTATATTATATAGGTCTGGGCCTCATTAGCCACTGATCGCATGAGTAGTCCCTTGGCGATTCCCTCTTATCCGGATCATTATCCAAAAATGCTATCCCATAAAAGGAGCAATTTAGGCACGTCCCCCGCCTTAAGCCTCGCCTCCTCTAGGATAACAGGGGTCCCTAATATAAGATACCTCTTCTCCTCCAGTGCGGGGTAGGTGTAATGAAGATGAATCGAGATTTCCTCGTCTTCTTTACAGTATCTGCAGGCTGGGCTATCAGTCAGCCTCAGCTTGTGCTTATATGCATTCAGGCTACTATGGTGGCCCGTTATGATTCGCACCAAAGTTCTGGCTTTGTGCCTCTTCAATTTAATGAATTCTTGGGTCCATTTCTCAATCTCTGAGTATTCGATGAAGAGTTTGGTTATTCGACAACCCGTTACTCCTCTCCATCTTTTATTGTGCTGGTCTCTTGCCCAGCCATTGATGCGGTCTCTGATCAGATTGCGACTTATTTCCGCTGCAGGTTCTGGTCCATAGAGGTTTTCCCTGGTCCCTAGTCTGGCAATGGCAATGATATATCCACACGTTTTTCTTTTCCTAACGCGCATTTCGTCAACCAACGTGACATCGTTAGTAGATGCATCAACTGACTTCCAGAACAATTATTACTATATTATGATTATAATAAATAATAAGAAACACAACTAATGTTTTAAATGTAATTAACATTTTTGGATAAAAAATATGGATTGTTGATATCATCATCATGAGGTCATCAGTCCTAAGACTGGTTGGACGCTAACCTCCAGCTTCTCCTATCTTGTGCTAACCTACGCATTTCGCTAATTGTGCTACAACCTACATCCCTTACTATTTGCGAGCAGTAGTCTAATCTAGGCCTACCTCTGCCTTTCTTTACTCCTATTTGTGCCTCCAAAATATCGCGGACTATTCCCCCATGTCTCAGCAAGTGGCCTACCATTCTATCTCTTCTCTTCTTTATGTTTTTCCACATACTTCTTTTCTCGCTGACTTTCTCTAATACTTCTTCGTTTCTAACCCTATCAGTCCATGGTATTTTCATCATTCTTCGGTAACACCACCACATCTCAACAGCTTCTAATTTCTTACTACTTGCTTCCCCTACCGTCCAGGTTTCGCAACCGTATAGTGCCGTACTCCATACATACGTTTTCAAAAATCTCTTCCTTGTTTCTAAGTTTATTACCCCCGAGCATAAAAGTGCTTTATTTTTGTTAAAATCTACTTCGACCCTGCACTATTCTTTGTTTTATATCTTTATATCGCTTTTTCCATCCCAATTTATTTTACTTCCTAAATAAGTGAAGTCTTTAACTTCCTCCAATTTTTCATTATTAATTTGTACTTTCGTTTTTGCTCTGCACACCAACACTTTAGTTTTGTTTTTATTCACCCTCATTCCATATTCCTCTGTCAACACTGCCTCCATTTCGTTCAACGCTGATTCCAATTCCTCTTTACTAGATGCTAATACTAATTGCTAATAATAATAGATGGTTGATATAAAAAATATAAATTATTATAACAACATTTTCAACCTCAAAAAACTAGAATCTTGGAGTTGCAATTTGATTTTTGTTAAATTGCTCTGCGACTATTTTTCTCCAAGTTACAGCCCTGTGAAAATCACTTAAAAATTTTGCATTTTTATACATCCCTTAATTTTACCTAATGTATTATCTATATTTCAAAAATATTTTGTTATTGTTTCACTTTTACAAGCATTTCAATAAGTAATTATAAATTTAAGCATCTCAAAATGCGGCTGCTAACGTACGTCTAAATCCTATGACCTACTTTAAATCCGAAGATCCACTTAACCGTACGTACAATGGAGTTCAAACGGCACATCTTGCTTTACCAATAAACGTAAACCAAAGCCAACGTCACACGTACGTACACTTTATATTTTCAAAGAGACAAATTTGTAGCATAAAGGATGCTTTATTTTTCCTTATTACGTCTGCTCCTCCTAAAATATGCGAAATATAAAAATATGGCGCCTTAAAGACACTCCTGTATCTCCTCAAGCTGCATCTAAATAACAACGTGATATAAATAATTTATTTCTCTTTTGCAGGTACGTACACCTTGGACCATAAAACGCGTTCTTGGTAAGGCCATCTAACAGCTTGCTGATACGACGAAGACTGCATGAATACTAAATTAATGGATTTCTTTACGTAAGTTTAGAATAACACTAAAAATAAAAGCGGAATATTAAATAAATCAATAT
Source organism: Rosalia funebris (assembly GCA_037954035.1). Lineage (NCBI taxonomy): Eukaryota > Metazoa > Arthropoda > Insecta > Coleoptera > Cerambycidae > Rosalia > Rosalia funebris. Next base: position 16,748,347 of record JAZFAV010000001.1, on the reverse strand, counting down.
TTTAATAAAGCGAATAAATTCCTCATTACTCTTCACTTTTGAACGTGAAGCGCAAGCGAAATAATTAGTACAATTTTCTGTTTTACTTTATCGAGAAATTTTACAAGTGCTATTTCGAAAAAAAGAATCGTTAAGCAAACACAACAGGTCGTAGAAAATCCCATTACGAGAGACCATAAACATACATATTTGATTAACTTTTCAATTACAAAATCATACCTCCAAAGGCATTGACGTTTGATTCTGAATATGAAGCCCAAAGATATAAACGGTTAGAAGAGAAACGAAGAAATGCGTAGAAATCTTATTTTTATTCTAGCGTTTTGCTGATATTTACATTAGAGTTGCATTCCTCATTTATTCTACAATAATATACTACAAATATCAAGAAATTGTCGATATATTAATAGCTTTAGTTAATGTAATGTAATTAAAAGTTTACCAAAAGATGACTAAATTTTTATTACAAATTTCAGGCTACTATGGTGGCCCGTTATGATTCTTATTATAACGTCTTATTTATAACGCCGTTGAAATATAATATGCAGATGATACGGCTGCGATGGTTCATCGGAAATGAATCAACAAATGAATAATCCAAAATTGAACATCATTTCAAAATATTTCACTAACAGTAGGAGGTAGGAGGTAATTATCCAGGATATAGTCTATCATCTGCCAGATGTTTCTTATAATAAAGTTTATTTTAATAATAAGTCTGCAATAAAGTTACATCATCAAACTAGTTGTTCTTTGTCTAAAAGACTTAAAACTCCCGTACATTATCTGGTTTCTATTAATATTCTAAAACTATCTTATAATAGCCTACAAAGAGGTAAATCAACATGTGCTTAAAACATCCACTATTAGGCATCTTTCGGCAACATGTTAAGAATATTATTCGTCTTAAAATTTAAGTCCATTATAAAAAAATGGCGACCAGAATGATATAGAAAAATAAATATTCATATACTATAGCTTTCATTAAAAACAACATTTATTATTTGTATGTTTTTGTATTTCGGATATTTGTATTTTTGTGAATAATAACTTAAATACGTCAATAGTCAACAATATAGTTCATAACATTCAGGTATAAATATCATTGGATATCGGTCTTTTCCTACCTCCTTTATGATATTATTTCACATAGTATATCACAAAAAAGTATATACACTTAGTTAATGAACTTCTTACGTATTAAAGTTACATATTATTTTTATTTATTCTCTTACGTTTTCTAAAACCAGTTATAAATTGCTATACATACTTACAGAATTGAATTCAGGCAGATATAGATGAAGATAAATGGAGAAACCAATTATGTTTTAAGAAGCTTGATCATGTATTTAATATACATTGATATAAGTTATATTATAGTTAGATCAGTTCATGCCGGATACGTCTGGTCTCTCGCGGAACAATATCGAGGGAATAAATTGGATTTTTCATAATTTGTGAAAAACTACTTTGAAAGAAAATCCCTGTCTTATGGCTCGGAAGAATCGAGGCCTAGTTACAAACCTTACTCCAACTTCTAGATAACCAGAAAGTTGAGTCTCTTTAATGGATTTTGCGAGTTAAATATGTTCATTTCTCATCCAGACTCGGGGATAATCTCAAATTCAAATTTATAATTAATTAAAATACTGTCCCTGCCGCTCAACCAAATTTTCGCCGAAGTTTCCCAAACATTAATCAAGTTATATTAACGATTTTAATATATAGTGTTTATACAGCTTATTTGAGTGTTACTTATTAAAGTTGTTTAAGAGGAAAATGTTCTTTAAGTGCAGCCCACAGCTTTGCAAGTACTTAAGCTGAAAAGAAAAAGTTTGAATCTGCCGAACGAGTTGAATTATTACATATTTCGTTACAAAATTACAAGCAAATTTATTACACAAATTTTTTGGTTTACTAATATAAGAATATTATCTAAATCTACAAGTTTTTTGTTTATATTTAAATTTTAAGGAATAACTAAATTGTAATTACTTCCGCTTTAAATAAAATGAGAAAAGAATTAAATAAATTTATTTTTGACTTTAAATCATTATCTGGAAATCAAAAATACCTTAGATCAAATTAGTTCGACATTAAATCTAATTTTGCAATTATTAAGTGATGTTGAGAATTCAGTCACTTTCGCCAGATTATGCACATTGCATCCTAGCATTTTGAAAATCGATGAACTAGAATCAATTTTAGATACTTAGATACTTTAGATATTATGAAATATAATACAGTCAATGAATTACTTTTCCCACGCAGTTCAAAAAATACTCACAGGTATTATAATAAAGTTGACACAGGCTTACTACTCAGGTACAAAAATTGTTTTCGTGTTTCATTTCCCAATTATTTACCCCCACATATTTTTCTATTACCATCTTTACTCGATTCCTACCCAAAACCTCATAACAATTGTTCCAAAAAATACCTATCTGGTTATGAACGAAAATCTCTGAGTATACATCGATACCTTGTATCAAGTTACACCCTGACTACTATTGTCCTGAAAATAATCTAATTGACGGGATCAATAAAGAAGATTGCATCTTTGGATTATTACGATTGAAGTCCATCCACGAAAATTGTGTAGTTACACCCGTACAAATCGCCTATACTGTAGTGCAACAAATTGACGAATCATATTATATAACAGTTAGAGTTTCAGTGCGTGAAAATCCTTCTCAATCAATTCGCAAACTCTCAGTTCTTCAATCGCTTGTGGGGTTCGAACAAAGCACGGGCGACCTTGCGAATTTTTACAGTCGAACCGGTATTCTCAAACATTCGAATCCATTTTCTGATCTTACACCTCTTGATTGTTTCTTATGGGGATACCTTAAAGAGAAAGTGTATGTAAACAAACCACGAACTTTAGTGCAATTAAAGCACAACATTCGCACCGAAATGGCCGCCGTTTCCAGAGAGATGTGTAGACGCGTGGTGGCTAAATTCCGTTTACGGTTAGAGAGGTTATACAACATTTGGAGAACATAATCTTTAGTATTTAATTTTCCAAAACCTTGTCTAAAAATTAACAAAAAAATTTATTTTTTCTGACTTCTAGTTTTTTTTTTTATTGAATCTACAAATACCCCCTACCCTTTCTGGACACCCTTTATTTCACTAAAACCTAATTGGACTGATGGGAAGGTGATAGAAGGTGATAATCATTCGAGATTCTCACTTGTTCGTCTTGTAATTATGCAAGACCACTAGAATATGGTTTTCGTGGTCCTGTTGGGCCCATATACATACATATTTGTTATGTATAGTATCAAGAAATGTGATGTACGTGCGTGCAAAGAAAGTATTCCTGTTTCGCTCTGTATTCACTTATTCTCTCTTTGTATTCTAATCTAGTGTAGCGTCTGTTTTGCTTCAAGTAATAGTATAAAATAGTTAGTGCCCCTCATTTTCTGACAAAGAAAATAGTCAAAGTCTGTTTCAATATACCAAAATCTAAACAAAAATAATTTAAAATAATATGAGGTTTAGAAGATTGATATGATGTGTATGTTCTTTTGTGCCAGTATCAGTTTTTGCTATTTGTAAGTTTTATCAGTCTGTTTAATAAACAATTAATATTAAATCGTTTTTATGTAGTTAGCCCATAATTTTCTACGGATAGTAATCTCTTGAACAACCTAGATGCATGATATTTTAGATATTTAGGCTAAAATTCCTCGTGCAAGTCGACAATGAAAATCATCTCATACATAGTAAGTAACTCTTAAGATACTTCTGATGTGTAACAGTCTTTTATCTACGACCGTGCTGTAATATAGGGTTCATTGAACTATTTCGAGTTATGTAATGAGCTCTATTATTTCACCGTTATGTAATGAATTCATTATATCACTGTTATGTAATGAACTCATTACATAACTCATTTTGATTTTCAAACATTATAAACGAAGTAAAAATTTATTGAAACTAGAAACAATACAATAATTAGTTGTTATCATGAATATTAATGTTATTTTAGCCAGATTTTAGTAAGATTTTCGATGTAGATAACGCACAACGCGACGAGAAAATCACAGAACTAAGCATTATTTAAAACAACTGGATTGTTACTATGGTTTTAACAAATTTGATGCATCATGTTACTTTGATTTTTTCATACCAAATGTTTAAGTAACTTTTAACGGATGTCATAATTATTTAAATGTCAAATCTGAATTTTTTTGTAAAAAATCGGTTTTTAATCTCGTTTTCTGATCCAAGCGGTCGTAGATAAAAAAAATGCTGTACGTCACACGTGGGCTAGAGCACATTACATCACTCGTGTAATTACTATGACTCGGTCTATGACGTCGTCATGGCAATATTCCCATTCGTGATGTAATGATGTCCTTATCCCACTCATAATGTAAATAACTATTACCCTACTAGCCACTATGCGCTTATAATTATTAATACCATTTTCACGGATCTATGATGTAGTAGTATAAATCTAGTGGTCGTTTCAAAAAATAGTAAAGAAACAAGTCAATTGAAAGCTTTTATCCAAATTTCAGGCAGCTAATTATCCAAAAATCGCGTTTCCCAATATTTTAATTACCCTAATGGATGCAGTCGGCGTTCTGCATGTATCGCCTGAATGATACGTTTATATACATTATCATACATGACACGTTTATTGAACTATCAGGAAATATACGACTATATAGCATTGAAACTCCATAATTTGTTTATTCGCAGCTACGTGCTAATAAACTACAAACAGGCAATTATTTCCCAATTAGGGTAAAACCCATTGGGTTTGTTGGACTCCATTTTCGATTTAGATAAAAAATAACTAACGCCCTATTAAAAAATGGTCGTGATGACATTGTTTTAAATTAAGTATATCGATTTTTTATAAATATGGTGTACTGAACCCGTACGTTTGAATTACATACATTTTATATTCAATGAAATACGCGTATAATATACGAGTCATAATCCTCCCTTCGTTCCGTCCCTTTCCATTGCTAACGTTTGATGAGCTTAATTAATTCGAGAACAAAAATTCGAGGGGCTTCCGCGTGCTCAAAAATATTGCTTGTTGAGGAGAAGGGATAATCTAGAAATCAAGTATTACCGCAGGGATGCTGGGGCAAAGATTATTGGTATTAATTCCTCAGCTACTATAGAAACACTGCTTGATAATTAGTGCTTCTAAAATATCTAACAGAAGTGATTGTATTACCTATTGATTACGTGATTATTGATGATAATTTATGCGATATGCTGCCTATATTTACAGCGGAAACGTTCAAAAAACATGTCATGATCATGATCAATAACGAATGTGCTTCCGTAGTTTCGACTCTTGCCTATAATCATCATATCTCTTAGTGTGAACAGAATCAGCGCAGGTTTCTTAAATAGGTAGCCTATATAATTATTCAGTATTTTAATTAATGTTAGTTGGAAAAAAGTAGCAGGTGCTTGCTTCTGTTGTTTTATACCAAATTGTAAACAATTACAGTTATTGCACGACACTCTTCAATTCAATTCTTGCTTCTAGATATCTTGTGTATTTATATTTTTTGTACATTTATTAATGTTTTTAAACTTCACATCTTCTGCATTTAGACTTGCGCCTGTTGGATATCGTAACAAACGTTATAATGGAATAGCTTATGATGATATTCCATTATAACATTAATTACGATATTTATGATGATTTAACGTGGCCCCTACACTCATAGAAATACTGACACTGATTAATAGATAAAATAATCAAGAAAGGACTAATCATGTCATACCTAGATTGATAACAAATACTTAAACTCTGTCAACTATTTGAATTTTTAGAACTTTCCTTTAAATAATCCATGGGAATAGAAACACGTTTTGGAGTTTCAAAATGATAAGTATCCACGATAACCTCTTTATATTGTTAAATGTTCATATAGGTTCATTTAATACAATTTCCTTAAATGAGTTAAATGGAGATAATATTCACTTGATTCTTTGTAGCTGATCCTGAAGCTGTGGCTGACAAACACTCATCTGATATAGTACCAACTAACGTTGGAGTACCTGAAGGACTAATTATATCACCAACTTCCTATTCCCACTATTTCTACAGTATTTTCCAAAGAGACTTACTTCACTGGTGTTAATATTATAATTCTTGATAACATTTTACCATTGACACAATTAATAACTGTGTGTAGTGATTTCTAGTAACATGGACATATGTGAAATATCAACATTTCAGTATCTCAAAGACTGCGATAGTTGTTGTAGTAAACATATTTCATACCCGCGTCACTGGCAGTGCTCAAATCTCAGACTCAACTCATCTCAAACGAAAATAAAATGTATGTAGAATACATAAACAAAACTGTGTGCTATCTGAGGAGTGATATTATATTTATGGCTGTTGACAAAAATTCCTTGAGAGCAATGTCGATTATTTTTGGTGAGAATCGAACTCGAGCTCATATTCAAGATCTACCTATGCAATCACTTTGATTTAAGTAATTTTATGCAAACATGCGTATAGACAACTAATATGTTACAAAAACAACCACGTTACAATGAAACCACGTCACAATGAGACGTAGACGTAAGTGTAAGTGTAAGCATTGCCGCTGTTGCTGAAAAACCACCTCTTCACCAATTTTTGCACCCCTTGAAACATCTCTTGGTTATGTCCCTCTTGAATTTAAACTCCAAATATGTTGCTTTTATAATGTGGAAGTAGCCACAGTTTCAGGATCTATGTCTGGAAAATAAGACGGTTAGTTCGAAACTAAAATACTTCTACTTACGACGGTTACTAAATCAATAATTCAATATCTTCATTGACCTGGAAGATATTTTACTTCAGTAAGGAAGACATTCGTTATGTTCCACTACCATATTAATAGATCACCTCGACTCTCACTGGAATCCCTCTTGTCCTTACTCAGTAGCATAGCAATGTTTATACATAATTGGTCTAATTATTGTCATTAGTTGAAGCAGTAACTCTAGTCAATCCATATTTCACCATGTCGAAATAATTCACTCTACTATAATGCGCAAGACCTGCATTATTGACACCACATCAATGTCAATAATGAGTTGAACCGTACTGAAAAGGCAGGTCACCTTTATACATGTGCATATTTAAAATAGATAACCTGTTACATCAGTATAATACGTATAATAATGACATACAACAGATTCTTGTTTGTTTCCAATAATTTGGTATTTTGAAGTGATCTTTTCATCAAGATTCTACCGAAAACTATGCGGAAATGTTTAGTACAACTTGTCAGCAGTTCACATAACGTCCAAGTTGCAGCTAGTTCATCGACATATCATCGGCAACTTTGTAGGGATCTCGCAGATGCTCAAAACATCGAATCGCCAACATAATCGTATAACGCAAACTGACGCTATATGCAGTTATGTGAATTGGCAACGTATTGCGTCTGCTTGGTACTTATGGGCGTACATTTGCAAGGTAATGGAATGATCGGAGGGCCCTTTGTGTATGTGGGACACAGGTGGCCTGATTTCGCCGTAATGCTTCTTTATAAGACTAAATACATCATTTTCTAGTTTATTGGGCAGATGCGACGTGCCGGATTTAACCGTCCCATAAACATAGCGTCGCTCCGCCGTTTAAGATTCGCTTTATTTTCGCGAAATGTACATGGAAATAGTTACTTTTTACGGCTGTCCTCGAGCGCCTGGATACGTTGCTCGAATAAAAAATAAATTTATGTAAACACGGCCAAACTACCCTTTAAGAGCATGCCAAAGGACACGCAATAACTTGAATATTGTGAACAAAATTGTAAGTTTTTGTTGATCATAAGGGTTAGTTATAGAATTTTTTAGAATCGTTTATCCAGATATTAGCGTAAAATGTAAATAATATATTCCATAACTCAAAACACATTTACATTTAATATAAATCCTCATATGTTAGTGTGACGTTGTATTTTGCTCTTGATATGTATGTATGATGACCATTTTTTTCCTTGGTAGATCAAGGTTGGAGGAAGAATTAATCAAAATAAAACAAGCACAATTTTACTGAATTTTGATCACTAAATGCATTATTTTAATAACTTCCCAGTCAGAATAATAAAATAATAAGAACTATTTAATTAGGCTTCTTCTAAGTTACAATTACAAGGAGTAAAAGAGTCAACCCCTTTCCAATTCCAATATTTCATTAGATTTTTTTATATAAACGAAAAAACTTATTTAAAAACTTGTATTAGGAAGACTGATTTATTCGGCATTTCTTTGCATTCCGTAATTTTGTAATTAAACTTATAGTTTTCTACTAAAGAGATAAGATATTTAGCCGCTCAAAATGCTCGGAGCATGCTTATATCATTATCATGCTTATCAAGTTGCTTATCATCGATCTATACGCTCGCCGATGACGGTTATGGCAATGCCAGTTTTGTTTTGAAATAAGTACGGACCGATGATTCTGCCAGACCAAAATCCTTGTTCAAATTTCCTTGTTCACATATCCATTTATCCGAAAATGGACCTCGCCGCTAAAGATGACTTTTTTTTTTGACGAAATCATCAACAATCAAAATGTCAACTTCCAGCTGCTCCAGAGTCCAATCAGCGAACACACGGCGTTGTCTATGGTCGTTTACCTTAAGTTCCTGTATCAGTTGGATTTTATACGGGTGCAGATCCAAGTCTCGACGCAAAATGTGCCAAGTTGAAGTCGCAGAAAGGTCAAATTGTTATGGATGACGAAAAATTGACTGCCTCCGGTTTTCCCGTACACTCCCACACAAAGCAACGACGTTTTCAGCAGACCTTGCGTCTCGGTGACGTACGGGTGTTGGTTGATCATTTATCAAACCGGTTGACTCGAATTTGGCCACCAAATGTCGAATAGTCAACTCGGCGGGACGATTGTGGCGAGGATAAAAATCACATAATGTGCAGAAAGTTTCTCGAATGTTTCCGTTTACGGAAAACGTTTTCTAGCATTGATTTAAAATAGAATTTGATGATTTGCACACGTTTTTGAATGCTATAACCTTCCATTGTGATTTGCCATACACTACTGAACAATTTGAAAAATCATCTTTAACAAGATGATCGCTATTAGCTAACAAATTTCGAGCGCCCCTATTGAAAGACCCTATATAACAGAATTAAAATTTGATTTTTAGGCCCCATTTTTAAGTGAGTATGCAATTTTCGTATAAAGTATGTTTGATTCTCCATTCACTGCTACCATTTTTTCTGCTATTTGAAAATATCCTGTTCAGCTTAGCGTCTGGCAATATACCTAAATGCCCATTTTATTCAATGTAGTAGGTGCTAGATGATTCCATACATATGCATATACTGTCATAGCATGAGAATCATAGATGAGAAAATTGGAAAATATTATTCCACATTTGCGAAAACTGACTGGCTGATGCATATCCTCATTGAGATCCGCTACGTATTTTAACAGCCCGGTTCATGAAAAATAACGAAACGTGAACTAGATTTATATACAGATGATGAACCAGATAAGATCCCGTTCCCGATTTGTACCATTTATATTGCAGCAACGTGAAAGGGTACGGAGATGTTGCCTCGTGATTTCGCTTTCACATGACGTTTTATCAAGGGAGCTTAGAAAACTTGACAGCTGTCAGTCGTATTTAATAAAATAGAGCCATCGAGCTGCTGCATTGGAAACATGTGCATAATATTTTCGTAACATTAGTAACGCACCAGCTGTTCCTCGCCGTATATCATACTGTAGTCTTGTTGTCTCAAGAACGGGCTATAAATACAGAAAACACCGGTCTTTCCCCAGTGCCGTCGCACCTAAAGCCGCCCGGAAAAAAATCCGATAACACGCCACCCCAATTTTATGTAACGGACGGCCGTAATTTCTAGAAATTTAAAACAATACTTCCTTCCCCTAGATGAAACATGTTTTAATAAAAACCAAGTGAGGCTTACCTTTGGCGTAGATAAATAAAAACGTAAATTGTGCGTAAAACGGGCATTTACATTGCCAATTTCGCCGGGAAATACTTCGAACAAGCAAATTACACGGCTCCATGTGCACTTACTTGCAAGGGAAAATCCGAAAGTGAATTGGAAAATTATGCCCGAGCCGGCGGGGTGGTCCGTAATGCCCTGCCGCAATACCACTTTACTGTATTAGTTGCCGTGATTTACTGATATTACCAAGGTCATTAGCTGCAGAACAAAACATAAGATCGTCTTGCGGACGAATATATGAAAAAGTGCTATAAAATATAAGTTATATTAATTTAAATATTATTAATTTATCATAGCGAATGACCTATAATGACTTAGTACTCTTTCCGATTAGGTGTCGTCGCATCTATGATATATCCTGAAGAAATTTGAAACCTGAATTTAACAAAAAAGTAGTAAAAACCTAAACCTCCTGCTTCAGATTGTACGGGGTTGCAAGCGCACTAGTGGTAATTTGAAACAACCCAGCTTGGTTCCCAGTACCACAAAACTATATAGCCTTCTCTCGGGAGGTACATGAAATTTCCAGTAGTTGCCATCTCCTTATTTGTAGAACAAATTATAAAGAGCAATAGTCCTGCTGGGCTAGCACCCCTCATTCAAGAAGCATTGCGCTTGTCAAAATACTGGCCTAAAACGGGTCACATTCACAAGACAATTATGGACTTTGCAACGATACGCCTGTTGATACATTTCATAACCGTAATACCAGCGATATTTGCGTAATTTATGACAAAAGTCTTTTCAAAAATCCGTTATAAAAGTTACTTGATAAAAAATACTTCAGCCGTTTTGTTCTGCTAGCAATAAACTTATTTAATGCTGTAGAATGTCATACAGAAGACGATGAGTTAGTTATACAATGCCTAACTTTTGTGAAATATACCAAACAATCTTATATTTTTTCAAATATCAACGAAGTTCTTAAGTAAATATAAACGATATAAATTGTAAGGTTTTTAATTTTTTAAGGTGTCAGACAGAATTTCTATTTTAACCTGTTCATCATCAATATGTACATATATCAAAAGTGTAATTACATTTTCTTTCTTGATGATGAATTATTCAAGTATCTAATATCTTTCGATAAAGATATTTCATATAAACATCTTGATAAGGATTGGTTTCGGTAAATTGTATATACTATTTTCAGATTATTTAATTTCATATTCCCATGTCTTGAATTCAACTCGTTTCATTAGGGTTCACATCACAATTTTTATTTCTTTTTTTTATATATATGTATATATCAACTATGCGATTTGCTTTTTGATTGTTTTGTTTCATCCCCAATATGTTATACTAACATAAACGGTGCATGAAAGGTCACACACTTTTATAGTCTTTCAGTTGTGTTATTTTATACCATCCAAATATGTGTATATTATTTATGTCTTCATATGTTTATATAAATAAATATATGTTAAACGTTGTGTTTAAGAAATTGTATTTTGTAACAAAATAAAGCCATCCAAATTTACTACTTATTCTGCTTTAAAAAAAAGCGCATATCGTTGAAAGCGACAGATTTGAACATATACACAAAGATATATAAAAATGCTTTTTTATGTTTTTGTGTATATGTGCACAATAAGAATGACAAATATAAAATATCACTTAACTAACTACCCAACAAAATCCTCTAGCGGATTTATTAAAATTTAACATATTTTTCAAACATCTTATGTTTTAATAAACTTGGTCATGACAATGACTATGTTTGCTTCTTAGAACAGACAAACCATTTGTGTATAAGTTGATTATTCAAAAATTATAAATAGGCGCATTGCCCCAGATTTTAACAATTGTCAATACTTCTTTTTATTGAAATTTAGTTCCCGCTGAAAATAAAAATTTGGGTAATCATCCTGCGACTCATTACATTGAACATTAACATTCAACATTGTCTGCTCGTCTTGGTAAAATTTTAATAAACCAGGACAACACAATTAATTTTCGCTTCTTGAGATACACAACGGCATTTGGACATAGCAGGTCTGTAAATGGACAGGATTTTTTTGTATAGAAAGTACACGTTTATTGTATGAAAATAATAAAAAATATTTTATTCGAAGTATTGCCCATTGCTAGCTATACATTTTTCCAATTTCTCTGACAATTTGTGGTTTCCATGCCAAAAAAACTCTTCCTCTTTTGAGGCAAACCAGTCATCGAGCGATTTTCGTACATTTTCGTAAGAAGTGAAGCCCTGATCAGCAACTGCATGTCCCATTGAAGCAAATAAATACTAATCTGACGGAGCCAAGTATGGCGAGTAAACCGTATCTGAAAGTATTTCCCAACTAAACGCCTCAATCGATTCCTTGACCGGTTTTGCTGTATATGATGACGCATTACCATGAAGCAAAATCACTTGGTGTTGCCTTTTTTTGATATTATGGTCGTTTTTCACGCAAAGGTTGATTCAAATCGATCATCTGTTGTCGGTAGCGTTCAGTATTAACGGGTTTAGCCAGGTTTAGCAGCTCATAATAGATCACACCCTTCTGATCCCACCAAATACAGAGCATTGTCTTCCATCTATAGCGATTTGGCCTTGCAATCGTTGTCGATGGTTCGCCTGGAGTAACCCATGATCTTTTACGCTTAGGATTCTCTAAATATATCCACTTTTCATCATCAGTCATAATTCGATGGAGAAATGACTTTCTATTGTACCTGGCAAGCAGAACTTCTCAAATAGGTTTTCGGTTTTCCTGCTGTCTTTCATTCAGTTCATGTGGAACTCATTTTTCCATCTTCTGGGTCTTTTCCATAGCTCTCAAACATATCGAGGCGGTTTCTCGTGTCACATTTAATTGCTCCGCTAGTTCTTGTTGCGTTTGCGCGTTATTCTCGCCCAACAATTCTTGCAATTCGCTATATATCGTAGCTTCATCACATTCAGCAAGCATGCTCATCGTAGGCTTCAACAAGCATTCGATGCGATTCTGCAGCAGTTCTCTTCAAATGGTAATAGATAATCGATGCTGTCCGCAAATCGTAGTTTTCAGGCACAAAATTCAACATGTTGCTATTAAAAATGATGTTGTTGTATGAAACTTGTATTGTTGTGACATAAAAACCTTTGTCAGATGTTAAAACAAGAAAATGGCGCCAATGACGCGTAATGACGGTAACTACATTAGCAGCTAGGCCATCTATGGGCAAATTCCGGGTTTCATGTTTAAGTTGGACAGCCATTTTCAAAATGATTTTATTTATAGTGGCCGGATGATTTATTATTACATTTTTAAAACAAAACAGGTGCTTCATTAAGTTAATATTCGCCCAAAATTATTACTTGCGGCAAATTGGTAAGTTCTTGTAAATTCGATACGCCTTAGGGCTGTTGCCGTAATTTTTCATGTGTAGAAGTCTAGTTGTACTGGTTGGTAATTAGACTCGAGATCGCTGCCTTAGCCTTCTCGTAACATTTTAAAGCGAATCTATAAAACTCGCGTATGGGTAATTAAAATACTTGTTAAATGACGGTAGACAACAGTAAATATAGCCCTAAATTATTATAGTACTTGCATGTCATCATAATAATTAATTATTACATTACACATTTTTTCTCGGTTTTCCCAGCTTTGCCAGTTGTCTTTTTTCCATCGGCATTAATAATGGTTCGCATTAATGCGGCTATAATAAACGCATAATTTAATGTTTTATATTATCATAAATCATAATTACGTCGTCGAATGACTTATAGTGTTACATGGAATAGAATTACAATCACGCGAATTCAAATAGATGATGCACATGTTGTGTTGCGAATATTTGGTTGTTGTTGGTTGGACAAATCTGTCAGATAATTCAGGTCTCTTGATAAACAGCTTATAGTAGAAAATACTCATAAATATGTTATAATTTAACAAACCAAAACAAGTGAGAAACGGTAAATACATTGTATTTGTTTAATATTAGTCTAGTTTTAATTCCTATATTACGTTTATTTCTCGTCATTCTTAATTAAATTTCGATAATAAATATATGAACAGCGTGACCGATAAATATTACAAAACCTTAGGTCATAGGTCCTTGTTATAACTATGCGAGTTGTGAGGAGCCACATATTTTCTAATATGTTATATTAGAAAATTAAAATATATCATCCTGCATCTAACGAAATCTATCAGGAATTCCCGGAAATTTGGTCTTTATGGATTTTTCACGTCATAGATAACGAATTTGAAGTAAAACTTTAAAATTCAAAATGGGGAATCTAATATGGTGGACAAATTTTTCAATAAATCTGTGGATGCCTACAAAATTTGGTATCTGGGGGATTTTTAGATCACGATAACCCATGTGAATGATACCGAATGATAATAAATCTGAATAATTTTTCCGATGTTGATAAATATATCTGAAATACTAGATTGGTTCATGTGTTTTTTGGTAGCGAACTATTTTGTCTTGAAAAGATAGACAAGAATAATTCTACGCATCCATTTTCAAGGCAGTTGTCATCGCCTACTACATCTATCGACAATGTAGCAGGCTTAGCACTGTTGAATGGTGGCTTTTGGTATAACACCAGACGATAAAAGTATGTTATTACTTCGTATTCAGAAAACATTGAAGCACTGAACCTGAATTTGGAAATTCTTGATCACAAATTGCAGTTTTTGATCTATAACTGTTTATCAATGGACTCCTTTTCCTTGTCCTTGATAAATTTTATGAATTACTTAAACAAATACAAACAACAACAAACTCAAAAACCAAGTTTCTTTCATATTTTAAGAACTAGAAGTTACATCCAACCCAATTTGATCTGCTATCTAGTTTCGGTGACCCTTAAATTCTCTGAATACTAAGTTTAGTAAAGATCACAAAATTTTTTGAGAAACTCGTCAATCCGAGTTGAATTAATGAGCTGAAAAACACTAAATACCAAATTTTGTAGACATCCGGAAATTTCTTGTAAAATTTGTGTGCTAAACTGTATCCGACATTTTGAATTCTTAAAGTTTTGCTCCAAATTCGTTATCTATGACCTTAAAAATCCATAAAGGCCAAGTTTCCGGAAATTTTCAACAGATTTCGTTGATTTCATATTACCTGTTGGATCAGCCATGTTTTTGGATAACGTAATGGAGCATATCTGAGTGTGATTTGTGTTCAGCGCATTAAAATACATAGGAAGAGGGTACTCTGGTCTATCGCACGTGGTACTGTTTTTGTGGGGTTATGTTATTTCTAGAATGAATTATTCTCTTGTTCAATAAAGTACATGATTGTTTTGAGAATAAGAGCATAGTTAACATTAAAATTAATTTTGTCTATATTTCAGGAAATCATTTCCACTAAATTATTTTACAGTTATACATTTTTTTTTGTGTATAGCGTACGGTAAAAGTCCAATGACTCTTCATCCTTATACACTATTTTAATAGTTTTTTGTGTGTTGGTTTATTATCGAACGTCAGGGTTCTCTCTTTCACAACATGTAGTAAATACGATACATGCTAGAGATGGGGAAACGTACAAAAATTCTTTCTACTCATTAAGTATTCAACAGTCAGTAGGAAGTAATAACATAAAATGCGGTATGTAGCTGCAGTCGTGCCACTTGGATAACTTAATTTGCTTTCGAACGTTCAGGTTTGCGTTGTGTTGCAAATTTTATTGCTATTTGTTCCATCAAATTCATTGCCAATTGACGTGAGGCACATATCTGTGATTAAATTTATCTAGGCATACCAACATATACTTTCTGTTGACTGTGTGATTGCTCTACCTAAAGAAATGGTTACATCTTTTCTACCGTTATATATACATAATTCTTACGGACATAATATCTTATATCTTGTGTTTTAACAAACCCATAATACAATTTATATTGCACTCGTTGTCATTGGAAGTTGTAGATTAGGACTCATCAGTAAAGCATAGCTTTGTCAGGGTTGGCTATCGGTTGCAAATTTCGATATACACCAAGCTACTAACAAGGTGAATCCTTGGATAGTTTTTTTTTTTTTTGTTAAAATGAGAGGAATTTATCTACGTACTATTTGCACACACTAGTATTCGAGATTGACACTGTGCATAGATCAATATTGCCAGATTCAGTATTTGAAAAATTATTCTGAATGCTACCTACTTACTACTTATGCCTTATACTTTATCCTTTTTATTTTGCCTCATCTATATTTTCAAGCGTTTAACAGAAACGTCAGATGTTCAGATGTTTAACAGAAACAACCAGAGAGGTTGTTCTTGTGCGTTTGTGACATTAGGTTAAGGTTTTGTTTTGTTTTTAAGAGCACAATAAAATGTGTCAATTATAATAGAATGTAGTTGTCAAACATGATCTTTTTAATCAATGATTGTAAAAATGTAACTGACTGTTCTTTCGAGTATATGGTTGGGGCGTCTAGAGCTATTACCACAAGACGCTTTTATTAACTTTTGCATTTATTACATACTTAATATTTAATAATGAACGAAAAAATACTTCAAGAAAGTTGCTACATTTACTTGTAAAATACTGATTTGGTAACAGCGATCGCGACCCAAACGTCTGGCATCGTCGTTTGACTGGATAGCGAGATTTCATTTGGAAATACATTGGAGTTTCTTTCATTACTGGACATTCATTACATTGGAGTGATATAAGAATGTATATTAATATACAATATCTTCTTAAGAAAAGCCATAAAATGAGGGGGAAATAGAAAGGCAGTTATACGAAATATTCAAATAAACCCCGTTCTTGAGCTAAACAAGGACCCAATCGATCATGAAAATAATTGCTTTAGAGGAAAATATAGGATTTTCATTAGCAGTAATCAGTATCCCTCTTTGAGGCTTCACCATTTACAGGAGCAGCTCTTTTCGTGGTTTCTGAGAGAACACATCCATATTCTTCACTGTTTTTAAGATACTCTTATAAGGTTACACACAGTTAATAAACTTCTATTTTCGAAATGGAATAAAATGCTTTGTTTTATTCTTCATTATCTTACTATCCTATATTTCTACCACTCTGCCTCATACTACTTATTATATTACGATAATTAGTTACACGCCCTACCGTTGTTTGTGCTTATATGAGGAGTCCACTCGTTAATTGGCCTTGACTGAGTTGACTCGACTAGTAGTCTGCCGCTTTCTGTATAATCTTTGTTAGTTGATGGAACTAATTCCATCTGTAAGTGATGTATCTTCGTCGACAATATACAGAATGTGGTTCTTAGGAATTGTTTAACATTGTAATGATGAAGTAAATGATAAAGAAAAAGCAAGAGGCAACCACAGGGACAAAAGCAGTGTGAAAATTAAAATGTAGCACAACTTCTCTCTTTTCAATAATGAAGTAACGGCACATTTTTCGTTGTTCAACCCGGCCAAACGGCCCCAGCTTATGGGTCCACGTAGGAAAATAATTACGGCTAATGAAAATGGCCGAGTCGTAAAATGCACACGATTTTTTTCATAACATGTTTATGCCCGCCGTTTCCCATATTAGGCTAATAAGCGTTTCGTGCACAGAAAAGAACTTGTGAGCTTCCACGTGAAATTTAATCGGGACCGTAGGAAACAGATATTGCAACTTAATTCGACACAATTTGGAGAACACGCCAAAAACACGCTCGATTAGTTCGACATAATTGCGGCGCTCTGCAAAACGCAAATGATTAATTAGTTTATCAGGCAAATGTTGGGCTTAATTAAAAGATAATGCCTTTGTGCTAATCGTTCGTTTCCAACAAAAATCTCCTGGTTATTGAGCTGTGAAACTATATATAATGGGTACATTTGTTATGCTTTTGCTAATTTGAAATATCTGCAAAAAGGAATATTTACCAGTATTATTCATTATCGATAAGTCCACACTGCTATATATAGAATTAGAGCAGTTGCACACCCACTTTCTGTGCCAGTTTTCAGTCCACCTGCAAAATTCTAATTCTATTTCAGAATTAAATGACCCTAGGGGGGATTATTTAGAATATTACGAATGTACTGAAGACCAATAATATATTTCCCTGCACTACCACAATATAGTTATAATATTAATACTATAATTTGTGTTAATTAATCCTAAATATAGAATACAGAAGAACAATTAAAGTCTTTGGTGTTCAAGTATCAGCGACACAGAACGTTCAGTCTCTTAATGTCGACCTTAATTGGTTAAAAATGACAAGATTAGTGGGAAAACCTGGTTGGAGTTCATTTCTAGATACCAACCACCTGAAAGACACCAAATGGGGTAATATTATTGGTTTTCTATATGCGCAAAGTTCTCTGTGGAAGTTACATACATAAGTTTGAACTGCCAAAAAGTTTGACAGGCTTAATTGTTTTCGCAATATGGATTTTTTAACCACAAACTGTCTCTTACAATCCACTCAAAAATATTAGGAGCCCAAAAATTCATAGTTAGGGAAATTACAAACCCAAAGAGCGTAATGATCCAATAATGATACTCCACTCTGATAATATCCTCAGTGATACTTCCTCTCTGTTAAGTAGGTGACTAAATTTAGCGATTCAAATTCCTGCGGGAAATTTTGACAGTGGGAGAAGTTCTATTCAACAGCGGTCTTTATTTGTTCTCTATGGAGCTTACTAAAACGATGCAACAAAGTAAATTGTTAAAATTACTTCTTAAATAATAATATCTTCTCGGCTATTAACTCATTGACTGAACCTTCAAATAACCTAACAAAGGTTTTAAAATATCGTGTTGTCTTCGATGATACTTAATTACAAAATCTCATTATTCCATGTATTTCAAACTATCGTATGGAAATATTAAAACTGAATCGCTTTGATTGGAAAATTATCACCAAATTTATCGAACGTAGACCAAATTGCCCTTTGATCTCGATCAAAACTGTTTTACCTACATCTACAGTACGCAACCAAAAATACAAGCTGTATTATAACCATTTAGATCAAGTATATAACTTTTCAACTAACCGCTGACAATATCAAAACTGTAGATCATGATGTCTCCCTAACTGTAGACTCATTACAGTCTCTGGTTGTGACAAATTCAAATTACTTACCTTATGTGAGTTATACTTCTGCCAGCGCTAGAGGGCGTAGTTTTAAGTCGCTAGCACGTTTCTGAACTGAATTAATAAATGTAGACACTATTTCGAATATCTTCATTACTATTTCAAAGGTGATATTATTTTGGCGATATTTAAAAGAACCATTAACTTGTTATGCTAATATAATAATGAACATAGTAAATTAGTTCTAAGGCAACCATTTTTTTTTATGTTAATTGTGAACTTTTTAACACATATAGCATTAGTAAATATTGTAGGAGAAATGTGTTAAACAACATTTTTTTTATTATTAAAAATAATATCACTCATACGATTAATTGAACTGGTCTTGTAAATATATGATTTTTTCTAACGTACAAAATTAGTTTTAATGTTAATTTAAATCTTGAAAATAAAGACCTGCTTTTATGACTTGTGCTTTCATTTTTAGTAGCTTTAGGTAGATGTCGCAACTCCTCACTACTGTCATGTTCCCTCCCAAATTATGATAATACATATCATCATCATTAGGTCATCAGTCCTAAGACTGGTTGGACGCTAACCTCCAGCTTCTCCTATCTTGTGTTAACCTACGCATTTCGCTAATTGTGCTACAACCTACATCCCTTACTATTTGCGAGCAGTAGTCTAATCTAGGCCTACCTCTGCCTTTCTTCACTCCTATTTCTGCCTCCAAAATATCGCGGACTATTCCCCCATGTCTCAGCAAGTGGCCTACCATTCTATCTCTTCTCTTCTTTAAGTTTTTCCACATACTCCTTTTCTCGCCGACTTTCTCCAATACTTCTTCGTTTCTAACCCTATCAGTCCATGGTATTTTCATCATTCTGATAATACATATACGTAGCAAATATTTCTTCGATATCTATCTTGTTACATGAAGTTTAATACATTTAACAGGGTTCTTCGTCAAATATTTAGGATAAGTTAGTATAAGTTATAAGTTATTATTCACGTTACGATATTTATATTTCTCTACTAGTATTGGTTTTCGTTTATCATTTATTTCCTTTTGTATTTTATTGAATGTCTTCTACTATCTTTCTAATGGAAAAAGGAATTGTTAAACAAAAAACAACTGCAATAAAATGCTTTAGATTCTTTGTTAAAAGTAATGTGTGTTTGATGTGTCGACTCGACGAACATGCTTATCGTTTAATATGGAAATCATAAGTCAATTCTTGTCCTGGTGACCTTAAATAGACTCGACGAGAACCTCCTTGTCAGTTTCGACTCTTACATTTCTGTTTTTTTTAAACATTTATTATCTCTCGCTCAATGGAGAAGCTACGCCATTTCACTGGGTATACGTTGCGTTGTTACGAAATCAATTTCTGATGCATATTAAACACGCGCCCTTGGCGGAATGATATTTATGCATTAAACCCATCATGAAATATTCAAAAACCTCCTTTATTGTATGATGCGAAAAGCGTAATCACCTAAATTGAGAAAATGACAACTTCAAACAGCAGTTTAAATTGGATTACGCGGTTCACCTTTGTCTCAAAAGACAAATACCTCAGTGGGCGCATATAATAACTAGATACTTTTTCCAAATAAACGAGCATACATCCATCGATTCGGGCGGCGCTCCTTAAACGAAAGCCGAAAGAATTTATATTCGATTCTTTGATAGATGGCATTAAAGATTGGCTCTGCTTTTATAGAAGAATTGATAGAACTTTCGTTGCGCGTTATTCCTTTGGAATGTTATAAAAACTCACTCGTTGGATATCGTAGTTGTAATAAATGAATATTATTTATGAAACCCTTCTAGAGAATATAATATAATAACATATTGAACAGGCACTGAGGCTTTATTAAAAAATAGTCACACACGAGATATATATTCTGTATAATAAATAACGTATTGTGTAGTATCAGAAGAAATAAAATATATAACTTATACCAGTTTACACATTTTTTCATGTCAATTTCCTTTTGAGACAGTTTTCTTATACATACGTATCTTTCATGTATCTTTAGATATACACCAAAAGAACAGTTTGTTTCTAATAAGAAATAATTTGTGTTAGCGTTTACTTGACATTGAATGATTCAAAATAAACCTGCCAAACTGTAGCTAGTGTATTCCATTTTATCATAAAAAGATCGCAACCTTAGTCAGCAATATATTCTTTATTTGAGAAAATTTTATTTATCAGAAATGTATTAAAATTGTAAAATTACACTAACGGCATATCATAATTTTTGTTTATACAGGGTTTTAAAATAGTTTTCAGCATAACTTTAGCAGGATAGTGATAAATCTTAATTTGTACGGCAATCCAATAAGAAATAAAAAACCTCATGTCCCTTACGACAGAACTCCACTGGGTCAGATCAATAAATTGTTAGGTTCAGGACGAATACAGCTAGCGCAGTTGACGTTGATATTCCGTGTCCTGTTCACCATTTCTTTTTCCTAACTTTCTCACCCTCACAACAAAATTTTGAAAAAGCAAATTGTCAAGGGCCGCTAGATTAATTATGGCGAATAGGCTTTATCAATATACGGAAGGAGTCAAATTATATTACGCAAAAAAACCATAAAAGTTGCGATATCTTTAAAGATCGTAACATTTCAATGTCGTCAATATTTTGATAACTTAAGATGAGTTTAATACCTCGATATAGATGTGTCAAGAAAGAAGTATATATAAACAGCGTCCCGTGTTGCGCAACCTGTAAAATTAGAGAACTTCGCTGTATACCAGAAGTCAATGTAGTTTCAGGGAATTTATGAAAAAATCGATTATTTCGACTGAATTAATTGAATCGTCTTTCCTGAAATTCCCTTTTTCTTATTAGGTACTTCTTATCCCTCTTGGTACACATATGCCGGATATACTAAATACAATTGCCACAAACTAAATTTAAACTACAATTACTTCAGTTAATCTGCTATATTTCATATGCTTTTATACATATATTTATGTATATAAGTTATAATAATTCATGTAATATGCTATATTTACAATTATCAAAACAACGGGTTGTCAAACATGATGACAAACCTAAACTAAATTGCTTGTAGTTTCAAAATCTCAAGTTTACGCGCCATTTCGGTTAGTGTGAAGTTACCCGAGTGTAACGCGACTGACCACCTTCAACACTTACTTTACTAAAACGGGACGCCAGACATTTTTTGAGCGATATATTTATATCTTTGGATGTAGCAAAGTGTGATTAAGCTAATTAAATACCTGCATCAATTTAGTGAATTGCTTTTCCGCCTCTCATATCAGATGTCTGCGTGAGCATAATGGGCAATGGGAATATATTCGGCAGCTGTCGATTGATGAAGACACAACATTTTTCCTGGGAAATCGTCAATCTGGCGCCAATAAACTCTAGATAAGCTGGGGTGCAACAGAGCATGAAATCTGTTAAGTAACTCCATCTATATTAAGCCGGTCCATAATTTTAGTTTATAGTAGCAGTGAAATAGATTGGATCCATTCAAGTGATTCGCAAAGTTAAGAGACCTTTCTTGGCAGCGGCGAAGAAAAAACAATAGAGGACGTCCGCCAAGACGAATGAAAGTATCCGACCCATTGGTTTTTATTTCTATTCATGAATTGAATCCAAAAGTCTACGCTCTCCAGAATTAGAACTCTTCCGATCCGGCTTTATCCCTAGCGGAAGTTATACATGTCGCCTATTGTTTTAAAACTCGCTAAAGCACGGTTTGTTTAGTACTCAGCCAAGTTTATATGTTTATTTCGAGTTCGAATAAGAAGTTTTCCGTCGGGTTTGTTCTATAATTGCTGCGAGTTTCTTCAAACAACAAGTATTACCTTACCGGTCTAACTTCTCGAGGTGTTAAATTACAGACAAGTTTCTTTAAATTAATAATTTAATTTTCGGTGCTGATGAGTGCGACTTTCTGAAATCGCTTCATTAAAGTTGCGGATCGACTCCGTATTGCTAATTGGGTTACTGGTGTCATAATACTCTGTTCCGTTTTTGTCAAATAATTAGTATCTCTACAAGTTTTCTTCTCGTCTCCGCTGTTGTTGTTTTGTACCATTTCCTTTAACTCGCCTATTAAAAGTTTAAGTTGCTGCTGTACAACTAAAAAAAGCAGGCCTGCAATCAACTTTGCTGCACGATATAAGATAGATGATGATAACGATTTCAAACCTATTACTTTTTAATCCAGTTTGTAAGTACTAAAATGAAAATATCGATTCCTGATTCACACTAGAACACATAACATTTCTTATTCGTTATGCAACAAACAGCACATTGATGTCGTAAAAAAGGAATTAATTTTACACAACTTGATGTAAAAAAATATAGGGTATTCCATTTCACCTAAACAAGTTTTCGCGGTTTGAAGTTGACAAAATGTAACGTCAAAAATGGAACACTTGGTATACCATTCTTGAATGTAATTCAATTGCAGAGTGTAGCTCTCCTTGTGTTCTGTCTACATGCCAAAAAACAAATTGGTATCTTTTACACGAAGAAAGTTATAAAGGTTACTGTAAACCATTACACCTGTAAAAATTTTTTTTAATTTCAAATATCTCTAAAACGGCTGGGTTTAGGCATAGGGTATCCTATATATTGACTCAGAATTTTATGCTCTTCGAAAACCCTAAAATATATAGGGTGTTCCATTTAAAATAAGCAAGTTGGTATCGACTTTCGGTATATCCGGAAGTGCTAGATGCTTGTAATTATTTTAGTTAAATTAGCCACACTGCCACTAGTATCTTCTCAAATTTTCCAAATTCTCTGGTGCGTACTTTTCCCTATATCGATCGATGCAGTTCCTGGTGAGACACCCTGTATAGTTGTGTACCATTTATGATTCACACATGCCTGTATGTTTTTCATTTGTATAAAAATTAAGTGTAAATGATAGCCTTTATATTTGTTTGACCATATTTTTAAACTGACAAAAGAGTCATCAAGCTTTTCAATAAAATGAAACTTTTTATAATCTATTTGAACTTAATTATTTCGAAAGTTTTTTAACCTTAGAGTTAAGCCTGTTGTTCCTATTCGAAACTATTCGAAATAAATTACATCTACAATTAATTCAAATAGAGAGCAACAGAAGCGATATTTTTTCGTGTTAATTATACCGATATACGAGAATCCATTTTTTAAATCTTTATACATATATGTTTATTTTTCTTAAAGTTTCTTTAAGATGTTTTTTAGAAATATAGCATATAGTCTATAGCATGTTGGTGTTAGTAATAGGAGTAATTTTAACAGACATTTAAATTTTGTTAAAAAAATAAATAACGAGATTTTCATTGATCCCTCCCTAGATTGTGAAGACAGAGTATTTTAATAATATTTATATTGTGAATATGTTTTTAATTAGAATTGCTTTCTGCTATTCTAGTCGTATTGCTTATATAAATTATATATTAATTATCATCTCTCATATCACGTTTATACACATTAAACATCAAAGGCGATATTATTGGCTTTGAAGACGATACTTCTATGTTCTACAAAGCTAATACATGGGAGAAATTGAAAACCACAATGGAAAATAACAAATCTAATTAAATGTTGGTTTGATCAAAATCTCTAACAGTTAATGTGGAAGAAAAACGTATTTCCCACCTTTTAGATGTCATATATTCAATAATCCATCTTTCCATGCTATACGTATATAAAATATACGGGAACATACGATAGTATACACCCCAAAATAAAATGAAAGAGTATTCGTGTCTTCATTGATCAACACCTACGATGGGATTCTCAAATAAATTATGTTATATAATTATATTATATATAAATTAAATTATTATATTATGTAAAAAAATACAGTCACTATTATTTAAATTAAATGTAAACAAATTATATAATGTAATGTAAATATTATTATTTAATGTAAACAAATAGTATGTGATATTCCCGAACGAAAACACGAAAGTTATATATCATGCTCTAATCGAGTCATTTATATTATGATATACTCGCAAGAGGTGCAACAACAAACAAATCATATCAAGGCCTCTAACCATAATGCAAAAAGGATTATTGAAGCTATTGTTATATGAAAAAAACAACTTACCCTACTGAATTAGTTTACAAAGATTCAAAAGGTTTTTACCTGGGATAATTATTTTATATAATTATCGTAAATTTTCACAAGAAAAATGAAGATAAATCACGTTATTATTGTTATGATACGCATAGCAAAGGTTAATATATGACTTCGTTCACGACAAAAACCTCGGGGCAAAGATAATATCAGTATCTGGCACCAAAGTTATATAAATATGTTCCTGAAACCAGAAAAATATAAAATACATGAATAAAATGCAAATTAATATCTGTGTATTATCACCCAGATAAGAAATCAAGGTAATTATTTACTTTAGCTCCCTTTAAAACTCTTAAATCCGTACCAAAATGTGCATATGTAATAGGGGACACTTGGATAGAGTATTGATGGTCCGACCGCTAAATACTAAAGTCAGATTCTTATTTAGCACCCTCGAAAATAGGTGAATATGTAGCCAAATTTTGGTATGGATTTGAGAGTTTTACGTTAAGTTAATAATCACCGAATTAAATAAAAACATTTATTAACTCACCTATATATTAAAACGCACCTTTGCTCAAAGATTTTACCAAAGTTGTCCATAACACGGGCACACAAAACTGTTTCTATCTGTTTGCTTTGAGGTCATTGATTGTAGCTAGCTGGATGGTGTACACTTTTCACTTGACACAACTCCAAAGGAAAAAGTCCAGTGGTGTTAAATCAGATGATCTTGCAGGCCAATTATTGATGTGAGCATTCCGCGAGACAACATGATCAGGAAATTTGTATGCAAGAGAGTTATATCTGGACACTCCCGTACATTTTCTCTCACTGCAGCAATATTTTCGTCTGATCGACCACGACGAGGACGTATTGATGTTGTCTTATCAACAACAGAACCGGTCTCTTCGAATATCTTAATTATGTTACGAACCGTTAACTCTGTAGACGCTTCATTTTGTCCTACTTTTTTTGCGAATTTTTCTTAGTCCAACTGTAAATGATCGCTCACTTTCACAAAACAGTTGTACACAAACTATTCGTTGTTGAACTGTTAATCGCGGCATGTTGACGTCCCATAATTTATACGAGTAGATGACAGTCGTTAAATATTGACGTCCTATCTTTAACGGAACACAAATGGGTTCCAATTGAGACACTCTATAGATATGTTTATACAACATCTTATGTTTATTTATTCTCGAAACAAAGGTCCAAAATACTTGAATTATCTATTTACAATTATGTACTATTCATTTCATGGCTATTTTCCAAATAAAAAACTCCTATCTTGTCGATAAACGGAACAGTCTAGCCATAAAAACGAGCCACGGTAAGTTTTGGGATTTTTTATTTGGCAAATAGCGATGAAATAAACTATATACAGTCTAGCCATAAATACTGCCCACAAGTTAATCGCAAATATATCAAGAACGAAAAGAACTAGGGAAAAATTAAAAACACCACTGAAATCAGTGAATCAATACCTTTCAAATGATATATTTTATTCGAAATGACCCCCTTTAACTTTAGCATACAACTTCAAACGCGGAATAAATTCATCTATAGCCGTACGCAACGTTTCGAAAGGAAATTCGGCTACCGCTCTCCTCAGAGATGCCTTTAAGGACTCCACATTGCGGTAGCGTTTCGAACATACTTTCTCTTCCAACACTGACTACAATTGTTAGTCAAGCGGGTAAAAATTGGCACTTCCAGACGACCAGTCTTCAGCGCGAATAAACGCCGGAGCGTTGTCCTCCAGCCTTTTTTGTGTCATCTTCGTCTTATGCCACGGAGCGGAATCCTGCTGGAATGCCCACGGCTTATTTTTGAATAACGAAGTATTCAGAGGGTTAACCACGTCCGTCAGCATCTCTTGGTAAACTTTGGCCGAAGTTTTAACGCCTTTTTCGCAAAAATGAATAGCGGGGGCGATGTGATACGAAACGATCCACCAAACCATCACTGAAGGGGGATGATGACCTCGCTGGACCCTCTCAACCTTCTCCTTGGCTTCATAAGAGCTTAAGCGTAGACACGGTCATTCTGTTTATTGTAAGTCTCTTCTACTATGAAAATTTTCTCGTCGATAAACAGAATGTCCCTGTAGCGACCAGAGCCAAATTCGCGAATGAGTTTTTTCGATCTTTCGTACCGAATTTGCTGCAGTTTATCGGTAAATAGGTGTCCGGTGTAACAAAGGCATTGATTCACTGATTTCAGTGTTGTTTTATTTTTTTCCTAGCTCTTTTCGTTCTCGATATATCCGCGATTAACTTGTGGGCAGTATTTATGACTAGACTGTGTATGTTTTGATATTATGTGTGTATATTTAAATATAATTTTTATTGCAAATTTTACATTACTACTTATGATTATAATCATATATAACTATGAAATATTCTATTTATTGTTGTTATATTTATAATTATTTGTTATTTGTGTTATTTTATCGCAAATAAACAAGTAATAAAAATTTTTATATAATGTATTGCAATAATCGTTAAATATGCAAATATTCCACTGTTGCATTTACGATTTTCCCATAAACAATACCGTTCCAGTATCTCGTAACACATCACCCCTACTGGAAATAATATATTCAGGAAATTACTCTCTCCACTCGGCGAGTAACTTTTAATGCTTCAAGAATGTGTTTTACCACTTGATTACCCCATTCTCCTCCGCGGCTAATGGCATTAATTCGACCTTAAAGAGGGATTAAGATAAGCTAATACATTAAGCAGAAGTATAAAACACGACACGGTGTACGCCATTGAAATCGGCTCCGAATACAGGCATAAACATATCAACGACTCCGGTGTAAACACGGTCGACTCACGCAACCTATGATAATGTCAACCTAGCCATACGTCTCCACAGAATAAAATAATTGGACTTATCGACGTCCGGTTCTATCGCAAATTGTAAGTTCAATACACCTTGCGCGAGACTCGGACCGCATGGACGCTGTCATGCGAATGGTATGAGAGTATGAGCAAAACCATACCACTCCGGGCACTATCTCTGCGAGGTTTCATGTTACACGCCACTTTCTGTGCCGTACAGAGAAATTCTCATGTGATAGGCATACCACCCGTTGTAAAATTACCCTGTTTCGGTCAACTGTATTAGCTGTAGTTTCTGAAACGGTAGTTTTATTAAAATAATTACACAATTCCAGAATCATGGAAAATACTCGGCTGTGATATGGATCGCCGGTTTTTCCCGACCCACATGCATTTTCTTTGTTACTATTGATCGATTTAGAAACAGTTTCAGATGGTAATCCTCAAAAATCGTTCCTTTTTTTTTACTTGCGGGAAATACAAGGAAATTACCGTACTCCTATCGCATTGTGTAATATAGTACATGCAATATGATAAATATATTTAAAATAAAATACAATGGTACATCGGTATACGAGGACAGGAACATATCAGCGACGGAAAGTTTTGAAATGGTGAAACAAGTGTACGGAGATGACTACATGTCGCAAACTCAAGTGTTTGAGTGGCACAAACGTTTTGAGAGAAGGTCGTGAAAATGTTGAAGACAACAAACACACTGGATGTGTGTTTGTTGTCCTCGCAGTGCAACAACTGATGAAGACATTCAAAATGTGAGTGACATTGTTAGAAACGATCGTTGTTTGAGTATCCGGGCCATTTCTGAGTTAACTGGAATTGACAAAGAGATTATCAAACGAATTTTGCACAATAAATTCAATATGAAAAAAGTCTGTACCAAAATGGTACCCAATGTCTTTCTCTTGAGCAAAAAACTGTTCGCAAACGGATTTGTGCTGAAATTTTGGGAACAATTCCTGAAATATTTAAATGATGTTATCCCATGTGATGAGACATGGATTTTCCAGTACGATCCAGAAACCAAACGGCAATCCATGCATTGGAAAACTTCATCCACGCCAAGAATGAAAAAAGCAAAATCAAGCAAGTAAAAATTCAAGGAAATGTTAATTGCGTTTTTTGACATTCGTGGTGTCATTCATGTTTAGTGGGTCCCTCAAGGACAAACGGTGACCCAAATTTATTATTAGGAAGTTCTAAAAAGTCTTTGAGAATGAATGAGGACGAAAAGGCCTGATTTGTGACAGAAATGGGGGGTGAGTGCTTTACCAAGACAACGCCGCAACTCACAATTCTTTCTCGATTAAGCAATTTCTGACAAAAGAGAAACATTCCTGTCCTTAAGCATCCACCGTATTCGCCAGATCTAGCCCCATGTGATTTTTACCTTTTCTCAAAAATTAAAACTGAACTCAAGGGTATACATTTTTCATCACTGGATTAAGTAAAAGAGAAAGCGGAAAACCTTCCGAAAACCTTTCATCTGAAGACTTGAAACATTGTTTTTCCCAGTGGAAAATTCATATGGAATGGTGTGTGGATCAAGTGGGAGTATATAAAAGGTGATCACTCTTAAAATGTATTAAACACTAAATAAATATTTATTTGATTGAGTTCGGTTTATTTTTAGCCAAACCTCGTACGTCATTAATTCGTTCCAGATCCTTGAATTTATACCAAACTGAACGTATACCAAATGAACTTTTTCAGAGAAATAAAGGGGAATTGCTTTTGATAAAGTTTGGCACCAAGGATTATTATTTAAATTCAAGCAAATATTACTCCCATCTTATAACAATATCCTAAGATCTAGAAGCACGACAGTTCCATGTTAAAATAAACCATAAAATATCCACAGACCATCTAATTAATTCAAGAGTTCCACAAGCAAGTGCACTGGACCCATGTTCTGTATACCTCTGACTTAGCAACATCGAAGAATACAACAACAGGAACGTTTGCTGATAATACTGATATCATGTAAGTCATTAAAATCCTGCAATAGCCTCTAATAATATACAACAATATTTTAACCATCTCCAACAGTGGCTACAAAAATGGCGAATTCAAGTCAACGAGACCAAGTCAGCTCATGGTAACATTTACTCTTCGAGAATCCTGTCTGTCCACCAGTTACAGTCAACAACATAGAAATACCACAAAGCAATAAAGCAATATATTTAGGATTACACTTAGATAACAAACTGAACTGGAGGCAGCATATGCAAAAGGAGAAAAGATAGATTGATATAAAAACAAAAGAACTGTACTGGTTAATAGGAGGAAAGTCAAAACTATCAACTGAAAATAAACTCCTTATCTAAAAGACTGTCATAAAGCCTAATTGGACCTACGGTATAGAGCTGTGGGGATGCGCAAACAAAACCAATATGGCAATTATTCAGAGATGCCAGTTAAAGATACTAAGACAGGTAGTAAACGCTCCCTAGTATGTATCAAATGCAACACTTCACACTGATCTACGTTTCTCAACCGTACAAGAAGTCATCCGTGAAAGAATAACCAATCATCATCAAATCCTAGAAGAACACTCCAATCCACTATTGGAACAGTTGCTGTTACTCCTAAACAACAGAAGATTTAAAAGACTATTGCCAATAGACTTAGAACAAAGTACAAAGGTAACATCATTGGATATTAACCTTAACCGGTAAATAGAGAATAAAATATAAACATTCTGATTGTTGATTAAAGTATTTAAAAAAAAAGTTTTTATTTAGACTCGACTTGAGATTAAATAGATAGTTCAAGCAAGGGATCTTATAGTATCATCGTTGTTCTAATAACACTGCCAAAAGTGCAAAATAAAGCAATCTCTTATTCGTTAATATTAAAACTATTTCTTTTAGTATATTCTTTAATTCACCTTCAAATTAAGGAACTAAAAATAATTGTAAGTCAATATTAGACTTGTTTAGTGTAGCAAAATGTATTGATGTAATATACAAATTTTTTAATACGGTGGGCATTCAGGTCAGATACCTGACGCGGAGCTACGATAGGCGACCTATTATAGTCTATAGAAATGGCGAAAAATATATTTTGGCCCACGTATCTGTAAATAAACGAAGCATGCCCTTTGGTCATATATGTTACATACAAACGTAAAATCCACACTTTAATACACCATCCACATGCATTACCGAAGGCTATAATAATTATATGCATGATTTCCTCTTCGTGTTCCGTATCTCACATTAAGCTTCTTACAACCGTAAGATAGGATAAAAATATCAATACCAGATGATAGCTGCAAGTGTTCATTATAGACTTACCGTGAAAGCACGTCAACAGGTTAACTAATAAAAGGTAGATCGTACACCATAAGTAGGTATCAATAGTGAAATATAATCTACAACGATGTTCGTTATCGTAAATGGCTTATATAATTCTCAGTAAATTCTAGAAGTTATATATTTCGATCCAGAAATTTATATTTATTTAAAGGAGGAAGGCGCCTTGTTTATCTAAATATCGCCGCTTTCAATATCGTTTCCATATTAGCCTCTATTTAAAAATAATTATATTTGTAAACATGCAGGGTGTCTTAATTAGAACTATAGGATGTGATGTGTGAATAAAACTGATAATATTTGACAACCTGAGGTTTTTTATTCTTCAACATAAAATGGAGAAGGTATGACTACAAACGGAAAAGAATATCGTTCATATGACCGCTTCGACTCATCTGACATGATATTCGTTTAGTTAAATTGTCCATAACACGGGCACATAAGACTGTACCTGTTTCCCGAATAACACATTGAACGTTTGCCTTGACGTCATTGATTGTTGCTGGTTGGGTGGCGTATTCGCTTGACAAAAACCCCAAAGAAAAAAATTACAGTGGTGTCAAATCATATGATCTTGTATGCCAATTGATGTCAGCATTCCGCGAGACAACACGATATTGAACACGTAAGAATTTTAGATTTCAATGGCTCATCGGTAAAGCATAGGACTGGCAACGCAGAGGTCCTGGCTTCAAATCCACAAATAGTCAGACTTTTTTTTAAATAGAATTGAAATTCTCGACAACGCCAACACTTAGAATTTATCACCAATGCCATCTTCTGTTGAATTTACATACTAGAGCGTCGGTGGGGGCGTCGGGGCGGGGGCGTCGCGGTGGAGGGCGTCGCGACGCTCGGCGTCGGTGTGGTACAAAAATGACCAGAATGGACCTCCATAAGAAAATACATGGGATTTTGGTCCAGAACTCTCATAGCTTATCTACTTGTATGCAACAGAGTTATGATTGCACGTTTTGTATTCTGACAGATGCAGATCTTTCTTTAAATTTCGATGCGTGGTCGCTCTTGACAGATTCAATAGTTGTGCACGACTTCGAATTTATGTGTTTGAATACTCCCATACACTATATCTCGCTGCAGCAATATTTTCTGAACGACAACGACGAGGACGTGTTGATGTTACCTTATCAATAACAGAACTGGGTCTCTTCAATTTTATTGATTAAGTTACGAACTATTAACTCTTTAGGCCCTTAATTTTGTGTTAATTTTGTGCGAATTTTTCTTAATGCAACTGAAAATGATCGCTCACTTTCATAAAACAGTTGTACGCAAATTATTCGTTATTGAACTGTTAATTGCGACCTGTTTACATCGTATGGTTTGTAGATAACAATCGTTAAATATTGAGGCCCTATCTATAACAGAATACAGATGGCGCGTGATTTAAATCCTATATTTTTAATTGAGACACCCTGTATAATAGCTGGAGGGTTATAAATTTAGTAAAACTGCAAATATTCTAACTGATGATGATCTGACGATGAATTTTCCACATGTTCATGTCACAAGAGACCATTGGACACTCGTTTAAGTAATGAATTAAGGTAATCCAAACATTACATTATTATAAATCCATAAATATGTAGGAGTATAATATAGTGGGGTTAAATAATTTACTTAAATGTCGAAATATACCGAAGTAATTAAGATAGTTAAATTAGGTAATCAACGTTTGATTGGACTATAAAGTATAATGAGTATAATCTAATAGTGCCCTAATAAGATGGTATGCTATTCCATTAATTAGTTCTACAATTAAGTGATGTTGTAAATTGTAATGGTAATTTAAATTAAATGTAATAAATAAGCTTGAAAATATAATTGCCAAATGTTGAAATAAGTTTGTATTTTGAAGTACAGTGCATGTACAATTAAAAGGTTACGTACGTCTATGTCAAACTTGGCGTTTTCTATTTTACAAATTCTAAACATAAAATATTTGATTGTTTATTGATTAAAAAAAACTTCCCCAATCATACTCTCAGTTTCAAGAATTTTAAGTATGTTTTAGATAAATAAGTTTCTGGGATAAACAATATGCGTTTGGAGTACTATTTCTTTATTGAAGAAAAGAAATGTGAACGCATATTGTCGCAAGACACCATTATATAAGTAACCGTTGTTAGAATTCTGAATATATAAATAGAAACCAAGTCGTTCTTAGACGTCAAATCTATATATAGACCTGAAAAAACTAAAGAAAGTAAAAGGAATGACATAAGCACAATGTAAGGACATCTTCAAATGAGCGACTATTTTCGTCTACGCACTACTGATTTATTCTTACAAGTTACTGAAAGTTAACTAAAAGGCGATCAGATCCGGTGATCGAGCTGGCCTTTTGACAAATTGTGTTTATTGATTAATTTTCTTCCAAATTGTTCAATCAAGAAGCGCACCACAAATTGTTCGTGTATTTTACCAAAAGGCTGCCATTATCCACTGAATATTTTCTCCAGTGAATGATGGATATTATAATGATTACTTATATGATTGGCGTGAAATACTGATTAATCAGTCCACATAACTTCCTTAAGAAAGTGATAATCAGGTAATCTCTACAACGAGGGGGTGTAATAATTGAGACGTTTCGTTCTTATTGTATCCCCGATTATCAAGAAAAACTGTATCCATTATTCATTAGAATTCCTGTAAGAGAAAAGTACTGATACCAGTTGTCGCTGGCTTTTCTAATTGGTCTGGCATATTGAAGTCTTTTTGATCCTGGAAAATGAGGAGTAGGTAGATGAATTCTTAATTGAGATGGTCTATTTAATCGGATGGGTCTTTCTATAAATCTAGGACAGGACTTAAACCTTTGATACAGCAAGAAAAATATGAGACGTTTTTCAACCAGGTTAGCATCATCGAGAGACGATTGCCCATTTGGTTGACGAAACGCGCGTCGAGAAACGTGTAGTATTTTGTTTAGATATTTCTATATGTAAAATGACGGCAATGTTTAGCTTGGGATAACCTGTATAATGAAACAGATACGAGGAAATGAAATACATTGGGAATTTCCTAACATTATAAAAAACAGAATAATAAGATCAGGTATTGGAATCTACAGAAAAAAAGTTCTTTGTTATAAAACCACAGAGTTAAGATAACGTCTTGCTATTAAATTAGCGAAAATAAAACAAAAAGAATCCCCTAAATTAGTTCAATAGCACGTAGTACATATTTCCAAGGAAATCAGCCAAGCGTCCGGGTGGGCGGCTTTTTGTTTTTCGAGCTCCGAGAAAGTTTCAGTCAACAAACAAGTTAGGAAGTTTTGTAGACAGATTGTGCAAGTTTGCATGATGGTATTGTTCTTTGAAAACAATGTACATTGCCAAAACGTATTGTCTGGCAAATTTTTATTGCTCGGAGAACCGAAAAAGAGTATTATATTGTCTTATGTGCGGCTTCGTCGACTCTGAGAAATTGTAAGCGATTTTATTACACGGGAAAGGTTCCGTGTATATAAAGGAAATGGATTTTCTTTTGTATGCGTGTTATTCGGATGAGAATACGATCGCAACTAGGTCTCAGACCATCTTAATTTGATGTTCCATTTCGGTCCTGGTTTGTATTTATTAGATTTTCATATGTTCGCGGTTAATACTTGATTATAAACGAAATAATTTAACAACATTTATTCATAAAACCTATTTGGTGCCTCAGTGTGCAGAAAAAAGAAACAGGAATCAGTTCCATCATAATTCAATCCTCTGCAGTACGCACTCGTTGCGGTATTTCAGAGGTAATTATAGGAAGATGATTAAATTCAGTTCAGACTAAAACCATTCCAATATTATTTATTTGCATGAACACATTCGACACAATAAATTTAGTAGAACTTGTTTAAGCTCAATGGTAAACATGAAACGATATTTTATCAATATATCACTGGAAAGCCCCAATAAAACTTCAGTATACATGACAGATAGAAGAAAGAAAAGATTACCTTTATTAGTAGTATCTATTGTAAGATACTTGCCAGTATAAAGTAAAGCGTTATAGGATATGTTTAATGCCATTTAGAAATGGGGTGTAGTATTCATTTCATCGCTATTTGCCAAATAAAAAACTCTCTTATCTTGCCGATAAACGAAAGAGTCTACCCGAGCCTAGCTATAAAAACAAGCCAAGGTTATGTTTTGAGATTTTTTATTTGGCATATAGGGATGAAATAAACTATACTAACATATTTGTAGCCTATAATTCTAATACAAAATACGTTTGCTAGTTATTACTAAATATGTGCGAAGTTTGAAATTAAATAATTATTATCAGTATTAAAGATATCAGAGAGAAGAAACTTTATCAGTGTGAATAAAGTTCAATTGACCTCATATAATCTCTAGAATATGTGATCAAATCACGTCCCCATTTTACTTTTCCGCACTCAACTATACTAGCGGAAAATATAATTGTGTAAAGAAAAATGGGGAAAACATTTTTCTTCGTTTATTTTTCGTTTTTCGGTCTAAAAACAAAAAAAAAATTCTTCTGTGTGCGTGTCGTCGTTGTCGTCAGCATTAAAATTTGTTGTTGGCACGATAACTCAACTATTTTGTTACACGTTGTATATGTATATATAATTTAATAATCTATTATACTTGAAGTGGACCAAAATTTGATTATTCGGCGACTCAGACATATTTGGAACGTTAATTCAGTTAGAAACCTTCGTAATTGTATTCAAAATGATTTTACTAGATATATCTCAAAAATAGTGGATTTAACTAAACACAACAATTCAGGAAAAAAAGTCTACAAAGGATCATTCAAGGAATGTTGAACCTCACTTATTATTGCTTTATTTATTATATTATTTATTTTTACGTTTATTCTATAAAATTCTTTATTTAGTGAGCTAGTTATTTTATTACTTGAAAAAACAGTATTTTTATATTACAAATCCGCCAGTATCAACTGAGTGAAAACATGTTTTATTTGAATTTTTCTTGTAGTATTTGTATCAACGTATTGTACTGGACCAATATTCGACCCAATATTAGTCGCTTATGATTCACATCTCTTCTCGAGCATGGATGTATTGGTCCTCATCTTTATGCCTAACCTTGCCCTCCGCAGCTCGAGACTTTAGGGGAACGACATCGATTTCTATATGTTCATACTTTAAAATTTTAAACCGATCGTGACGTGAGAAACATTAAGAATAAAAATAGTATTCAGCTGCGGGCTACTACTTGTATATAAAAAATACTTTGAAATATAGAACTACTGTTGATATATGTCACTTTATATCGACATTATGTTATAATGTTAACATTTATTTCATTATAAATAGAACAAAACTGAGTAAACATTTTGATCATTTTCATATTTATATCAGCTGCATAACATCTTTCAGTTTCAGAATTTTTTTCAGTTCTAAGATTTTTCTGCGCTACTTTTACTAATTACTATACATACGAACTCCCCCAGAATTATTTCCTTGTGTTGTTACGGCTTATAGTTAATGTATTTGTCAAATCTAATTTATTATATCGTACATTTCGGCATCCTCTACAATGGATCAGGATACGTATATAATCCCCGATTTCCCCAATAATGTGGCGTATTTCCCAACACGTGCACGTTCTGCTTGCCCAAGACTGACCCCAGAATTATAAGCGGTAAGCCGAGCAGTAGCCGCACTTATACAAAATCAACAAAAGAATGGCGTGTGCCTGGTAGCAACTTATTTTCCACGGTTTGCTGGTATTAGAATAATCAATCAGTAATTACATTATTGTAATATTGCAAAAGTTGTAAGGGACTAATTCAGCGAATTATCTTTTTGATAAATTCATTATTGTACTTTTCTATTTGTTGAAATTGGTCTACAAAATCAAATGCACATATAGTCAACAGCTCCTCATTCTTTATTCCAGTTTTTCCGAGAAAAAAGCAAAATTTTACGGCCGCGCGCTGTTCATGAGAATAAGCCATTGTAAAAACGACGAGGACACATAACAACTATCACTAAAAAAATCACACAAGCCGAACGGAACCTTCTTTCGCGACGATGCTTGGCTTACTGACTCGGGAATGGTAGCACTATGTTCTCCTAGCGGCAGATCGCGGTACTACAAAAACTCCTCCCACCACAACATCACTTTGGTTGCTTTTGGGTACCCCCTCGTATATAGTATATGAAGCATATGGCTCATGTACAGTATAGAGAATTAAGAAAAATCTTCCCTACCTAACATGCTTTCAAAAACAATCATAGAAAAGATTATAATAACTTAAAGTTAGTTAAAAAGATAATCAATGACAGACTGTTGCATATTTTAAAGAGTTTCAAGATACATCCAGTCATACCTAATCCTACACCAAGCATCTCAACAATGTTATTCTTGTGCTCTACCATCTGATTTTAGAGCCTGACAAGGGCTGAGAAGGAAGCCTGGGCTGGAAAGGAAACCTGACACTTCAGAAGTGACCAAGATAAATAAATCATAAGAGGAAAAAAATTAAATTAACGTAGACCTAGGTATTGCAATCATAAAAGGGAAGAAGAGTTACAGTGCCTCACATTGCAGAAAAGCATACTGTTTAATTTGGATTAAATTCATAATTCCTTAGACTACTGCAAAGCAGCTATGGAAAATAATCGGCAGCTGATGGATGATAAAAAATTGGAAATGGGATACAATATGATAATCCAGATTCAACCAAAAGTCGCAATACCAAAATTAACTATTCATATTCAGATACAAGAATCCTGCAGACAATCCTCTTTAAAGAGAGCCTCTCTTTAATTTCTTTGGTCGCAAAAATTGATATGAAGATTACATCTCTTAAATTAATGAAGGGAAAACAAGCACAATCAAATATACTGATATAATTAACAAAATATAAATAGAATAGTGCGTTATGGGTTACAGTTTTAATTGTGTGTTTTGGAATTATTTTTATGTGTCTATATTATTGTGTTTAGTGGATTAGTTAAAATAGTAACAGATAAACAATAATGACCTTGCTGTTCTCAGGCGAAGAATATTTTGAAATTATGGAATCTGAATACTAAATATAAATATAATAAAATACAAAAATCTGGAAACTGATTAGCCAAGCATGATTAAGGAGGCATTTTCCGACATGCTGAATACCGCGGAAATATTTAAAACAGCCGCGAATGATTGATTGTGAAAATAACGACGAAATGCGTGTACAAACGGAAAAAGGCGTCCGACACTTTAAATTCACTTCAAATCAGAATAAATAGTTGTTATGTTGATAGGGTATCGTTCTTCCAGGTCGCTAACTCGGACCCGGCGACGTCACTCAATTTGATACTTCAGAAAATAGAAGGCAACAAAACAGGAAAACCGTGGGAGCGTACATAAGCGCACGCGACCCAATCGAGTAGTAAACAAACGGCGTCGCCCCGGGGGTTAATAGGGGTTTAACTATTCTCGAACGGCGAGTATAATGCCGCCAAAGAGCCGTAGTAACTGTCTCTTATAATGACGATTTGATGTAGGAACTTCTTCCGGATATTATCGCGAGTTTCGTTTATCGTTTCACCAGACATACTCTAAGGGTCTTCAGGAAGTGTTGAAAGATTTTATTCATCTATTCCTTAGTTCTCATTGTTGAGCGTTTAAGTACTATTGCTAGGTGAGATATGTTGCTTAGCTGATATCAGCCTTCTATGTTGCAGTTATCGATGATCTTGCTGGATATCAGAAACAAGATTTCAGTTTATTTTCTGATTATCCTTAAGAGAGTATGTGGTGTCTCGTAATCCATCTTCTAAATTAACGACATAGTTCTTTGTTTAGTTGAATTCTTGATTAATTGTTTTATAATTATTGATTCAATGGTTTGTTATTTCCTCATCTGTCTTTGGCATCTTTGATGTCTTTATTATCTTCAATATTATAATTATTCACGTTTCGGTATAATATTCCTTGAGAAATTCTGTCACTAAATTACAGCTTTTTTTGTGAGAAAAACATGTACATTAAATTGGAAAGATTAGCAATTCGGTATAATTATATATAGTATATATTTTTTATATAATTTTGTTTACCTAATCAAAAGTTAAAAATCTTCAATTTTTTTTACCAAAAACCTTGCATTTTTTCTGCCTTTATTTTCTTGTACTTTTTCATTAAATATATACTTCTACTTGTACAGAAGTAAGTTTTTTATAATTTTTTTACTAAAAATCTTATACTTTTTCAAAAAAAAAAAATCCGTAGCGCTTGTAAATAAGTTGTTTAAAACTTTTTGCCTTTAGAGTTACATAGTAGAGGCTTTACAGAATGTGTGTGGTAAATATCGAAGTTGTGTATGGCCTACTGAAAGAGCAGTGTTTTTTTTTTAAATTTTGTTTACTATAAATCTTTTGCTTGTTTCATAAAAAATTCGTAGTGCCTGTAAACAAATTATTTGAAAATTGTTTCATTCTTAGAGCTGTATAGTAGAGGCTCTAGGGAATGTCTGTGGTAAATATCAAGGCTGTATAAAGCATACTGATTCAGCAGTACCTAATTCTTTTTCTAATAGTATTGTTTACTAAAAATCTTATACTTTATATAATCGTAGTGCTTATAAACAAATTATTTGAGGTGTTTTGCCTTTAGAGTGGTTTAGTAGAGGCCTCTAGACAATACGTGCGGTAAGTATCGCAGTTATGTAAGGCCTACCAATAGTGAATTTTTTAAAATTTTGCTTACACAAATCTTGCAATTTTTTCATAAATAAAATCGTCTGTAAAAAACTGTTTGAGGAATTTCACCCTTAGAGTGCTATGGCAGCGGCTCTAGGAAATGCCTGTGGTAAACATCAAGGTTGTGTAAAGCTTACTGATAGAGCACTAATTTTTTTGTTTAACTTTGTTTACTAAAAATTTTGTACTTTTTTCATAAAGAAATTCGTAGCTCCTGTGAATAAGTAGTTTTAGGTGTTTTGTCTTTAGAGTGGTATATTAAAGTCTCTACAGAATGTGTGTGGTAAATATCGAAATTGTGTAGGGCCTACTGAGAGAACAGTTAATTTTTATTTTTTTTTTACTATTATAATTTGTTAATAAAAAAATCGTATGCCTGTAAACAAATTGTTTGAGTCGTTTTGCCTTTAGAGTGGTGTGGTAAAGGCTCTGACAAATGTTTATAGTAAATATCGAGATTGTGTAGTGCATACTAACTGAAAAGTGAATTTTACAGTCAGTAGGCTCAATACAATTTACTATTTTCTTTTTACTAAAAATATTGTACTTGTTTCATCCTTCCTTTTGTCTTTCTATTTCCTTTCTTCATTCATCTAATAAACAAAAATGTATGTTGCTAATTAAATAAAAAAAAAGAGAGAGTGGATTGTTGTATGGAGCATGAAACTGATTTTCATGTGTTTTTATTTTTGACCTTTGTTATATATAAATTCTTTTCCAACAATCGAGCCGCTTGTTATCATTTGTAGATTTTAAAATCGTTCTAAATTGTTTTATTTCATTTTTTGTCGCGTATTTTTCGGCCTCCTTGATTTTTTAGTTCTACATGTTTTCTATTCTCTATATTTAAAATGTCCAAAAAGTAAGTTGACAACCACAGAAACAGTCATATGCAAGTGCTTTTTAATGCTTTCTATAAGTTGCCTGGAAATTAAAAGACGTTTAGAGAAGTACAATCAGATATACTTAGAATATATCATTTTTCCCACAAATGTGTCCAATACGTCGCGTTTAGCTATAATTCCATTGAAAAATCTTTTTGATGTATCATCTCAAAGTAACTACATCGGGACAAACCACTGCTTTAAATTCCTAAAGGCGACATCATCTCCTCTTTGTATATTGTATTTTCAGGCGCCTTTCAATAAAGCATATATAATGTATAAACTTCCACAGTGGTTATATACCCATAACAAAATAATTTTCCTAGAAAGCGTACCCAAATGACGTCATATATTTTTTTCATGTTATTGGAAATCCATTTATCATCTGTCTCGCGCAGTATCATCCGTCCGCGTTCTACAGTAATCAGTGCGCCACTGGATAATAAATACTTTGTGTTATAAAAGCCCTCCAGTTTTATTCGCCTGACAATGATGTGAATACGGCCACGTTGATGTGTATATCATGTTATAAACATATTTGCTGTGGGGTGCGATCTAGGGAAATGGCGGGGCACGGTTAGTTTTAAATAACGATTTATCCCTCATAGAAATCAATCACGGGAGATTGAAGGATATAATGCTTTCTTTATATTTAAATGTTAAATTCCTCAGAGTAACTTTACAGCATATAATGTTTGTATTCATTTTATACTGATATATATGTTTAAGTTTGGACGAATTAAATAAATAATATAAAAATAATTTCGTCGAATGTCTTAAAATATGGCGCAATTAATTTACTGTTGAAAACATGCAGGGCGACATTACCACGATTAGTGGTTTAAAAATGTCACTATCTTTTGTATAAAATTTAACACCAGTGTTATTAATAAAATTTTACAAAGCTATAGTTGTCATATTTAATACCTTAGGGATGTAGAACTAATAATAATACGACCTATAGGAAGGGAGGCGGTTGAGC
The DNA here is from genome assembly GCA_037954035.1 of Rosalia funebris. Taxonomy (NCBI): domain Eukaryota; kingdom Metazoa; phylum Arthropoda; class Insecta; order Coleoptera; family Cerambycidae; genus Rosalia; species Rosalia funebris. Next base: position 16,706,528 of record JAZFAV010000001.1, on the reverse strand, counting down.
CTGGGAAAATTTTGAAGACCGTGAGAACTTTACGGGCCTTTAATGTTTGCCGCCGGTACGCGTCATATTAAGATCACCAGACAGGTGTTAACTGGATACGGACAGGTGTGGTCGTTGGTTCGCACCAGATTAATATCAACGTATGGCGTCAGGTGTTTGGTGATAAATATGTCAAGGTACTTGACTCTGAACTAATACGGAAACGTTTTCAACTTTTTCTATCCAAAAGGATGTGAGCTATGGTCTTCATCAAATATCCTTTTGCTGGAATTTGGTCTGTATAGTTTAGTTGCAGACCTTGTTACCACTTCGTGTTCCCTATTTCTCCTAATATTTTTTTGTTGAAATATATATAAGTTCTGAATGTGATAGAACTGGTATGTTGCATTAGCGACCGAAATTTTATATTCTGCTAATATAAACCAACCGAAAATTTATGTAAAAAGAATTATCAGGACGTTATGAATGTAAAGGATGTTACAATAGGAGCACAAGATTTGAATTGCGCGCCATTTTGACTGTGATGATAAGTCAATAATTGTGACAGATCGATAGGAGACAGATAGGAGCTAGTAAATATGGAGCGCTACACACACAAGAACGTGTCCTTTTTGGTAAACATTAACATTACTATCAAAAGTGAAATTTGGTTGCTACGAATCGTAAAGTGCGTCCAATTTTCGGTAGAAATAATGTTCCATATGTATTAACTGCGAAAGGAATAATCGAAAAATTCGAAAGTACTAGTTCAGCTATTGATTTGAAACATACGACACGAGCACGTAGTGGTCGTTCAGAACAAAACATCACGGCAATTTGTGAAAGTTCAGGGATCTCGATTCGTCATCATGCACAGGAATTGGACATTTCAAAACAGCCACTCTTCACCGTATTCTCACTAAAAGATTTACATCTCCATGCTTACAAAGTCTAACCGACTGAACAACTTCTGCCAACAGAGCATGCACAGCGAAGAGAGTTCACCAATTGGATAATTGAACAACAAGAAATGAATGCCGATTTTGTGGACAAAATCTTCTTCAGGCCCATTTTCACTTTGATGGCTTCGTTAATAAGCAAAATTGCCGCATTTGCGGCTCAGAAAATCCACGAATGATTCATGAAACAAAAATGCATCCTCAAAGTGTCACTATTTGGTGTGCATTGTGGTCTGAAGGCATCATTGGACCATTTTTCTTTGAAAACGGGGCAGGTAATGCATTAACAGGAAATGGCGAACGTTATCGTGACATGATAACCCAGTTATTTGTGCCTCAATTGGAAGATATTGCTCTTGAAAACATGACGACGATTGACAGTCTTGTACGAGTCTTTCCCTAGTCGTCTCGTCTCCCGTTTTGGTGACCAGAATTAGCCGCCATGATGTTGCGATTTAATGCCTATAGACTTTTTTCTGTGTGGTTTTCTGAAGTCTCAGGTTTACGCCAACAAGCTCTCCACCACCCAAACATTGAAGACCGAAATTGAACGCTGTATTAACGAAATACCGCCACATTTAATAAATATATTTACGTGAAACAAATGCTCTTACAATCTTTAGAATAAACTATTTAGATTAACGTTACACAAATTACCAGTTACCCATGCACCCATTTCATATCATATATGTATTTCTGTTGAACTATGACTCGTTGAAAGGCGGAAAATAAGAAGCAAAAACTATTATGATCTTATTCTAAATTATATTCACTAATATTATAATAATGTATCGTTTTAAATCTGTTTTCCATAATTGTTTTAAAATAGATAAGATAACCTGTAACCTGTAATATTTACTTACTAAACGAGAAAGTGTAAGTACATGTTACCCCAATATGCACGTGAACTATTGTGTATTGTGTCTATGAAAGTAATCTACTCGGAATGAAAATAATAATTTTAGTATATAAAGAGGAAATTAGTAGTTTCGAATTTAAAGGTTTTAAGCATCAATGCCAATAGATGAAAAATTTTGAATGTTGTGATCTGTGGTTTAGTTTATTTCTACGGTTTTAATTGAATTTTCTTTGGTTTTATTATTGTTAGTTATCTTAAGTTAAGCTTTCTTCATAATTGTATTACTCTACATACTCTTTTTATTTATCTACCTACTTCATATTTCTATCAAATACGCGAACTCATTTCTATTGGGTATTATGTCTGCCTGCGTTTTCATTGCACCTTGTATATTTGTGGCGTTAAACGGAATAATAAAAGTGTTTATCGTTAGCCATTGCCTGATCGTTCCTGCATAAATTTCGTATAAACACTCACGACAGAATTATGCTACAGTTTTTATAGATCTTGTCTTAAATGCCGGCCGAGGGCCGTCATTAAAAATATTTAAATAAATACAGCAAAACTGGATTGTTACCGGGAATCGAAAATGCCTCAAATTACATACCGTAAACCCATATTTTACAGTCAATTTCCCATGAAATATGGAAACGCGTTCAATAATGGGCCCTATTTATACGATAGTTATTTTCATAACTCAAATTATGTGTGCTTATTAAATGTAGAACATGTTCGTAAAATTCCACCGTAATGATACATGCAGAACGTGAGGTTTATTTAGATATAGTTTCATGTTTTTTTGATTATCGTTTATGGTCGATTGGTTGGACACTTTTATTTTAATTTGTGTTTACGTAGTTTTGTCAAGTAATTTACTTGAGAATAATAATGGGTTGTTGTTTTAATATTAGTTTAAATATTTTGTTTGTGCGTTATTGAGAACTTGACTACAGATAGCACGAAAATTGTATATGTATGTACGTTAAAGTGTAAAAATAATGTTTTTGTTAATACATAATTGATACAATCATCAAGTACATTGCCATAACTAATATCTAGTTAAGATGGCTCGTACTATTAGAAGAAAAAGTTAACGCAATTCTAACTATTGGCTAGACTGGAAGAAATCTACATGAAATAATTAAATTGCTCCTTTTTTACAATGATTTATAAAACGCCCCAAAATATATGAGAACAAAGATATTTATTTTCTTAAATCAAAAATAACGACTATATCCTTGAATGTGATTTAAATACCTATCTCCCCAACAGTATAAAAGTTGCTCCAACTTAAACTGGACCAGTTTCTTGGATACCACTTATAATACCTACTTATAAATATAACAACTACCAGTGGGTAGTTGTTATATTTATAAGTAGGTATTATAACTTCTATGTAAAAATTATGTTCCATTTTGGTTTCCTGTCCGTAATAAACCCATGATTAAATGCCCCTGACTAATGACAACTACTCGCAAATATCAATGGCAGTAATAATACCTAAAATTACTGCTGGAGATTCTACTAAACTATAAGAAGCAGTGGCGATTTTACTGTAGGTGCATTTGTGCAGTGAGCCCCCTTAAATATTCCTAAAAATACGTATTAGGTGTTTAATATACATTACATTATCATTATACACAGAATGTTCCGATATCTAACAGTCTCGCTTACAGCTTGTCAGATGTCGCGAGAGTCGCCAGCCCTAGAATTTATCAGATTTATCTACGGGATATTAAATCTGCAATTCTAAATACATAGCGTGTTCAGTTTTCATCTCGCACCCATCAGGGGACCGCTTAACCATGTGTTAGAAAGAGAGGAGTCGGGCTCGTGAAACAGGAGATTTCTATACGCATGTATATGAGATTTGCGTGCATTGCACGTCCGGCGACGCAAAGTAAAGTTTATTCTGTAAGCTTTGATGCAAGTGTATTGAATCAGGTTGTCTATTGAATCTGGGCTGTTTACGTGGTCACGTGTTGTTTGTATTTTTATAACCACAGTGAGAGGGAAGAGATCGCAATGGAGGCATATTTGGAGGAATATGTAACGGAATTTTAATACGCGATTTGTACGAACCGTTTCTGAAACTGCTGAACTTTTAAAAGAATGCTTAGAATATATTTTTGACACTGCGAGAAGTGCAAGAAATAATTACAATACAAAAAATCAGGCTCAAATGTTATTGGGTTATTTAAATAACGATAACTTTAAATACTGGCTCGCGTTTTTCGCCAAGATCATGCCTCACTGTGAAATCCTTTTTAAAGGGTTTCAGTCTTACTCATTGGATGCTGTCAAGATGAGCAGATATTTGAATAATTTTGAAGACGCAATTATAAAAATCCGGATAACTAATTCCTCAAATTCACCTGAAAAAAAGAAACAATACGATCCCATAATGACATATCATTTTCTGCACAAACTAAGGTAAGTGCGTGATATATTAATTACCCAAACTAAAGACAGATTTGAGTTTAGAGAACACCTGTTAACGTCGAAACTATTTTTCCCCAATAATTTTAGTGGCTGAGAAACAATTCCCCGTTCAAGATTTTGACAATGTAACGAAAACTTATGGATTTTTGGACAAAATTAAATTGAAAAGTGAATTAACGGTTATATACAGCAGGGAAGATTTTCGTGAAGCAGTAAGTTGCTTAGCAATCTTGCAATTATTTATAGATCGAAATCTGACGGACTGTTTTATCAGAAAAGGGCAGATGTGAAGAGGGTTTTCTTTTGAGATGACAAGGGAAGATTTTACTCCTTGTAGAATATAAGAAATTATATAGAATATGTGGAATAGATGACAATGTAACCCCAATACACCACTGGGATTACATTGTAAATGTACCAATATGTCATTTTGGTACATTTTTTGGTTAATAGAAGCTCTAAGAATTTATTCTCAGGTTATTTATTAAGCTAAGAGGCATGCTAACATTTTCAAATATCAATTTTGTATTCAGAGGACCGCCGGAGATTTTTTTCTTTTCGAGGCAACCTTCAAATTTTGGGATAGAATTCTAGAGATTATAAATAAGGAGCTGAACCATGTTTTTTGTTGATTATATAAAGAGTGCTTCATTTGGCACTATAGGATGTGATTTATGAATAAAACTAATAATATTTGACAAACTGAGGTTGTTTATTCTTCAATATAAAATGGAGACGGTGAGGCTATAAATAGAAAATAATATCGTCTATAATACGGAAACATAAAACTTGCGGTATTTCCCGAATAACACATTGAATGTATGTAGTATTGAGTTCATTTATTGTTGCTGGCTGGGTGGCGTGTACTTTTCCCTTGACATAACCCCAAATAAAAAAGTCCTGTGGTGTTAAATAACATAATCTTCCAGTCAAATTGATGTCAGCATTTCGCAAGACGACATGATCAGGAAATTTGGAAGACAACAGAGTTATGGTTGCACGTGCTGTTTGACACGCTGCACCGTCTTGCTGAAACCATATGTTGTTCAAATACAAATCATCAATTTGGTGGAAAAAGAAATTGTTTAACATGTCAATAATCACTTAACATGTAACATCACTTTAACATGTAACCTCAGTTATTAGAGTTCCTCATTTACTGTGATAGTATTACCAGCTTCATTTTCAAAGAATTATGGTTCAATTAGTCCACACTCCAAAATACGCACCAAAGCGTGCATCTCTGTGGATACATTTCTTTTTCGTGAACCGCGTGTGGATTTTCAGCACACCAAATTCGACAATTTTGTTTGCGAACGTATCCGTCATGATGAATATGTGCTTCATCACAAACAGAATTTTGTTGCAAAAATCAGCATCACCTTCTTTCTTGTCTAATACCCAAATAACAAACGTACAACGTTATAAATGGTCTGTAACTTTTAATTGTTGTGTCAACTGAATTTTCTCTGCTGACAGATGCAGATCTTTCTTTAAAATCCGATGTGTGATGGCGATTGGATACTTCCATACACTTTCTCTCACTGCATCAGTATTTTCATTTGACCGACCACGCCGAGGACGTATTGGTGTTGCCTTATCAATAAAATTCAAATTTGTTTATTAATCTGCGAACTGTCAACTCTGTTGGTACTTCATTTTGTTCTAATTTTGTGCGAATTTTTCTTAATGCAACTGTAAACTATTCGTTGTTGAACTGTTAATCGCGGCGTGTTGACATCGCTTGGTTTATAAATGACAGTCATTAAATATTAATGCCCTTTGACATAATCTTTGACATAACACAAATGGCGTGCAATTCAAATCCAATAGTTCCAACTGAGACACCTCATATTGTGAGAAAAGATTCCTCTCTTTAAATGAGTGTCGAAAACTGTCTAAATGTTAAATGCGAAATCCAACTATCCAAGTAAAAATTTAAGGATGTTCTCAAGAGAACAGTTCAGCCAATGAATAACAAGTAAATCTATTTGCGCTAGCGCAGGCAATATATCAGTATATCGGATTAACTGATACATGAGCTATCTTATAGTGGAAAAATGTACAAATGTACAAGTGTTCTAGTGTACAAATAAACGACGTTAAACGTATAGATGAAAAACGCCAGATTGATTATCGCGCAATCGTTCCTAAATGCAATCGCATTTTGTAAACTTCAGTTTAATCTTAAAAAGTCCAATGTTCTCGTGTCACGAGAAGGAAGTGTAGATAGGGCGCTACACTGTACCTCGTGCATAGCTAATGGATCTGTGAATTGCATGAGTTATGAGGCGATGCATAGATACCATCGATGAATACAATATTTACTGCTCCTCACCTTCCTATTTCGCTGCCTCAATTATTAGCCGGCGGTTCAGTTTTATACAGATGCAAGATATGCAAGTCGGAAGAAGTTCCGCTAATTTCCAACTGTAATCATTAGTTTCCGCGTTACGAATTCATCGTTCCCATCGATATACATAAAATATTGATGGCTCCTTATCGTTGATCGGTTTAATCGTATCGCGATTCGACGTATGACACGCGGCTTAATATGGTCGTTAACCGAATGAGGTATATACTTGAACTGGAATTACTTGTGCCCCGGAAAACGTTTATTCTGCACAACTTCTTTACAGTTATCCGAAAAGCAATCTCTGGAGAAGCAATATTGGACTGAATTTTTCATTGCGATCTATCAAGTTCGCTAGGCCGTTAGTCGTCGAGATGTAGGCGATACGAGAGAAAGTATGTTCGGGAACATATTTGGTATCATACAAATCGGAGATGTATTCTTTGAATTATGATGTATTTTATGTCAATGGTAAAGTTAGGAGATATACGTTTTAATTAAACAATTATGTAACAAAACAAAATTGGTGTCCAGTACATTTGGTAGTACGTTTTTATGGAGTCCATCCAAAAAAACCATCGAAGAAAACCAGGAACGGTGGTAAGGTAAGACGCATTTAAAATTTAAAATGAATTTTTTACTTTCCCGCACTCCACTATACGCGGAAAAGTAATCTAATCGTGTAAAGAAAAAGTGAACAAGCAAAAATGGTTTTAAAAAAATGTTTGCTGTGTATGTGTCGTTGTTGTCGGCATTTATTCTTGTTAGCACGATAACTCAACTAAATCGTGTCGGATTGATCTGGTTTTGATTGATTCTAGCTGGGAACGTCTTCCAGACGTCACCTATTGATTTTCAGGTGGATAGAACACACTCTACCATGTACATGGGTCATGAGAAAGTACATACAATGGTAGACTATTTGAGAATTTGTTTTGTTAGCACGATCGCTCAATTAAATCGTGTGGGATCTATCGAGCTTCGACTTATTCTGATTAGGGAGCCTACCAGACGACATATGTTGCTTTTGAGGTGGATAGGACCCACACCCCACCCTGTCACTGATGACGTTGGACTATTTGAAAAAAGTAAAACTGTCGCAAAAACATATTCTGCATTTATGTGTTGGTTTATTTTTTTTTCGGCCACTCAATTTCGAGATAGAGATGTTCTACGTGCGGGGAAAGTCAGTTTTAAGGTTTTAAAACTGTTTATTTGCTATGTCATAGTGTTCTTTCTGTCACCACATTTTCAAACTTCGACATATGGATTGAAAAGTAGAATGATAAGAAATTAAAACTGGATAGACTTTTGTCGCTTTGACTTTTCTATAGATGTAGAAGAAAATCCAGAAACATTCAAAATCAAATTTTACATAATACTACTATAAGCCTTTAATCTAATGTATTTTCCCTTGCAATACAATAAATTATAGTAATGGATAATGTTATTTAAAATTACTGTTTTAATAATCTTGCACAGCCCTAGTTGATAATTAAAATAGTGCAGGACCGGATTGAATCAGATTGTATGGATAATTTTTTTTTGCTTTTTATTTAACTTCCCAAGTTTATTTACCATCTGTAATTATAAGATAACGTCCATTGATATTGTCCTATAAGTTCGCAATCCATAAAGGAGTGAGTTTATTTAGAGAAACAGCTACATTTAAAATCTGCTTAGCAGGTCGTATGGAATGTGTCTCTGTTAGCTTAGTTAGTTGACTCATTAGATTCTTTGCTAGACTGTTGGGATGTGTCCGTAGTTATTGTCGTAATTTTGCACGGGTCATGTTATCTCTTCCTCGATGGACACCATAGCTCCAGATATGTTTATAAACGTCTTTGCATACCGACACTTTACTATGTAGAGATAATTTTGATCTGCGACGAATTAACCAGTAAAGTTTATTCAGTTTGAGTCCTAGTTGCTTTCGTTTGGCGAACATGTGCTCCTTCCTGGCCAAGTGAGAGTCAATATTCCTAGGTACTTAACGACATCTTGTTTGAATAATTGATAACTATTTAGTGAGATGGTCAGTTTTCTTTGCGACTTGTAAATGTGATTTGTGGGAACCAGGAACAAAGCACAACCGTTATAATTGAAGAAGCCGCGGTTGATGTTACAATATTAATTTTAGATGACCAATTTGTACGACACGATTTAATAGTAGGAAGAAATTTCCTATCCAATGAAAATGTCATACTTATGAAATCTAAAGATAGGGTCTCAGTACGAATGCTCCCTCCTTTAAATATACCTCTACCCGATACGTAACAAAAGTTTTAATGAATTTTATGTGGTTATTCGGAGCACCAACGAGAATTATATCAGACCGTGGCACGGCCTTTACGTCAAAGACTTTTAGAATATTTTGTGAAACATATGGCATAAGACATACCTTGAATGCTGTTGCTACGCCTAGGGCAAACGGTCAATGTGAAAGGTACAACCGCACCATAGTAAGTTCCTTGGCAGCAACGGCTGCTGAGTACCCCAAAGATCAATGGGATAACCATGTAAAACAAGTTCAAAGTGTTTTAAACTGCACATACAATAAAGCCATTGGAGTGACTCCACTGGAAGCCTTAGCTGGGTGTAAGTACTAAGCGAAGTACAAGATAACCTGGGTCGGGTCGATCTAAATGTATTAAGACATGATATAAAACAGAGGTTAGATGACGATCAAAGATTACAAAAGTCAAGGTTTTATAAAGCTCGAAAAGTTGCTCAAAAATACGCCGTGCAGGACCTAGTGATGGTGTCGAACGCGCCACCTGCTACTGGGGCTAGCAAGAAATTCAAAGGACCCTTTAGAGTCAGAAAAGTATTACCTAATGATAGGTATGAAGTCGAAGATCTTCGCGACGGTCATAAACGTATGACAACCGTAATGGCAGTGGACCATATGAAACCATGGATAATCTTGAAAGGTGAGAGTACACCTTTGCGACTGGTATACGACCAGACAGCTTTGCGACTGGTATACGACCAGACCCCTTTGCGACTGGTATACGACCAAACACCTTTGCGACTGGTATACGACCAGACACCTTTGCGACTGGTATACGACCAGACACCTTTGCGACTGGTATACGACCAAACACCTTTGCGACTGGTATACGACCAGACACCTTTGCGACTGGTATACGACCAGACATTTTTGCGACTGGTATATGACCAGACCTTTTTACGGCTGGCATACGGTTAGGCAGTATCACGATTAGATGAAATTGATTGGTATAAGATCACTTACTCGAGTACCAATACTAATCCCTGACAAGACAAGTGCATGTACGAATGTTCATTTATGAATGCTAGAATGCTTCAAAAAAAAAAACTAAGAATATTCACTAAAATGGTTTATTTTCCAGATTAAAGGTAACTTCTGGGGACAGAAGCATAGACAGGATGGCCGAATGTTGGCGACAATTTCGACTCGACCGTCTCTGTCTGCTAGGAAATTCGATCGCCGGACTGGGGCCTCAATAGCGGCATTATGTTAAAACAAAATAATATAAACAATCTCGAATGTCGATAAACTGTATAAACTGTAATATTGATTCATTCTTTTGTTAGCTAAGTGTGGATAGAGGCGTAGTTTTTCTTTGTATTAAATACAGTTTGTAATAAACTTCTTTTTACATTGATTCGTTCTAACACAAGCAATCTTTAACTTCTCTCCAACAAGGCGAGGCCAGTAAATTCTCCTTCCGATAGTTTTCTGGCGGAACTACCTCTTAAAACTGACCTATTTAAATTTTCAATACACTTGTGTTCAAGTAGAGCCAGCCTTGTAATGTATCATGTATCACTTAAAGACAGCAGCCCATTTCGGAGAGAAGGATTTACCGTCGTAAGTAGTTGCAAGTTTATGTAGGTCGTCGCAACCAAGACACCAAAGATGTAGCACGGGAAAGATTTAAGCATGCTGAAAAACAAACATTGCGCCATAAATAAAAGTATCAGGCAGTCTGTGGCGGTCTGAGAGAAACCAAATAGAGAAGCGCGAACAATTTATTGCTTATGATGTAAGTTTTTGTCTGGAGGTGATGTAATTGTAAACCCGTCCTGCTTACCTTTCAATTCATGGTTTATCCTAGGCTCTAAAACGTATTGAATAGTGTCTGGTATCTATGCACAATCTTGTACAGGGACGGCCATAATCAAGTACCCGATTTGAAGCGTTCGTAATTGTTTTATCTGACAGCTTTCGTTAGTTTACTTTTGACATTTCTCCAGTGCACATATTCAAGTTTTATTATGAATCGATACACACTAGAGAAATGTGCAGAAATAGTAATTTTATTTATTAAAAACAATGAATCGGTTATTTCAACACAGCGAAATTTTCGCCGAAAATATCCTCACCGTCCTGCTCCAACTGGAAGACAATACGCCGCTTATGTCAAAAATTTCGGCGTAGTGGGACAACGGCTGATGCAAGGCATATTGGACGACCACGAACAGGACGCTCAATTGAAAATATCCGGCGTGTAAGAGAAAGCATTGCAGAAGATCCAAGAACGTCAACAGAAAGACGCGCCACACAATTGGGCATGTCTCGGACGTCCCTGAGGCGAATTATGAAGTTAGATTTGCACGCATCTCCATACAAAATCCAGGTGGCACAGCAGCTTCTTCCCAGAGACCATCAACAACGCTTGCTATACTGTCACAGTCTCCTAAACCTTAATGACAATATTGACGATTTTGCACATAAACTGATTATGACCGACGAAGCTCATTTTCACTTCAATGGATTTGTAAATAAGCAGAATTACCGCTACTGGGGTACAGAAAACCCTCGTATTCTTCAGGAAAGACCACTACACCCTTCACGAGTCACTGTATGGTGCGGCGTCTTTGCCCAAGGTGTAATTGGTCCATATTTCTTTAAGAACGATGAAGGCACTGCTGTTACGGTCAACGGAGAGCGCTATAGAGCAATGCTGAATAACTTTTTGTCACCTCAGTTGGAAGTCCTAGGACTGGAGGATATGTGGTTACAACAGAACGGTGCGACTGCGCACACATCCAGAGAGACAATGATCATGTTGCGCAACATGTTCCCTGCGCGATTAATTTCTCGATTTGGCGACTTAGCGTGGCCTTCGAGAACGCCAGATCTTTCGGCCCCTGATTTCTTCTTATGGGGCTATCTCAAAGGAAAGGTATACGCCAATAACCCTCAGATGCTACAGCAGCTGAAACATAATATCCGTCAAGAAATAGAGGATCTAACGTCAAATGTCTTGACTCGAGTTGACTGGAACATGCCGTAAAAAGAGCTCAGATGTGCATCACATTTAGAGGCGGTCATTTGACTGACATCATCTTTAATTGAGTTTAGGCTTAAACTTTAAATACAAATAAATGTCCTACTCATATTTTTTTGCTTTTTATTTCCTTGCATTGTACACGGCCGCTACTTAAAATCGGGTACTTGATTATGGCCGTCCCTGTACTTTAACTGTATGTATTTTATTATTTAAAAAGACTAGCCGATAAACTATGAGGTTAAATACATTTATTACAATGAAATGGTGAAGAAGTGAAGTCTTTGTTGTCGACAAAATTAAGGCTTTAATGGCGGTAGCACAATGGGCCCGATATTATGAGCCTGAGTGCACGTGGACTCTGTTTACCCTTCCCTCTTATAGAATCCGAATGAATTTATTATATTTCAGTATAGCGGTCTTAGAGATGTTTGTGGTCAAATAGTCGTTATGTTACTATGGCTACAATTATTTGTAATGAAATGGTCAGTAAATCAGGTACTGACTGATGAAACAATGTTTCAAGGCAAGTTACGGGAATTGACTGTCTTAAGAATTACCCCAAAAGTCAATTGCCTGGTGCTGTTATTACTAGATGTTACACTTGTAATTACACTTGTAAATAACCATTGAATTAAACTACAAGAGCTTTAATAACTGTCAGATGGCTATTGCAATAAATAACACAAATTACTGCATGGGATTATCACATCTTAATTAAAGCATGACCATGTATTTTATGAGGCTTTGTCTGAAGTTTATTCTTTCAACTTCACAGTCTTCTGAAAAACATCGCATAAGTTATCTCATGCCAACATTAAAAAACATACATCTCGTGAAACAAAAAAAGTGTTATGATGAACAATGGCATATCAATAATACAATTTACTATTGTTCCATTGACCATTTTTCTACAAAGATCGACACGATTGTACACCGCTTGACGCGCGTTTCGCCAACCAAGTTGGTATCTTCAGGAGATGATTAAAATTATTGGATAAATGAGTTTTGATCATGAGAGAAGATGACTTTGAAGCTAATCAATGGTTGTATGTCAGAGGTTTTGTGTGTAATTGTAGTTGTTTTATTGAATTGTTTTTAAGAAAAGTAAAATAGTTTTTTATTCTACGCATCTAAGGAATTGTAAAGGTATTTATTGTAAAAGGATTTATAATTTTTTTCTGTATTTATTTCATCTACAAGACCTCTTCATTGTCGGATACGAGTACAACTGATCCTTGTAATATAGATGGATAGAATATAGATATAAGAGCAAAACTTAATTATGTGTAATAAAATATCCTTTTATTTGATAAATAGAACTCTTTAAAACTACATTGATAAACAAGCCAATATTACTGAAAAAATGTACTGGTTTATCTTATAAATATATCAATATGCTAAAATAAATGCATTGGTGTTTATCAATTACATAATTCGGGGTTGATTTCCTAGCTATAAAAGAGTTTAGAAATTTGTTTTAAAATATCTACGTGATAGAAAAACACACTGCTGTTCTGCTTTTATCTCATTAACGACCCCAAAATCAATAAGGTGTCTATTAGAAGTTGGTATTTCTGACATTTATAATGTTTTATTGTATATTTCTCCCATCATCAAAATTTGGAACTGTAAAACGCGTTTAAAAGTTTGAATATGTCGAATAGAAGAGGAAAATGAAAATTTGGTCATTGATTTATTAATTTTTTATTATTCTCTCAATTTATATATGTGGTATTATATAAAGCACTATAACATACAGAGTAAATCATTAAGTAGTACCCATAAACACGTTGCAACTTTTCTTTGTTGAAATAATTTATTATACTACGCAGGATATGACGTATTTTTAATATATGGGGTGATTTATTAACCACATTTGGAATCACTATATATTTACGGTTACTTGGTTTGCGGAAATTTACTATAATATTTTTTTCTAGTGAACTATAAATCTAGTTTCTTATGTCGCTTTCATTCTATGGAGGCATGATTTTTTTTAACAAGATTTAACAAACCAATTGAGTATCTATCAATATACTAAAACAGTGTTACCCATAAAATATTATACATATTATCTTTCACACTTAATTTGGTATACTTTAAAGAAGGTTTTATAATTATTACAAGTTGTATCTTTTCAATAATTTTTTGAAGTGAAGACTTCTTTGGCGTTCTGATATTTGACGAGAACGGAGAGTGAATTGGAAAAAATGTAACGTTTCGAGATTTCGTTACACGAGAGAGAAAAAATATAACGTAGAGAGAAGGAGAAAGAGAGCTATACATTTGGTATACCTAAAACACAGGCTTCATAATAAGACAGAGTACACAGATATATAACATAGAGAGAAAGAGAGCTATACATCATATATATATATATATATATATATATCAGTTTAGGCTATCCGCGTCTCCCTTTTGTGCGGCCCTTCGTCTTTAACGCCCACTCATACGCTAAGTCCAAGGTCTAAGTTGCTTGAAGGGGGAATAGTTTAGGAAGCATCGTACGACCAAGAGAGAGAGCCACGTATTCATTGAATACTAGGCAATAGAAGAAAATATAGTATGATGCGCATGCTCCCGAATAGGTACAACTTTGACGCCACACGGGAGTGGAGCAAGAGAGAGCGATATAAACTCAGTACGAAGCCATGAAAAAATATTGTCATGGCAGCCATCTATATCTCACCGAATCAAAATCTAGAAGATATAATATATTTCATTCACCGCTTCCTACTGGTTTACAGCCACACAGGTGCAAATGCACTTGGAAGAGGCGAAGACAAAATCCCTTTGATTCTCGAGGGAGATTTCAATGTAAATTTCGGATCCAATGTTTCTTTGACGTTGATTAACTTTCTTCGAGAAACATTTGGTCTGCTTATAAATAACAATTCCAAAGAATCAACAACAAAATACGGAACAACAATAGATGCAATTTTTACACGTTATCTAGAAAATATCGAATCACGAACATATATTTCATATTTTAGTTATCACAAATCAATCATATCAGTATTACCAATTGAACCACCAGTCGATGATAGTGTAGATAATGAATAAACCGAATATTTTTTACGCAAATTTTATATTGTTATATTTCTTTTGAAATTACTCCTTTCCCTTTCTCTCTTTCTCTCTCTCTCTCTCTCTCTCTTTCAATCTCTCACTCTTAATCTCTCTCATTCTCTATTCTAAAGAAGTATTCACTTCTATCACGTGTACTGTGCTGCACATTTTTTTTTCAACAGCCAAACTTTTAAATAAATATTGCACATTCAGCAATTGACAGTCTTCGACAGAATGCCATTCAGGCACAGGAAAACGTTATATTTTTTTAGCTGCCAAAACTGTCTAAGGGGACTTGAACCCATTTATTTGGCCCAAATAAATGATGGCCGGTTTTTATGGTAGCACAAAAACCGGGCTATATCAGCGAGAGCATCAGGTCATGATAGGGGGACCAGATTTTGATTAGTGATATTTGAATTTTTTTTATTGATATTATATGTAATAATTAATCACATATATAATAACAATGGCGCCAGTAACCATAATTGATAATTTATTGTAAACTCTAACTTTCATATAAGTGAACAGAAAATTAACTAATTGCAAATGAAAATTATTTTTTTTCTAAAATTATTTTTTCTTTACAGACCATGTACGAGAATTTTCTTGTGGATTGATGTACTACCGGACGTTTCACCTAGACGCAAAGAGGGATGCCCTTTACGTAGGAGCAATGTAAGTACGCCATGACATGACTGAAATTTCAATCCTTCCATAATTGGCATATAGACAATAAATCAAATAATTTAGGTGTTAAAAAATTAGTCAATAGCTGTTTCTCCTATAAAAATAGTGCAAATTTATTGTTTCACAACATTAAATGAACTCCTTTGTTTAAATTTAATTACTGTGAATAAAAACTAGTGTGAAATATATTATAGTACTGTATTAATTAAACTAAGCGTTTAATTAAGTCTCCACCTTCTTAAAATCTAAATTGTGTAACATTTGTACTGAAATAGTAAACAACCAACAAAACAACTGCTAAACATGATGGCATCATTATCGAAATGTGCATATATAGGTACATTACAGCATTGTTTGGGTTGGGGAGAATATAATAAATGAGTATTTTGTATTATAATTTTCTATACGTTTTCATAGCATGTATAACCAACAACACCTCTACATAAGGACAAAGTGCTCACAAAATTTTAGCTTGTGACGTCATGAATGTAGGCCTTTCCGATATGGAGCGAAGATTTAGGAAGCCAGCTTACCGGTGGCGAAACACGATCGAAAGGCAACAGATGTTTGCAACGTTGCCAGACTACTACGATACTAGCGAATATTAGGATTCCAGTATATAAAGGATGTATCTCTTTCTCTTAAATTACCATTTTCTTCTTCAATATCGTAAAACACATATTTCCATAAGATGTTCTTTCCTCTTTTTTTAATGTGGTATTTCGTAATTTATTTATTTAATTATCAAATACTACTACCTTGTTCGACTTCCCTAACAAAAATACTTTCCTTACGGAGCCGGCAACAGCGCTCATCTGGTACGTTAACCTCTAAACCTAAAAGTTGCTATATTCAGCGTTATTTCTTACAGTTTTCTGAAATCAGAACTATTTATGTGCTTTTAAGTGCGTGAAACTTGTACCTAATATTTCGTTGTATATTTAAGTATACAATTTATATTGTTAGGCGTATTTTTAAATACGTAAAACCATATATTTCGGACTTATAACCTGTTGCTTTTTTGGCGCTCCGTCGGTTTGTTTACAGCACAGTTTATAAGTTTTTATTCGTGTTTAATTGTATGTTTTTCTCTTGGTTTCGGCTAGTTTTGTGGTAACTGATACTTAGTAAAATTATGCCTCAAAAGTGTTGTGTTCCTGGCTGTAACGGAAACTATTATAAAAATGGGCCTAAAGTTCATGTTTTCGGTTTTCCAAAGGACGTAAGTTTACGACAAAAATGGCTAAAAGCGATACTCCGAGATAACATTCAGCCCACAAACAACACGAGAGTATGTGAAGCACATTTTCCTGAAGGTAGTATAATAAAAAGTACAACAGTTCAAGACTCAAACACTGGTAAGATTTTTACAATAGATTTACTAAAACCACGGTTAAAAGAAGACTGTATACCATCTATTTTTTTAAATTGCCCCATTTATTTATCAAAATATGTCAAAATACGGCCAAGTAAAGATGAAAAGCTCAAAAATATTGATGAGTTAAATTTGTCAAAAGCCCTTGAAATAAGCAAAAATTGCTCTCAACAAGACTTTTCTCAAATTAACACGTTATTGTCTCAAATTTTAATAAATGATGATCACTTTCACGATATCAACGATGTATTGCCGTTAATTACATATTTAGGCGGTTATTGTTGCTATATTACGTTAAAAAAATTACAATGTGCCAGCTGTAAACAAAAATTAGTATACCTATGACGAGCAATCTATTGTTGAGGACAATTTTGATCTCATTAATAAATTAAATCGTGGAGGACTTTTATATCCCCAAGGACAAGTTATAAATGTTGTATCTATGACTTATATAATCTTCAATAAATTAATAAATGAATTTGAGGACACATTTCTAGAAATCTATAATAAAAGATCGTTCATGGTTCATTTAATTTTGGAATATTGTATTGAACAGAAACATGTCTCACATTTCGATGGATGCGCTAATCATAATGGAAAAGACATTTTAAAAATTATTCTCAAAAGTATTTCCAATGCCCTCTTAAAAAATTATTGCGCTAAAAATAGCGACCATTTATAAAAAGGAAATAAAAAAGAAAACTCGATACATTAACGAAGTAGGCCATATACCTACCTATATATGCATAAATATTTTTTATAACTAAACGTATATAATTTGGAACCTATTTCTTTAAAAGTTTAATTAATGTATTTTCATGGCTTGTGTTCTATAATATATTTTTTATACCTAAACTCTCACCTCAACACTAAGTTATGCACGATGTTAGGTAGGTAAATGAAATTTGAAACTGCATAACATGAACATGCATACCTATATTATACCTACTAAGTAATAATAATTAAGAGAAGGTGTGTAATAGTTCAGTATATGTATTTATGTGTAATAACCTCTTTTCAGTAGTGTGAAAAATGTTTATTATACATAAATACATATCCTGAATTTTGGCGCTGGTGTAGGGGAGTTGGGAGCCTGCACTTAATACTACACCTAGTATTGAACCAAAACTCAAACATAATTTTTGGGATTTGTCAAGAAGCCTGTCATATAACTAGCGTTCTTTAAAATAAGTTAACTATTGACAGTTTTCATAAATATTAGTGTATGTATCCCCTTATATGATTAAAATTGCACGGCCTGCATTGATGACGTCACACGACGAGCACTAAGGCCTTGTTATTCAGTGGGTGTTGGTATAATACCTCTTTCGTGCGGCATTGTACATGTCACTTACTGAAACTTTCCCTATTGTTGAACAAGCATATTAATCATTGATCAAACTAATTAAATCCAAAATCTTTAGGAAACCGTCCATATTACGGTCCATTGCCGGGCGCGCTAAAGCCCTTTTTATAGGCCCGATATTTCTTCATCATTTTGAGACAAATAAATCTGAAATTAACAAGCTGTAAAACATTCTGCAAAAAGTGCGATCAAGTCGGGAACAAAGGGTCCGGAACAAGAGGTGCGCTTATGATAACATGCCGTCGAGAATGAAAACGTTATTTTGTTGATTAATTACTAAAAGACACGCTGCGATGAATAAACAAACTGCGGGCAAACAACCGCTTTGTGTTTTAATCTGCGAAGATTTTTATAAAGTTCCTTAATTAATGTGTGCATAATTCATGCTTTGGGAGCCACAACTTTTAATTAAATCATTTGCATACCTTACAATAACGTTTCTGTTCCTTTTTCTTGACAAAATCGCTTTATTGAATACGCCTATTAAAAGAACATAAGACCCATGCGATTTTCTTTCCTTAAATGATTTTAATCCTTAATTTAGTGGCTTAATTTGCATTATATATAGATATATATATATATATATATATATATATATATATATATATATATATATATATATATATATATATATATATATATATATATATTTGCATAAAAAGTGTTCGTATGTATTGAATAATTTAATTTATGTATAATTTAAGGCAGTATTTAGAAATAGTACTTTCTCGTGCATAATTTGAAGTATACTGATAGAAAATGAGTAAAATAGTAATTTTTCAAAATACTTCAATTTAAAGCCCAACTTTATAGACTTATTAGGCATATATTGGCGAATTGATGAACGGTCTTTGAAACAAATCATGGATTAGTCTATTGATATGGTTTGGCGCATTTTATAGGCTTATTAGCATATATTGGCGAATTGATGAACGGCCTTTGAAACAAATCACGGATTCGTCTATTGATATGGTTTGGCGCATTTTGTAGTAGAAACTGAAATTATGTAATATAGAATTTAAAAATGGACGCAACTTATACAGTTTGTCAAAATTAGGATCCCCGCGGTTTGGCTGAAGAGCGTTATTGTTTAAATGAAAATTTCCTAAAAGCCAATCGAATTGGGTACGGCTCATTAGAGTTGAAATGTAAGAATCCCTCAACTCCATCTGTGTTGACCAGTAGTCCCGATAGCTCGGAAGTTTTTTCACACCCATCAAAATGTTTATAGCCAAAAATATTTTTATTTCTCTCACAGTTGTAGGAACAAATGCTTTCCCACGTTGGGTAGCATAAAGGTTTGTTTGAAAAGCAAAATGTTCGATCATTTCCTCGCTAATAAGACACCCAAAAATATCAATTGGCGATTCTATATCATCAGATATGTTAGCAGGCCCGATACTTTCTGAAGAAGCATCCACTTGGTTACCCGTATTGGTGACTGTTAGAGGCTTTTTCCAAAGAAATTTATCTTTTTTGTTACAAAATGTGATAATGGGAGATCGTCTTCATTATCATCATAATAGGACAAATTTTGTGTCGGAGCAACAATAATTTCCTCTGTATAGTTCTCATCGTTTTCCTCGTCCCCTCCGTCATCAAATTCATCAAGAGACTCTCCATCAGAAGGTATTTCTGTCAAAAATGCATCAATTTCGTCTTCATTTAATTTTTCAATTTTGAAGTCGTTAAAACTCCAAACGTTTTTTTCTATAATGAATGAAAAAGTATTATATACAAATTTATCCATAATAACTTGATCAAAAAAATCCACCGAACTATAATGTTAGTGCGTTGTGGTATGTTTGAAATACCACAAATAAATAACGACCAAAAGCAACATTTTTAAGTAATTATTTATAATCATAGTATATTCGTATGTTAGTACATTGCTACAATCATATTTAAGTACTTACTTGCCATTATTTTCGGTATTATTACGTTCAAATCGGTTGCTAAAATATTATAACATCACCCGACAACAAATGGTTAAAAACTTATTTATTGTATGCCCCAGAAGCCAGCTACCTGATTTTGTTCTACTGCACAGTAGAGGGCGCATGATGAGGACGTATCAGATTGGTGGTACGTAAAGTATACCGGAAAGTAGCAACAAAAAATAATTTTAAATTTGTGGTATGTGTAGTATACCACTAAGCTTGAAGGAGTTCAGATTACGATCCACAGTAATTAATCACATTTGCCACATAATTAGTGCATTCTAGTCATTATATTTTTACGGTAATATTTTAGAAAATAACAAACAATGAATAATAAAGAAACATGTAACATAAATTGTGACTCTTTTAATACGATGGCAACGCCATCTAGTACACCAACATTAACAGAAAAAGCGTATTTGGCAATTTACTTTGGTTAGTTAATGTTGCATTATGTTACATGTTTTTAAGTAAAGTTCGTATGCAGGTTGATAATCAATAGCAACTAGACACATTGACAGTATTAACGTAATTATTGTGATAATTCTAACTTAAGTTTTTAACATAAATTAAACAATATCATAAACTGAAACAATTTGCACAGATAGTTAAAACATAAATGTTATTTTTTACATTATGAAAATATTTTATTGGGTGTACCAACTGCAGAAATGACCATGCAAATAAAACTTAGTAAGTGTGATACCTATTATCGTAGTTAGATGACGCCACTTGCCTGCAAGCAGGTCTCTGCTTGTTTGTGGGCATGTAGTTTGTACTTACATGTTTAAAAGTGTAGGTGTGTATATAGAGAGTATCAACCTGCACGCGCAGGTTGTGACTTGCAAATTTATGACGGCATATATGTCTTGACGGCATATAGGACGCATATTTAGGACGGCATATATACGCATCTTCAGACATGAGCATTCAGTTGATCCCATTGTGTATTGAGATTTTTGCAGAGTGAATATCGATGAATATATATTGAATGTCAGTGTACAGAGAGTACGATCTGGTCGCGCTTATAATGCATCCTTTTCCCTTCGAATGCTGCCTCACTCTTTCTTCTACGCATACCTAGAGAATCTTACACTTTTTCCTATACTCGATAGAATTAATATACATATTCTCATCGACATGCATAATGTGAAATAATTATTCTAACAATATTTTACCTCATCGATTTCAGCCAGTATATTAAAAATTGTGTACAATTTAAGTAAGATTATAGTTTATATTAGAATTTAGCAAAATCCGTTTACGATTCAGGAATAGGATTAGATCCCACTCAATATATATATGGCCCTAAGTTCATTCATATTCCTGCCCAGTACAATAAGTTGATAATACATGTACAAGTTTAATGTCCATCATCTTTGGTATGTAAAAATGGTCAGCCACGCCAAATTTCCGGAGAAGGAAGGAAGCATTACGGCACCTCACTGGCCCTGTTTAGATATTTAAATGAAATCTCCTTATCGAATTGATTTCACAACGGGCTTTAAAGATCATTTTCCAAGATATAATGGAGAAACACCATACAAGTGTCAAAGCTGACACGAGAAAAATTGATTGTTCAGAGGCGGGCGGCTACCTCGAGCGTATAAATAGTGCTTTAATTCAGTTTTTCCTTTCGATATCATATTTTACCCTTATCAGATGCGGACATGGCGTAGTTTGTTTGACTTGTAGTTATTTAAGATGCCCGATAAAGGGCGCGTTTAACCCGAGGGCGTCTTTTGACAATGCGTCACCCGGTCACGAGTTTGTTCGTGAAAGAGGGGCCGAAATATGGCTGTTAAACAATAAGGATACAATCTAGGGGCAATCGAAAAAATACGGAGTCATGAAACTTCGTCCATATGATAGGTTTCCCAAACCCCCTTGAAATAGGATAAGGCTATAAATATCAATTCAATAATGGCGCCGAATATAAACATGCTGTTTTGTTAATAGTGGTTGGGTCTTAATCGTTAAAAAATAATGAATAATGAGCCAACAAATGAAGGACACAGAAGTTCATTTATTAGCGATTAATCACAATGATATAAAAACTGTACCCCTAAATTATTTTCTATTTTTATTTACACAGAAAACAGAAATGTTGATGTGTATGTGTTGTAAATATTTGTGAATCTTCATCAGGAGAACTTATCAGCAGCTAACTAATTTCAATTCTATACAAAGTGTGATTTTTTTCATTGTGATCCATCGAAAGAATAGTACTCCAGTGGCAATTGAATTTGGACTAATAGAAAATGTACAATTAGAAGCTGTGTAGAGTTTTTTGGGCTCACACATATTGGTGGGAGCATGAGAAGCCACTGGGCTAATGACGGGTAATAAAGGATGTTGTCAATGTGTAATGTCGCACAGTTTTTCAGCACATGAAATAAAAATTCCCACTTATGCTTTATTTTGATATGTCAGCCATGTTCGCAACTTTTGAAATATTTTTAGTGAACCTTCTAAAGGAAAATCACTCAAAGTCTTCTAAATTTGCAATGGTTTAAAGAAAACTGTATAACTTTATAAAATATGTAAATTTTGTTCAACTTGAAAGCTCTCTAAATGTACCTCAATATTTTTAATGTATTTCGATCAAATTCCGATATATTTATTATAATAAAAATCCCTTATCCCACAAACTCTATCCTGATATAACAATTTTTTAAAGCCACAGGCGGAAATTAAATAAGGAATTCTTGACGCTCAACAAAACCTTTGGATTGGAACCTTTGGTGTGAAGATAACACTGACTTAGTTTTCCATAAAACACCAAAATACTATACACTCATTGTTGGCATTATCTCCACATGATGACAACTTTGTTGGTGAAACGCGCATAGAGTGTAGTGTATAGCGTTTTGGTGTTTTGTGGAAAACTAAGTTAGTGTTATAAATCAACATGTAAGGAGTAAACATGTTGTATGCGAAAACAAACAAAAGTGCGTAGCTTGCAGCTACGAACGATTATATATATATAGACCCAGTGCCCAGAGTTGTTCAAACTACCACTAAGTACCCTTGCAAACCCCTACGAATCTAAGAAATGGGTCGAGGATCCCACAAAAATCTTAAATAGTACAAATAGTTCGAAACTGTGTAATTTTTGTATACATTTTTGTACAATTGCACATGACAAATAAGACTTACAAACTACTGATAAAATTTGCGAGTCAATTGCATATGATTTTTTCTGAAATTGCTCGCTTCGCAATATTAATGAATAATCACGGTCCGAATAGAAAGTAGTCTCGCGTTAATAAGCAATGGAGAAAATGAGAAATCGGTCTTGTTTGGTGGCAGTCTCGCCGATAAACTCCTTGTGCATCGATATTGATATTTTGTGTATGTCAACCCATTTATTGATAGGAAATATGAGTTGAGGCTTGCTATTGGCACCCCACTCCAACTAGGAGAGTAATTTTGAGAAAACCACTAACCCTGGGGAACTTATGACTGGAATTTCATACACATAATATACTCATACTTACAATGTTATCGCTGTGAATAGTGAGTATTTAGATCTCTGTATAGATATTTTAATAATATGAAATTATATATACTCTTACTCTATATATAATTTCATATTTTAATAATATGAAATTATATACTCTTATTATACTCTTACAATCACAAAAGTGCCTTCTTCTTCTAATTAGGAAACCATTAGTAATTTTTTTATACTTTTCGTGGTCAGAACTACGAGTACATCCAAACTTTTAAATAATACTGCTAATCACTGATATTACTAACTGCTTCCCCTGTATTAATTTCGCCCCTGTTGTCTATTTATGCTTCACGATTTCGACTTTATACGCAGTCTACTGTAATACGGAACTAATACTCGCACTACTACCCACACCATCTCCAGTGGTAAACTGATTCGTGCTTAAAAGGTAAGTTACCTTTATATGTACGCAAGTTTGAATGAGGTGTAAACATTGAAAAGAGGTTGATTAAAACTAATTCTTTGGAAAATACGATATTGGTGTTCACATACAAACGTGTTTGAATCACAGCACTATTTCGAAACAGGAACGGTAGGTTGTTAGGCAGATAAAATTACGACAATAGGTAACAAAGAAAAATATTGTGATTATGAGTTTTTCAATGGCGTTTTAGGAATTATCAGCCTGAGCATATCAAACTAGCTTAACACGAATCTGACCATGGCCGGAATTATCGCATATTATCGCATCGTCGAACCAACAAATTCGAATACAGTTCAGCCCTCTGATCCCTTTTTATCAGATAAAGCCGCGCGCTTGATATTCATACCCCCGGCATTGATTTCGTAAGGCTGACTTATCAAGATTTATGCCAATCTGGTGAAGAAACGGGGAAGTACTGTAATTCACTGTACACGAAACGCTCAGTTATAATTAAATGGAGAATGTTCCCTGATTTACGGCGCTGTTAAAGGTTTATTAAAATTACGTTATGTTTCTCATTAAAAACAACGACTGATGCGGATGAGAAGAAAGTAAAATTATTGACAATAAAGGTTTATAACTTCATAACTATGAGCGTAGGAAATTTAAATATAGATACTTTATTACAAGTTGTTTGTACGTTGTCTAAAAATAATTTACTACTGTATTTAATAGCGATCATATAGAAAGTTAAAATATGTACTAATAATTTAATTATGCTCGATCATAACTAAGATTGTACGTGCATACTAAAGATTCATGTATTAAATTGGGATATGAATTTTTGATAGAACGGTCCGTAAAAGACATAGATCACCATAGGCACCATCACTAATAATCATTAACAGTTGGTATCTTGAAAGTTATAATTTTAGAAATACTGTACGATAGCTGGATTCGCTATAGGCAGTAGTGTATCCTGCTGACTAAAATATTATAGCTATCGAAATATGTTTGTACGGCTTTGGTGTATTGATAACAGTGTATTTTTTAAATTCTAAGCCCATGATTAACTATAGTTATGTATTGTATATTTGGAGTGAATTGGATATATTATTAGATGAGTTTTTGTTTTGATATGTTTCTCTGGACTATAGGCAATAATAAATTAATGTTAAAGTTAATTATGCTCTTAATCCATAAACGCACGACTATTTTGTTACCAAGAACATAGTAACCTATAACGAGACACTGCCGCTGTATATGCGGATACACGTGGGAACGGTGAGTCGGTGAATCAGCATCTCCGTTAAATCGATCGACTTTCCCAGTAGTTGTTAAACATCTGTTTATTGGTGTACTGTGCATTTTGATATGAATATTTTTGTGTTGCAAAGTACTAATACATTCTGTCGAATGTACTCAGAGCTAAAGAGCGACCACTTGTTGATCAAGTAAATAAGTTTTAGAGAGGAATTTACATACTGTACTAAAATACGACAATGAAATATAATATATTTCATGTTTATTGATAGCAATGGTCCCAAATTTAAGCCTTGAGGTACTCCAGAGGACGCTAAGAAAGTTGCAGATTTAAAACCGTTATATGAAACAAATAATGTATGTCTGGATTACATTGGATTACATGAAGAAGATTACCACTGAATCCATGTAATTCTAATTTTGAACTTATTATATTATGATTCACCTTGTTAAAGGCCTTCAAAACATACACATGCAGTATACACCAGATCCATATGACATTTATTATCTATGCGATTTTCAATTACCTGGATAAATTCTGCTCAATTTGTACTCTGGAACGATTTACTAAGAACAGGACATAAAACAGGTTGCACCCCAAGATCAATGTGGGTGTATAAAGAATGACATTTTGAAAACAAGATTTGATAGACTAGTGATTGGGCGATAATTTTTTTATATCTCATAGCAACTATAAAAAAGAATTAGTATTTGTGTGAAATAATCCATAATGAACGTGAAACGTCATATTTAAAAAACAAACTTTGGGCGATAAAAATAAGGCATTTCTCTTCATGTGCATAAAAATGATCTGGTCATTATTAATATCCGAGAAGTTTAGACGTAATAAGTACTTGAATGACAACCCTCTTGCGAGACCTTTATGGTCGATTTTTAATTATCAGATTGATTAAAAATTTCAAAAAATTAATTTGCTTTCATGGTATCAAGCTTGGAAGGTAAGGTAACTTTCTTGATTCCAATTCCTGTAAATTTGTAAAATATCTTGATGGTTAATCAAATATCTGATTACAAAAAAATACCATATGCAAGTAAAATTATGATGAATATATGTAAAGATTGAAACAGAAATATTGTATTTATATAATGATATAGCATAAACACTATTATTATACAGTCATTTCATCGATCAGATTTCTCGTAATAATATGTTCATTACTACATTATCTCTATCCGTTTATCTAGGGTAAAATTATATGTACTATGTGTAATATTAGTTTCCAACTTTACTGGATTATTAAATCGTTTTAAACTACATTTTCAGAACTCAACCTATTACACATTCTAATTGAAAATTCCGAACGTACTATGTTGTTCTATCAGTGCCAAATGAAATAATTAAATCTCAGTTTGCCATAATACCGCTCTACTTTGCTGTAGGATCATTTGAATTTTGGGCATATTTCATATATTTGGGCATATAAATTGACTTACTGTAAACGTATATCAATTTTGATAAAATTCTATAAATGTATATATGATTATAATTATTGTATATGTAGATATGTGCTAAAAAATCAACCGTAATCTATTCGTGAAGAAGTTATATGATAAATACCCAAGTATATATAACACATAAGAGAAGAGAAAACATATAGTGAGCGGCAAAAGTATGGAATTTACCCCTTCCAAAAGCAGTACTCTTACCCGATTATCCTATTTTTATATCACTCATTGTTCTGTCCATGATGTGACATTAGCATTGTTATTTTAATAGCACCTACTATTTCCGCTTTCGGATTTAGAACAACACTCTTTTTCTACATACAGTGATATAGAAATCAAAAGTATGTTATGTTAGTAAAGTTTTGAGAAAAACAATGTTAAAAGACGAATTTCAAACGCATCTACTTCATTTAACTTGCAACCTTTTTATATTTGCGAATTGTTTAGATGCCTAGTAAAAAATTGCACGTAAATTGAAACTTTGATTAACTGTAAATTATTCGTATTTTCTAATACAATACAGTATTAACAATGGCGAGACTAACATAAAGAGAGATGACTGAGATTGTAGTCATTCTTGAATATGATTGGGTGAAGGTGGTTGAAATAAGAACACAAGTGGATGTTCAGTAATAAGTATAGTAATAAGCCACCGATATCACAAGTATGGGAAGTAAAGCAGGGAATAAATTTCGTTATTTTAACTTTAGATATGTTAAAGACTTGTGTTTAGATATATGTAAGACGACTTAACAGGACATAGGGCACTGTCATCTCAACTACCATCTTACCAAGATTGATTTGAGTGTCAACAAGGAATGTAGATGATGTAGAGAAGATGGTATGCAGGAGGGGAAATAGAGACCTCTGAACCTAGGCAAGGTGATAAAGATCGTCTTGGAGAGGATATTGAACTTTTGGAAGAAGGCTAAGTCCGTACTCCAGCGCTGACTTATTTACGGTTCTCCCCAGAAAACTGATTCCAACTAAACCTAAATGACTTAAATCGAGGTAAAAAATCATCTATAAAAGACGATACTTAAATATTAGATCTTCTAGAAATTCCTCAAACTCAGTTGGCTTTTGCTGCAAATAGTGACCTAAGTTAAAAGTCATTACCTGGATATAATAAAATGAATTGACTTGGCTGTTATCGCTACAAATCCAGTGATCTTAATGAAACAATATGGAAGCGTAGTTTTTGAGATTGAATCCAGGAGTACGCAGACAACGTTTTATAATCAGTGAAATAGCTGAAGAGGTGCCTTAGAATGACCTACATATTCCTCTGAACTGATTTCAGTAGATTTTCCTAATTGAATACGTTCAAAAACTCTAATGACGTACATGCTAATATAACTGGAAAAAAGAGGATACAGTTTTCGATGATGCACAAGCACAACTTGGGCTACAATAACATAAGTAAGGTAAATAAGAACAGGTGAAGTAAAGCTAACACTGGAATTTTCTTATAAAAATAAATACTATACTACGTAACGAGTTTGTATTAAACGTAAATGAGTTTGAGTACTGTTTTAAAATTAAATGAATTAATTTCACATTTAAAACGTTGCAATGCAATTTATTTAATTATATTACAGGCTTTGTGATAAATCACTGCACCAACGACCGATCTAACAAATGATTTTCTATTACTAGTCTTGTTTAATTAATTTTACAATATTGAACAACGGCATACTCTACTAGGGTATGCCAATCGGCCTAGTAATTTCCAGGAAATTTCGCATTTCCTTATAACGTTGGATAATCAAAAATATAATGAGTAACGTATTTTATTGAGAGAGTGTGTCGAATGATTTGTTGAGACGGCCGAAAATTAGGCCGTGCCTTGCTGAAATCGATATACGCTGTAATCAATTATAGCCTACTGTTGAAAGCTGCCTATTACAAAGCTTAATTTAAATTGAAGTAGGTCAGGTTTGAGCAGGCGTAATAACCGACGAATGCTTTGTGTGAGAAGGAAAAACCCCGCCGGAATATCAGACGCAGATGTCAAGAAACGGCGGATTTTAAGACAGTTATACATACCATTAATTTTGTTACTGTTGTTATGGTTATTGAGAAATTACCTAGTACTTGTATTATGTAATTAATTAGAAATTTAATTTTTAATACATTATGCTAATAGAACAGATAGAATAGGGACAAAGCATCCTAGCCATTGTTCTGTTCTATAAAAAGATATTCAGAAAGTGTTAGACGATGCCTGCGCAAACGACTTATAGGAGTGGCAACCAGAGTGAATTTGGGGGCTAGGTAGACTCCCTAAAGGAATCCTGAACCATCCCATCTTCTTGATGCTGTAGGACAAGATGAAAATATCTTACACCTTTGAACATTGGTTCAAGATGGTTAGACTCCTTCTGTCCGGGGACCTCTGCTTCACGGATGGCTCCAGGGCGTAAAGCGGAAACTGGGGCTAGAGTATACGGACATAATAGAAAAGAGGAGCACTCGATTCCTCTCTAAAGTTATGCCGCAGTGCTCCAGGTGGAGGTAACGGCCATCCCCGCCTACATAAAAATTCAACTGCAAATGAAGTAGCTGGTAAGCGCATTACCATATGCTCCAATAGCAGAGTGGCCTTAGATACTTTAGAGGCTCCAGAAGTAAAATAATGGCCGATAAAGGAATGTAGAGATGCAGTAGAAATACTAGCCAGGAGTCACAAGCTTACATTGATCTGTGTATCGGGTCATACTGGTATCCGGGGCAATGAGAAGGCTGACAGCCTGGTCAAGGAAAGAACCCAGAGAGGCTTAATGAGACCTGAACCAGTGATCGGGCTTGCACACTGCCTCGGTAAAAGGGCAGTCCGAGATTGGCTGGAGATGAAAACACGTAATCTCTGGTGGAACACCGAGGGATAAAGACAGTAGTGCTGTTGGGTTTGATGCTTAGAAGCGACTGAACGGCAAAGCTCCTGAGGGGTGATAGGGACAGTGTCAGACCGATAATGACAGAAAATATACCTGATAAAATTACACTTACACAAGATCGACCTACTCCTCATTAACTTTTCGGATAATAGAATATTAGATGAAAATTATTTAATAAAATGAATCAGTGGCTTTCAAGAACGAATGGCAAAATCTATAGATTTAGGGCAGATTATATTTGTTTTAAAAACCCGTGTTTACCGAATCCGAAAGGAATTGGTCGTGTCCGTAGAATAACACAAATATATCGATAGGTTTCACGGAAAATATCTGTAAACTTTCAACAAATAGGCTTTATTGTTATTTAGCTACCAATGTAGTTCTTGAAGAAATTCAAATATCTAATAAAATAATTTTGTAATTTCTTCCGAACTGGCTGAAATGGAAGTGGAACACAACATTCAACCAATAGTAGCTGTACAGTTCTCACTTTATAGCTTTATATAGTTCTGTATTTATTATGTACATTTTTCTTTATATACATATATCATTTTTATTATAACCTTTGACAAAATCTCCCATATATATTTAATCATTACCTAATTTCTTAATAAAATGTTTGGCATACTCATATCAATAATGACTGTCTACAATAAAATATAAAATCCAAAGTTCCATAAAGTTAAATACCCAAGTTTCTTCTGATTCTCTAAATAACACTGAAATGTTAGGGGATTTTTACATATATTCACATGTAGGTAAGATTCCTTTAAATTGCAGCTAAACAATAGAGCTCTGAGTATATATTCGATCAACGTTTACTTATGTGCGAATATTGGCAGCATCAGTCATATTCTTTACCATCACAGTGTGAATAACTTGGTCGACTAGAACCAACACCCACTCAATAACAAGGCCTTAGTGCTTCTCGTGTGACGTCATCAATGTAGGCCGTGCAATTTTAATCATATAAGGGGATACATACACTAATATTTATGAAAGCTGTCAATAGTTAACTTATTTTAAAGAACGCTAGTTATATGACAGGCTTCTTGACAAATCCCAAAAATTATGTTTGAGTTTTGGTTTAATACTAGGTGTAGTATTAAGTGCAGACTCCCAACTCCCCTACACCAGCGCCAAAATTCAGGATATGTATTTATGTATGATAAACATTTTTCACACTACTGAAAAGAGGTTATTACACATAAATACATATACTGAACTATTACACACCTTCTCTTAATTATTATTACTTAGTAGGTATAATATAGGTATGCATGTTCATGTTATGCAGTTTCAAATTTTATTTACCTACCTAACATCGTGCATAACTTAGTGTTGAGGTGAGAGTTTAGGTATAAAAAAATATATTATAGAACACAAGCCATGAAAATACATTAATTAAACTTTTAAAGAAATAGGTTCCAAATTATATACGTTTAGTTATAAAACATATTTATGCATATATAGGTAGGTATATGGCCTACTTCGTTAATGTATCGAGTTTTCTTTTTTATTTCCTTTTTATAAATGGTCGCTATTTTTAGCGCAATAATTTTTTAAGAGGGCATTGGAAATACTTTTGAGAATAATTTTTAAAATGTCTTTTCCATTATGATTAGCGCATCCATCGAAATATGAGACATGTTTCTGTTCAATACAATATTCCAAAATTAAATGAACCATGAACGATCTTTTATTATAGATTTCTAGAAATGTGTCCTCAAATTCATTTATTAATTTATTGAAGATTATATAAGTCATAGATACAACATTTATAACTTGTCCTTGGGGATATAAAAGTCCTCCACGATTTAATTTATTAATGAGATCAAAATTGTCCTCAACAATAGATTGCTCGTCATAGGTATACTAATTTTTGTTTACAGCTGGCACATTGTAATTTTTTTAACGTAATATAGCAACAATAACCACCTAAATATGTAATTAACGGCAATACATCGTTGATATCGTGAAAGTGATCATCATTTATTAAAATTTGAGACAATAACGTGTTAATTTGAGAAAAGTCTTGTTGAGAGCAATTTTTGCTTATTTCAAGGGCTTTTGACAAATTTAACTCATCAATATTTTTGAGCTTTTCATCTTTACTTGGCCGTATTTTGACATATTTTGATAAATAAATGGGGCAATTTAAAAATATAGATGGTATACAGTACCAGTATACAGATGGTTTTAGTAAATCTATTGTAAAAATCTTACCAGTGTTTGAGTCTTGAACTGTTGCACTTTTTATTATACTACTTTCAGGAAAATGAGCTTCACATACTCTCGTGTTGTTTGTTGGCTCAAAGTCATCTCGGGGTATTGCTTTTAGCCATTTTTGTCGTAAACTTACGTACTTTGGAAAATCGAAAACATGAACTTTAGGCCCATTTTTATAGTTTCCGTTACAGCGAGGAACACAACACTTTTGAAGCATAATTTCACTAAGTATCAGTTACCACAAAACTAGCCGAAACCAAGAGAAAAACATACAATTAAACACGAACAAAAACTTATAAACTGTGCTGTAAACAAACCGACGGAGCGCCAAAAAAGCAACAGGTTATAAGTCCGAAATATATGGTTTTACGTATTTAAAAATACGCCTAACAATATAAATTGTATACTTAAATATACAACGAAATATTAGGTACAAGTTTCACGCACTTAAAAGCACATAAATAGTTCTGATTTCAGAAAACTGTAAGAAATAACGCTGAATATAGTAACTTTTAGGTTTAGAGGTTAACGTACCAGATGAGCGCTGTTGCCGGCTCCGTAAGGAAAGTATTTTTGTTAGGGAAGTCGAACAAGGTAGTAGTATTTGATAATTAAATAAGTAAATTACGAAATACCACATTAAAAAAAGAGGAAAGAACATCTTATGGAAATATGTGTTTTACGATATTGAAGAAGAAAATGGTAATTTAAGAGAAAGAGATACATCCTTTATATACTGGAATCCTAATATTCGCTAGTATCGTAGTAGTCTGGCAACGTTGCAAACATCGTTGCCTTTCGATCGTGTTTCGCCACCGGTAAGCTGGCTTCCTAAATATTCGCTCCATATCGGAAAGGCCTACATTCATGACGTCACAAGCTAAAATTTTGTGAGCACTTTGTCCTTATGTAGAGGTGTTGTTGCTAGAACGCCACTGATATTCTGGCAGACCAATTAGTCTTTGGATTAGGAGCAGAACTACTACTCTTTGTTAGTACTAGTAGATTTAACATTCTGCCAAAAATATTATGTAACTATTCCAATTGTGATAACATCATAACTGATGGTTTTAAAAAATGATATATTTAAGTACCCTTGAAAGATATCCAATTATTTTACGACGTCTCTGTGAATTAAGTAAATCATCTGAGAATTATCCCAGGAGTGAAATTGCACTATTAATAATGCCGATCAAAACGTCACCATAACCTTTAAATACACATTGAAAAATAGGTCTAGGGCTAAAGTGCAATTAAGGGATGATATGATGGTATTTAGCTGTCTAACTGTCGTTAGAGGATTTCAAGATTGACTCTTTTTTTGTATATATTGGTAATGTGCTTCCATAGATTCCATTATTCTTCCTTTTTCGTTCCCTCCTTATTTCTTGCCAGCCAAGTTTACTGAGTTGTATTACAGAAAACTGCATGAATAAATAATGAGGGAATTAGAAGGGAAGGATAAATAATCTTTGGAACAACATTGCATTTTGAAAGTACCATATACATTGTTCTCAATAAAAATAATGTAGTAATATCAGATTACTTACTGGTAGACCATAGTTATTGTCTTTGGATAAATACGATCTTATGAGCCATTAGATATGCTCTGTTCTGTAAATACACTTTTCTTCTTCTTCCTGCTAAAGTAGGTCCCTTTTCGATGAATATCATCGGTACTATGAGCTGGTTTATCTGTTTTTACAGAGGGTAGGTAGCTAACCTGGTCCTCTAACCCTCCTCTTTCTTCCGGGCTTGGGACCGGCAACAGTACTACTGAGCTACTCAAACCACCCAACAGCATTGCAGGCTGAAAACGGCAACGGCACGCGGTGTTTTCAAGCGGTAACCTATCCAAGTGCTAACTACACTCGACGTTGCTTGACTTCGATGTTCAATGTGTGTAGCCGTTGCCATACCACACTTTTGTTTTCCGAAAAGTAGAGCTCATACGCATACAGTGAGTCTAAAACAAGGTGGTATGAGTTTTTAATTACAAATGTATTCTGCATATCCATCCACTCCTTATGTAATCTTAGTCTGCCTCATCCTGTGGAGAACATTCATCAAAAATGTATAAAACATAACCAACGCTACAAACTTGTGTGCAATCATAAACGGATATATTATTAAATATGCACTTTTGCTGGCTGAATGTTTAATACGTTTTTTACGTTGTTTTACAAATTCATATGTGCTCAACTCACGGTGCACCGTTATTTCGAATTAAATATATAATGTATAAAGTTATAACGATATATTTTATTCATGGTAATATAATGTAGTGTTATTCCGTTGGCAACGCATATCTGGTATAATTTTTATGCAAACATGTACCTACATATCTATTTCTATTCGAACGTGTGTGTGTGTATTCAGATTAAAAAATTTCATAAAAAATTATAGCTAGTTAGAAATATCCATATTATATTTCCTACAGTGCAGTTCATAAATTTTTTTTAATCCTTGCTATGCATTTTTTCATAGAACTAAAAAATTTAATATAAGGATTTAGAGTTGCATATATATTTTTTAAAATTCTGTGTGTCTCATTTGAAACTACAGGATGTGATTTATGAATAACGCTAATATTTGACAAATTGAGGTTTTTTATTCTTCAACAGACAATGTAGACGATACGGCTACAAATGGAAAAGAATGTTGTTAGTGTGGCTTGATGTCATTCGTTTAGCAAAATTGTTCATGACACGGGCACATAAAACTGGTTGTATTTCCTGAATAACATGTTGAATGTTTGCTTGGAGGTCAATGATTGTTGCTGACTGGGTAGCGTGCACTTTTTCTTGACACCCCAAAGAAAAAAGTCAAGCTGTGGTAAATCACATGATCTTGCAATAAATCACGTGGCAGATCACATGATTTTGATGTAATCAGGTCAATTGATGTCAGCATATCAATTCAGCATGACGTGTTTGGATATTCCCGTACATTTTCTCTCACGTCAACAATATTTTCATCTGGTCGACCACGACGAGGAATTGGTTTTGCCTTATCAATAACAGAATACATCTCTTCAAATTTATTAATTAACTTACGAACTGTTTGCTCTGTAGGCGCTTCATCTTGTCCTAATTTAGTGCAGCTAAAACAGTTCACAACTATTCGTTGTTGAACTACTAATCGCGGCATGTTGACGTCGTATCATTTATAGACAGTCGTTAAATATCGACGCCCTATCTTTGACAGCAAATGGCGCGTAATTCAAATCCTACAGTTCCAACTGAGACACCCTATACAACTAAAAAAACTGAAGTCTATATAGGTCACTTGAAATATAAATAAGGGTTTTTTTAATAGAAAATCTACTTTTACACTTACTCTTAGATATTGTTCTCTAATTTCAAAAATTTAAGAGAATAAGTCAAGTTATTACATTTTTTTATATGTAGGACACGTTTAAGTTGTAACGTTTTTTATTGTGCTTGAAACACCTACATTTTATGAGAATATACACATAACAGCGAATAACTGCATTATTCTTTGACGTTGTATATTACTTGTATTATATCAACTAAATCGCATGGAAAAGTGGAGAATTCTTAAATATTTGCTACCTTGCACCAAAAAGGAAGAACATAGCATTACACCTAAATCATCTGACTCCCAGTGAAAATTCATATGTGAGTATTTATCGCCATGTAAATAAAACTAAGAATAAAGAAGTGGTACTAAAGTAAGCACGCGCGAAGAACTTTATACTTTGATTTACAAGCAACGTAAATTTACTATAATTTATAATAAAGACTAAAAGGTAGTTTTAATTTAATTTTTTATTATCTAGCTGCTACTAGTACAATATTTATTGTAAAACAAAGTCTCTATGACTATTATGATAACCCTTTTTAGATTTTTTATTATGTAAAAAAATGTTTTAGAGTTTACTTTCGAAAGCTGAAAAATCATATGCTTTGAAATTTTTTAAGTAATTCAAAGGTCGTTAATAATAAATCACTATAAGTCATGTACTATTATGACATACATGAGTTTACAGAATATCACAAACGAAAACGATTATAATTTTATTAGGGGGATTTCCAGAGACTAGATGAAAGCGTTACTTTGTTTAAACACATATTATAGGTAGGCAAATCGTCATTTTTCACAGCAGAAGTGTTCAGTAGAGATAGATGTCCGTTCGTATATGGAAAAACAGTGTATTTCAATTTACGCAATCAACGTTAAACGTTAAACTGTAACTGATGTAATGACTATCCCTGTACGTCCTCAGTACGCCCTGAATGGATGTAAGGAGTAGCCCCGTATCTTTATGATAGCCTCCTTAATTCGTTTCATCGAGGATTGTACAAAAAGTTATTACCGAGTATTTTTCTAATTTTCAAACCAACCTATTTTTTTTTTCAAATTCGCCTCGAGCAAATGATATTGAATCTCAACCTGTACCTGAAACCTTGTTTCCTTGGGTAGATCTATAATTTTCTTTAGATCTATAAGTGCAATTTAATTATTCATCATTCAAACAATTGTAATCCGTCGACTCGATTAATTTCCCACCTACCACCTCAATTATTCGAGGATCAATTTCAAGGGTTTAAGTTTGAGCAGGCTCTCGATTTCTAAAAGCAATGCAATATCGAAAACTTTCGCTAGCTGTAGCATACGATCAAGTTAAATTAAGGGGATACCAAACAAATTGATTTTTGAGCCTTCGCTTCTCACCCACAGTTGCTAGCTTTGCTTAGTTGAAAGCGAAAATTGTTTGTCGCATTTCCGTGCAAAATTTTCGTACATATTATCAGTTGCTTCAAATAAACAGAGTAGGATTTAACAACGATTTAAGATTAAAAATACTGAATAAAAATGTTAGTTGGCGTTGGTCTTTTTACTTCTTAATAATTTAATACAATTTATCTTGGTAGTTTCTCTTCCGTAATAACTAATAATTTTTTTATTTACATATGAAAATATTAAATGACGCAGAATATTATATCATAATATTTACGATACTTTCTGCATGTAACAAGTACATTCATTCCTTATTCACATTGCAACAAGTATTCCATCAAATAGTAGAATAAAGGCTTACACGACCATTATCGAGTGAAATAAATTCTTCTTCCAGAAAACGTCAAGCTATGCCCAATGGCTGGACGTTTCTCTGGAAGCGAAATTAAATGGACCAAAAGCTTTGTATAGTTTTTATATGCCATGATTTGGATATATTAATAACCACCATAATTGACACAGAAAGTGATTTTTGATTTATTACCGTTATTACTAGACCTGTAATATTCAATTTGGTTTGCAAAGGTACTGGCTCTGAAAAAACAACTTTTTTGTAACTGCTATTTACGAAAATTAAAGTTGATCTTCAAATGACCTTGAAAATCACTCGCTATATACGTCTTATTAAGAATTACGTATGAGATAATAAAAAATGTTGTATCTTCTCTCAGGACCATAAATGAGATGAAAACAGGATGGCCCTGAACGAACTCCTTTAAATATGCCAACTTTTCCAAACTCGACCGTACCGTGAATTTCGA
The DNA here is from genome assembly GCA_037954035.1 of Rosalia funebris. Classification (NCBI taxonomy): domain Eukaryota; kingdom Metazoa; phylum Arthropoda; class Insecta; order Coleoptera; family Cerambycidae; genus Rosalia; species Rosalia funebris. The sequence continues at coordinate 16,668,949 of JAZFAV010000001.1, read as the reverse complement.
ATCACTCCGTACGTCTAATATCGCAACCCTCCAGCCGGTAATTAAAACTGCTTTTGTTATTTAATAAATTCCGGAATGCACCGCACGTCAGGATAGACAATGCCTCTGGCATATTTCACAATAAATTAATGAACATCCCTTAAATATTCAACAATCAATTTTTGGTTTTTAATTTCGCCTTGCTCAAACACAAAAAAAAATCCGGAAAACGTGATCCCTTTTAATTAATGACCAACACTCGATAAAAGAACGAGGGGCGAAGTTTTTTTCGTCGGACGCTAGGGGATGGATTCCTCGTATAAATCGTGTTCATCTCAAGTACAAATAAAAGGGTAAACACATAACAATGCGTTTTCTCGAAACAATGGACGCGCACCGGGTGGGGTGGCCGCAGTTTTCGCACCTCGGCATCCAACAAAAAGCCCTGGATAATGGGCGGTTAAAAGTGAACAATCCCATCAACTTTTATTTCAGATCGTCCTGGAGGAATTGATTAATTTTTTTCGTTGATGTGTGTTAATGTAACCTATATTTAAACAAGTTTTGGTGCATCTTTTAGTTAGTTCTTCGATTTTAATGGTACAGTGCACCATGAATTCTTACCACAAAGTCAAACGATCAATAAAGAGTACTACCTACAATTTTAACGCCCTTTGCGTGAAGAAATCCGAAGAAAACGTCCGTATTTGTGGCGAAACAATGCATGAATTTTGCACTACGATAATGCACCTGCTCACACTTTATTGCTTACTAGTGAATGTTTGCCCAAAAACAACACTGTAATGATGCCCCAGCCTCCGTATTCGCCAGATATGGCTCCGTGTGACTTTGTTTTGCTCCCAAAAGTAAAGAGAACCTTGAAGGGCTTTGTTTTGCAAGCATAAATGAGTGCTAAACTGAAAAAGCTAAACGCTATATCAAAGATCGAGTTCCAGAGGTGTTTCGGGGATTAGAAGAAGTGTATAATGTCTAATGAGGACTATTTTGAGTGGGATAACATTGATGTAGACGAATAAATAAAACAATTATTTCCAAAATAGGAAAATTCCCATTATTTTTTGAACACACCTCGTACATGCCTTCACCATATGAAGTAACTAATATTTGACGAAATAATTGTCATAGTATAAAATAAATCACTAAAAATCATAAATAAAGTGTTATCGTTTAACAAAAAGTTAAAATAGATAAATGTAATTAATCACCGTTTTCCTTAATTAATAAATATTGCATATGTAAATATGTATGAAGTACTCGTATTAAAAAATAAAATATTTTTACAGTTTAAGTTAATAACTTTGAAAAAAATAATATCTAATTCAACTGGTACTTCCATTTATGTATGGACAATTGGATATAAGTCCGTAAGTTCTGTCAGCTTATATATGTAAGGAATAAAAAAGTACACCAGTAATGACAGATAAAGATGGTTAGATTTTGCATTATTTCACGACCTTATATATTTGCCTACAGGTGTGCTTATGACCTGTGGAAGTTATTTGTCCTATTTTAACCTAATCCGTTCATCTCAATAACAGAGATGGAACATAACTAAAATCAAGCAAAATAATCTCCTTAATAAGCTGATAAAGCCATATCAACGATTTAGCAACTACGGATATGATATTTTTCTGTATAATTGTATAACATAAAGTTTATTTTCTTCTTGAACCAAACCATGGAACTTTCCGAATTTGTATACATATGTGTTCAAAGAGAGATCTTTGAGAGTTAGCTACATATCCTAAAGTGTGTATTGTTTCTTCAGTTCAGAAAATTTAGCCCCAATAGTATACTGAGGATGCTGATGGACCGTGATCATATATAGATAGAGGTCACAAATGGAATGTGCAATACATCTTGTGCTCTCTCTAGCTAACATAAAACTTTACCTTTTAGCCTTGAAAAACTTACTAAAGATTTTTCTCTTTAGTAATACTAGCAGTCGACCTGAGCGACCAGGTCTCTGATCATCGACAGTTTATGAAATGTTGCGCAAAAGCTCACTAGTTGGTACCCTACAACTTTCCCATGCTGTGGAGAAAGAAGAAATAGCAGTATTGTTTTATAAGAATTGCCAGTAGTTTTGATAATTCCTACTGTACACACACGGGATAGGCACACGAGCCTATTGACAGCCGTGATGGTATTTGTATGTATGTGTTTTAAGTCGTATAATTATTAGAGTCGTTAGTACCCATGGTCACACTATGCAGTCACTGCATCACCACATCATCAATAACTCATCATGATAACTTCACTACGCGGCAAATTTTATTGCGAAATTAATTTACTTCAAACGCACTTCAGTTATTGTTAGTTCAATGGCGAAAACAGCATCAAATATCGGCATGTTTCGCTTTAGATCACGTCGGGGTTACCAATTTATGGCTGTCTTCGGGGTGCTGTGTATGGTGACATAATAGTAGGGATTATGTTGTTATGGCTACGTCTATTTAGAATAAATTAAATATCGAGCAAGCTAGTACCGAAACTACATACTACGAATGTTTGTATACGATAGATTTCAGTTCTTTTCTTATTTAATTATACTGTCCCTGAACTTGAAAATCAAAATTATAAAATATTAATTTAGCACGAAACTTCACAACTTTACAAAAGGCGTGTTACATACATATGCACATATTTTGAACATCGATTTGCATTGTAGAACTATGGTGTTAAATATACAATAAATATCACTGACGTTTACAAATTACGGCTCGAAAACTACAAGTAAAAACATTCTGGTAATATTGGATAATATACGACCGGTTGGTAGGCAATTTGTAAGGCGTTAAAAAAATGTGTTTCGGAATGTGTCGTTACCTGAGCATGATTTTTAATAGAGCTATAATCCCGAATGTGATATTCTGAATAGGTAGGTGAGATGATTTAAATCTCACCTTGTTTGGTGTGTTCCCTCGCACTTTAACTCTAAAGAACTCCATAAAAAGGCGTACGGTATGAAGTCAATTATACATCTACTTATATCGCGCTATGGACATTTATAGGAGAATGAAATCAGTTTTTATAATATCAAATTATAAAGGTACAGCAACACAAATGCGTTAGAATATTAGCTGTATTCACGACGTAAAATAATGATGTTCGTTTTTTGTTGTACAATACAAATATAGGTAATATAAACATATTTTTAAGTTTATTTACCATATGACTCAAATGCCGTCTTAAAATAAATCGTTTTTTTTTGTAAGTCGATAATGGCGTTTGCACTTTACAATTTTTATTATAATTCCGGTATATATTTACTTTCTCTTGAAAATCATCTCATATGGGTATACCTTTTTTTTTTGTGGGGACAATCTGAGTTCAACCTACCTTGGTACCGCTCTCGCATCTCTTCAAGATAGGGGTCATTGTTCTGTCACGATGTTGCTATTTCTTCTGCCTTACATCCCCCCCTCCGTTTCCACGATCAGGGGTTCGGGCCATACTCCCATTCTTCCTCCTCTTTCTTTCTTAAAATCTACTCCATCATCTGCTACCCACTCGCCCATACATTCGCACATCCAACAATTTGATCTATCAACTCTCTCAGGCTCTCCGGTCTTCCAGCCACCGCCATACATTCCTCTCTCTCGTCCGACCACCTCGAACACCTGAGCAACATATCACTTTTAGAGATATCATCACTTTTATCGCAGTACACAAACTCATCACCATCTGCCTTCCCTATCCCACGCAGGTACTCCCCGAAGCAACCATGTGCCGACAATACCTGCCTGAGATAGTACCGAATCTCTCCATGCGCCCTTTCCACCCATCCTCTCACATCTGGCACCAGCCTCCAGATCCACCTCCCCTTTGTCGAACCTTGCCCCATTGAACCTGCCAGACTGCAAACAAACGGGTTGTGGCTTCCGCTCTACTGGTCGCCAAACGGATCTCCGCCCTCTCCTTGACCAGCAACGCCAAAGGAGGCATCCTCGCTATGGCATCAAGTGACACTGTCTTGTATGCGCTCGCCACTCTCAATTCCATCCTTCTTTGTGTTATATGTATGAGCGTTCTAGCGCGCACCCTATCAAGCGCCCTCCCCCACGTCGGCGCGGCGTACAGGACAACGGAATTCACGACTGTCGCCAAGATCTTCCTTTTTGACGCACGCGGTCCCCGCGTGTTTTTCATTAACCGCGTCAACACGCCACCGTCCTCGTCACGTGTTCCTGGAACGTGAATTTATCGTCCACCCAGACCTCCAGGTCCATATGGGCATACCGACCTCAATATATTGAATTCCTACTTAACCAAATGTCAATTCGATACTAAAGTTAACAATGAGACCTCTGATCGTTATAATGTTTTATCAGGAGTACCACAAGGAAGCATTCTTGGTCCTTTACTTGATATTTTATACACATTCTACTCGTATATACCACGGAAATAACAGTAAGCACGTTTGCCGATGACCCAGTCATATGCAAGTCACGAAGACTCAATAATAGCTTCACGCAATCTTCAAGGGCACCTTAACCTCATAGTAACATGGTTGTAAAAATGGAAAATTTAAGTCAACGTGTCCATGTCATCTCCAATAACATTCACTCTAAGAAAAAGTCATTGTCCCACGGTCATCCTTAATCACAGAGATATAAACACAACAAGAAACAGTGAAATATTTGGAATTACACTTGGACTCGAAGCTAAATTGGAAAGAGGGCATATGCAGCAAAGGAAAACAAATATACCTAACAATAAAAGGAATGAACTGGTTAATAGGACGTAAATCTCATCTGCGCATTGACAATAAACTTCTTATTTACAAAGCGATAATCAAACCCATATAGGCATATGGAGTTGAACTGAAGTTGTTTTAGCAAGTCAAATGCAGTGATTATCCAGAGAGCTCACTCCAAAATACTTAAAATTATCACGGATGCACTCTGGTACGTATGTTTCAAACCATAGCCTCCATGCAGAATTAAAAATACCGTACGTAAGCGAATATATCACTGAAAGAAGCAATAAATACCACAACTAATTGGAAATCCACTCAAACCTACTCATCACAGGAGATTGAAAAGAATATGGCCCGTATACCTAACAATAAACTGTGGTGACACTGGTGAATCCTCCTCACCACGTCATGTGCAAGAATCTCCAAGAGTTTCGCATAAATTCATCAATATTAACTTATATCTGATTGCTAATAAAGAATTTAAAACATGGGTATTATAACTCTTAGTAACTCTGTTTCATAAAAATATTTATGCATAAAGATGCAAAACCAAATATAACTTTAAGCTTAGGTTCATAGAATATTGGTTGTGAAAGGATGGCCACTATACAGCAAAAAAAGGCACTCTTGAACCAATTAACAATAAATACACAAAATTGAAACTATTTAGAATTAGCAATAATTCTGTCAGTAGCGATAAGTTCGTCATACAAAAAGAAAAACAATAAATAAAATCAGTATAATTGAAAATACACTAAACAAGGAGGATAGGAAGGCTTGCAGTGAGATATTCTATAATCAAAACAGTGCAAAAAATAATTTTAATTACCTCCCGATGATGCCAAATTAGTTAGCGAAACGCACGACGAAAACGTGTAATCTTCGGTGGTCATGGAAAGCTGATCTCCTGTTTTTGTTGCTGCATCGTAGGTTCCAGCCTCTTCTCAAGAAAAAGTACACATGAAATTAATTTCTCCATTCTTTACATTACAGGTCTTACACAAATAAGCTTTTTACATAAATGCTGTAATATCGATAATAAATAAATATATTATAACAAAGGAAGAAAGTAGTCAGATTCTTGTTAATACAACAAACATACACACATTATAGTTTGAAAAGAAAATATCAACTTAAAATTAAATTAAATTAAGAAATAAAATTATTTAAGACATTAAAATATTTATGGTAAAATAATAATGGTAACTATTACACAATTTCGATCAATGGCCTATTATAATTTTAATCCTGAAAACATTCCATAATAAACATTACAATTTTTTCTAAATTTTTTTGTTTGATAAATTATTGAACTGATAGGATTTACGCACGCTCTTGTCCTGACGCTTGATATACAAAATTAGGCATCCCTGGCCCTAGGCCTGATATATCTTTGAGGTCAAGCTGTACTACCACTCTTTACCCGTCTTGTCGCTGTACACCGGAACCACCTCCTTTAGAGGTAGGCCGCCACTTTCTCCACACTCCCCCACATATGATTATAGTTAAAGAATAAACATAAATAATAACACGAACCTACTTTAAGTACAATGATAGATTCTATTTAATAAAAGAGGTTAATTGATAATAACTTTTTGCGCCACATAGGTATACGAAAAAATAAACAAATACAACCAGGCAAATACTGATAATTAACAGATGAGAGTAATATGATTAAAAATAATAGGAGCGCAATAAATAACTCCTGAAACACAAAAAAAGATCGCCCACTCCCGAACAACATCAATCAAATTTATCGCCGAAACGTGCCTTATCATTGAAACATCATTTTTAATTCTGGGCATCCGTAATTTTTATCTGAAAAGTTTTTTGCGTCCCGCAAGTGTCTGTAGCGTGTTCGGCGAATCAATCACCCAGAAAGCTATTTAGGAAATTAATTCTAATTTTGATAATTACAAGATTTGTTACGCCACATCATTTTTCAGAAGTGGCAGTATTGTAGGAAATGTGGAAAACATCGCGTTTTGTTCCTTTCCCATATACGTTTCATGTTAAATCTACTCGAAATAATTTTGTGGATGCGCCGCGTAATGAGACTTTATTAATTGTGAAAATGTATTTCCCCAGTCCGTTGCCATGACGCGGTAAATGGATGTACAGGGTTACGACACAAACTAAATATTCAAATAAGAACGAAACACAGAAATCAAACAAACACTTATTTACAATTAAAAAAAAATCCAATTTACCAAACGAGTAATTTTTATAAACTAATATTTTTTGCAATTTCACAAAACTAACGCATTATACAGAGTGTTCATTTTAAGACCGTTAGCACATAGAGATGCGGACAAGCACATCCATGCTCAGGAGGAGGTGCCAAACTTCCCCCATTAGGACTCGAACCCAGGCATACAATGACATCGCCATTTGGGTCCAGTCCGCCACCCCACACCACAGTAAGAATGACATTGTCTGGGCCACCGTAATGGAATATCTTGTATGGTATCTTATATTCATCTATTACAAGAAAATAATATATTTCTTGAATCGACGATATAATCCGAATATTTACTAATATCTACCTTTGATCCATTAGTTACTCAAACTAAAGTTACTTGAACACTGATAATTTCGCAGTGACATTAAAGAAAGTTTATAAAATCATTGCCACTATACTGTAAATGGAAACAAAATTGAAATGGTCTTTATTAATTTCTTAAATAATAAAAACTGTTAGAACACCTCCTGTGATATTAGTATATTCCACACAATATATATTCGAGATTGTAAACGTTTTATCTCTTTCACATACTATATTTGTTAGTTTTTCATATACATAGTTTTTAAAGGGTATAATCGGATAAAATGTGTGGAAATTAGTATTTTTCAATCAAATCTTGGCCTTAGAGAAGATCTATTAAAGGTATTCTAGATATTCTTTTAGAGGCATTACTATATCTAATCTGATATCACCCTTTATTTGACATGAAGGTTACTATTACGATAGTGTTGCCAATATATGGTGACAGATTGTCCTTTATCGAGATACCGTCTGCAACTGCACATGTTGCAGTAAATGCATTCCTTCATTCTTCTCGAAAAACGAATTAAGATTATACCTTCTTTCTCCGCCAAGTTCATACCATTATATAGCAGTCAATCTGCTTATTATTTTCAGTAAAAAAAATCACATCATTAATACATTTTCCATTATCACCAACCCTTTTAAATACCTTAATAATCTGCATGGTCTTTACGAAAATTAAACTAAAGGTTTTTAAATAATTTATTAAAATCAAATAAGTATTTTTCTTCACTTTTGTTTTATAAAAACCATACATTTCATTACTCGTTTGGACCTCTATTTTACGAAAATTCTTATTTATGTATATGAGGTAAAGGAACATCAACTGGGTTTAGATCTTTATTAAATTTTGGTAATAGAATATTAGTTCGTGAAAATAGTGGCCTAGTCAGATGTTGAGAACTCAAATGAAGTTTTTTCATTTCTCATAATGTAATCGATCAACTTCCTCCTGACAGTGACAAAGTAACGTCATTGTTTCGTATATGCAGAGCCCATCGTCTTTTGTTAGCTGCAAAAAAAGTAACGCTATCTTTTAATAAAATAGCAACACCGAAGTCGGTAGTAAACGAACTTGTAAAAGAAACCGAAATCATTGTTAAATTAAATCCTCAAACCTCCGGCGGATATAATTATTTGGCAAATCACCCTGTCATAAAAATTTAATTTCACTTTTAATTAATTAATGGTTGATTAAAATCACATTCTCTTTCAGCCACAAGGCCTTCGGTGTTATCTTTTAGGCCGGTATAATCAGATAAATGGGCGCTTTTTTAAACCTTAACACAAACTTGGAGTCTAATGCCCCCAAACCCTTTAATTGGATTTTGTGTTCTTTGTCTTAGACCTTTTAAAACCGGACACATTTTAATTTCCTTTGAAATCGGAGCTGAGTTTTTTTTTTTTTTTTTTAGAAAAGTAGAAAGTACATAATGATTTGAAAGAAGGCAATGAGGGCGTAGATTTATATTTCCTTGTGTATATTTCAGCACTGGAAAAATAATTTATACCAAAATTGAATCCATTAATTGAGTTAATACAATGTTCATACAAATCTACCTACAACTATCATAGGTTACAGTTATGTATTTTCAATATTTTCATAAGAAAATGAGAACTACACATACATCTAACATATTTCATAGAAGGGATTTAATAATGACATAAATGAATGTCATATTAGTAAACTGAAAGAAATTAATCATATGAGTTATTGTTTTTTTTTTCATTTTCTGTAGGTAACAAGACCACATCAAATATTTTGTACTAAAATCTTGTCTAGTGTATTCTTCTATTTCACTCAAAGTTTAGTTACAATAAGGCATTATTTACAAGACAAAGTTTACTAGCTACAGTCATAGTGGCACTATTGTTTGTCATTTTCAGTCTCGATTGTTACGAAGAATATCTGGAATTAAATTCTCTAAAATTTAGTTTACAAGAACCGTGTTGTATTAAAGAATATCATATTATCTCGGTTTCTTGTCCTTTTACATAGCTCTTAAACTCTACATTTAAAATGAAACGATTATTGTTGTGGAATAATCGATGTCTAGGAATACAAAAATTTTCTTCAAAATTCCGAAACACTTTGGTGCTCCTTTTTACCGTTGATATTCCTTTTTACTTTTGGTACTTTACAAAATGTGTGCAATAGGAGGAGAAGTAGAGGAGGAGAAGAAGAAGAGAATTAGGAAAATGTAAATAAAAAACAGAAGATATGTAGTGCCTAGTACAAGTGAGTCCAGTCGAAGGAAACAAAAAGAAGAGGAAAAAAGTGATGCTAAAACAGTGCTAACAAAAGGGAGAATCATATTGGTCAACCAAGAGAAGAAATAAAATCACAATTATATTGTTATTGTTATTACCAAAACCTTTAACAAAAAGTGTAGGGATTTTAAGCAGAAATAAAAACTGAAGTACTAGAAAATATCGATGAAACAAATGAAATTCTATGTTTGAAAATTTTAAATATTCCGAAAAATTTTGAGGAATTAGAAATATATCTTGAAAAAAAAATTTTCTCACGATTTTCATATTCTTATATTAAGCGAAATATGGAAAATAAACACTATTGAACTATTTAAATTGAAAGGATTATAATATATTATATTTAACAAGAACAATTTTAATGAAAACGCTGGCGTTGTTTTACTAATAAAAGAGGGGTTAATATGTGAATTGGTTATAGAAATTATTGGTTCAATAAAAGTGATTAGAATGAAAGTAAAATTTGTTAAATAATTTCCTCAGTAAAATTGATGTATTATGTTTATATAAATCGTTAACATTCATTACGTTCCCTGTTTATTTTTACCTACGTCAAGGTACATCGCCCATTAGAAATAACCGCTGGAGTTCAAAATACCTTTAAAAGCGAAAAACGTTGTTTACCCGAAGATAATAAAATACGGCCCTTCTGGTTTTAGTCAATATCACCATCCTCCTGACTCCATGAGACACGTTTTAACGCCAATATAAACTGAACTTTTACCATAAAAGTCAACCAGATAGCAAATCGTAACTCAGCAAAATAAAATTGTTTTCAATTACAAGCACTCATTTAATGACCAAAGTTTCCACGGAAAAAATACGTCGCGCTCGCAATTTCACGCTGAAAAGCGACTTTCCCCCGATATCAGCCAATGATAATTTCTGTAAGTGCAAGCATTGCGAACTATAAATTGTAAAACTTTTAACATGCAGTAAATCATATTTAAACCCACCAAATTTAATTTGTACGTATACACACCGTCCGCGGATACGCCTAGCAGTTGCATATGAGCTGTTTTAAAATTATGAATGTTTTTTATGAGTTACTGTTAACGACCAGCGTCCATTTGTGTCGGCGTCCCCAAGATAGGTCGTTAATGCAAATGCACGTAGTCTGGAACAATGCTAAAGAGGTTTTTTTATGCATCCTCTGCCATTCCTAATCTCATCTGATAGTTGGCCTTGAAAATTCTGGTTTATGTTGGTGCAATGAATACGTGTACCAATTATTTTAGTAACAGTCACATAAGAAATACTATAAGAAAAACCAAAAGTAGCGGTTTGAATATGAGAATCAACGAAAACAGCTACTAACGTAAATAATGAAAATAATATAACGAATAAATGGAAAACTGATGATTAATCGATATTATTAATATTTGCCAAGAGTTTGGCAAATATTAAGAATCTGATTCAAGAATCAATTTGGTCTTTGTTTTTTTCAGAAACGGACGTTGCATAGATACGATAGACTGGGCCATTAATGTAATGGCCCATGTAATTTAATTTAGAAAACTAAATTGTGTCAGTTTTTCAGATAAATTAGTGGCCCTTTGTCAATCATATTTAGAGATGCATCAAGTCAAGTAACTTGATGTTTTCATAAATTACTTGACTTGACTTGAAAATCAAGCTTTTCAAAAATTCACTACTTGACTTGACTTGATTTTTCATCGTTACTGCTTGACTTTATTGCTGATTATCAAGTAATTTCAAGCTACTTGATATTACTTGATAACCAAATAACCATTCAATTATGTTCGAGAATGCGCGATTTCCACGTCATTAGAAAGTGAAGCCTACTCTACACTTCCGATGGTGATAATTGGTATAAATATGCTTCTGGATAAACTTGAAAAATGGGTTATAGAACTCAACAGTAACCCAGATAGAGATAAAACTCATGAGAAAATAATATATAGCATTCAAGCGGTAAGGGACAAAATCATTAAACATTACGAGAGAAGTAACTGGATATACTGTATTGTTTTAACCTTAGACTCCCGCCATAAGGTGGAAACATTCTCCAATACAAACTGGGGAAAGGACTTGCAGATGGATGCAGTCAAGCATTTTGAAGAAATTTTCAAAACAAAGTATTTTAGGTCCAATTCATTGCTCATATCATCTTCATCCTCAAAACCAGATGAAAATAGTGATTGCGGTGAATTTGACTTCGCTCTACTAAGTTTATTTAAGAAATATCCTGTCAGCCCAAAAGATGAAATGGCTTGGCGCTATGAAATAGACAAATATATGCCTGATTCACGAGCTGGCAGTTATGAAGATAGAATAGTGGAAAAGATACGAAAACGTTTTTCCAAACTTGGCCATAATGGCCAAAGATTTTTTATCAACACCTGCATCTTCAGCTCCTGTTGAAAGGCAGTTCTCCAGGGCTGCTCTAACTATTACAAAAACCTGTAACCGATTAGGCGATAACTCTATTAGAAGCCTCATGTGCCTTAGATCGTGGATGTCAAACGATGATATTAAAGACTTCTTTTAAATTTTGCTATTACTACTATGTTAATGAAGTAAAAGAGGGCATACATCGGAAAATCATTTTATCGTTATCAGTTTTATTATTTTGTTTAATATTTTAGAATAATTTGTTATGTTATTAATATGCCCAATAAATAGTTCATTATTAGTATTTTTTACATTTATATTTATATATTTATTATATAGATTATAGTTTAAGATTTAGTTTTGGAAATAAAAGGCTTTATTGCAAGTTTTCCTTTATTATTATTTCTTGATAATATTAAATGATTAATGAAAAATCAAGAAGTCTTGAAAAAATCAAGTAGTCCTCAAGAACTACTTGATTTTCAAGTACTTGAAATATAACTACAAGTCAAGTTCAAGTCAAGCCAAGTAGCTTGAAAGTCAAGTCAAGCCGTGCATCCCTAATCATATTTGTCAAACAGGATTCAATATCTCTCATTCAGTGGTTTTAAGTCTAACGAATAGTTAACAAACAGCATCTGGTATTACTTAAAGCTCGATACTTAGGCCTCTCCTCTTTACTGTTTTATTTATTATAATAATCAACGATGTAATGGATAACCTAGATGTAAATTGCCTCTTTATGCTGATGATTTGTAAATATTTAGTACTATCAGAGGCTATGACTATTGTCAACGTTTTCACGACGATTTTCTACAACCCGCCATGTGGTACGAAGTTAATAAATTACTGTTAAGTGTAGAGCAATGGAATTTTTGTAATTTATGAATAAGACGTCTCAATATCACTACGACTGTATCATAAGCAATCAGGACTTTAGTGATCTTGGAGAGTACTAGACAGAGAAATTATGTAATTATGAGAAGGTCATCTTTAGAGATTATGAAATCCTTCACTCAGTACTGCTTTCAAACCTACAAAGAATTTCAGGGGCTATCTTTCAACAAAATAATGCTGAACCATTATGTAGTTGACACTTTTCTAGGGTACCTACCTAAAAGAAAATAGCGTAAATCTGTTACTGTAACCTATCAGGTCTCTTGATTGATCTTCAATAGATTGTCCTAGAATTATGATAGACTAAGAGTCCAGTAATACCGATCCTTCTTGCTTACTGCCTGGACAGACATACTCCAGTTTCCCAAAATTTACTTGATTCGATGCCTAAAAAATTTATTCAAATTATAGAGGAAGAAGGAGACTTTAACCCATTATGGTTAAAAATATTGATAATCGGTGCTGCAAGTTGTTTCATATCGTATTCCTTTACAAATGAACAAAGTTTCCATAATATGAAAACTTTAATTTACATTTCATCTTGATGTTCTTATTTTAATTAACAGTAATTTATAGCAATAATGGTAATACCGTTTATTCCGATCAAAGTAATATACTTTATTGACAGAATTCTTCGACAGAATATGGAATAGGTGTTCATAAAATGAAACTATCGCAGTATATAATTTTCAATTTAAATAAAGCCAACAGGAATGTTAGGAAAAGGATTGTTTCATATTTTTATAACATTACATGTACAGGTTTTATGATCACAAATATATAAAACTAGATAAACACGTAGAATAGGATTTCATTTATTTTAAAGTATATAGTTTTTGAAATAATATTATTTCAAAGGCTATTTTTTAATGATACTTTTGACAATAAAATAAATGGCAATAATCTCTTAATAAATTAACATAATAATTCTAATACCTCTCTAAAATAGCAGTATTTATTTTAGAATTATTGTAGTATAAATTGTATATATTTAGGTATATTTTATAATCTATTAAATTATAATATAATATAAGAAATTTTGTCTATTGATTACATTACATTCATTATACAACTTGTATGTTTTTATACACATCTAAGTTCAAATAATTTTTAGAATTTAGAACTATTTCTATAGACTTGTGGATTTTCACTTATTTATTTTTCAAAACCATACACCCTTGTCTCAGTGATTATTCTTTGTTTTTACTAATTTATACACTGATTTTAGTTCTCGTGTTTCTTGTACCTGTAATGTTTTATCATTATCAGAATCAGCATTTGGTACAATTTAGTTGTATAGAAAAATTGCTACCCGAAATATATAATAAAAGAGGGATGTTTTTTTTTGTTTGGCAGCACTTCATATTATAGTTTAACATTTTTAATAAATTATGTGTACTGTAGCTTATCTGCGATTCAACTTCCCAATTAATGAGCTCCAGTTCCAATTTTTAACTATAATCTACAAAGATATTATTAATTTTAGTTAATGAAGCCTATATGATTACAAAATAATTATTTAAATTGCGATATGCATTTTCTGAGGGATTTTTGATGACCTTTTTATATTCATAATTTTCTACTTCTTATGGTCCCAGTGTATTGTCTCCAAAAATCAAGCATTGTCAGGTCAGGTGATCATGTAGGCGAAGCGAATTTTCCTTTGCGACTAGCAAATCTATCCGAAAACATTTCTATGGTCATATATTATAATCACAAATCAACTCCTCAGATTTTAAACCGAATCAGGCTATTAACAACAATTAGATATGGTTATCTATGATTCCCTCCTTGGCGTCGGATATCCGTACGCATCGCCAGGTGGCAAGAAGTTTCCATCCACCATTATCAACATTACTCCTCTATTCGGCCATTAGCATTTCGACCGGAAATTTGAAAGGATGGTGCGAGGAAGCATGATAGCAGCACGCGGTCGTTTTGAACCCGACGGCTCCGTTAGTGCGCCCCGCAAGGGGTTAATATTTACTAGAGGGTTAGCCAAATACTCGGATCTCGTTATTTATTATTTTCAATATCGCACTCACATGTATTTATTCGGCTTAATTTATCGGTAGCGAGGTGATTTCCGAGCTGGATAGGTGCACGTTCGTCCGGAAGGGGTACCCTTTAGGGAGGGGCGTTACGGGAATGAATTGTTGTGGAAACTAATTTAGACCTTACGCTTCCTGCTGATAACTTGCGGAAAATACGCCCGAAAGGTAGTTGTGAATAAATCTCTTAAAAACTCTGAAAATGGTTAGAAAAACTGAAAAAAAGATATTTTACTTACCAACAAATGAAGTTGTTGCCAAAACCAACAAGTGATTTCATCATATCGTTCGACCTAATGGACTCACACATATGGGTCTTTTCTTCATTGTACTTAGGTTGATCATAATCTTCTTAAAATCAGTCAGAATTACAGCATATTCGTTACACTGAGATCTGCAAGAATATTGTTCAACATATCTATACAATTTTCTATTATATACTGGGCACAATAATTGAGGGGTGTAAAACATCCTAAATTTTTAGGTGATTTTTGAAGGGCTGTAATATGGAGAAAAATAGTCGCATAGCAATTTTAAATAAAGCAAATTGAATCTCCAAGTTTCTAGTTTTCTGATACTGAGCTCAAAATATTTTTCCGTCAGAAGATTTTGAGTAATCATAAGAAAACCATCGGAAAAAATGCAAATTTTTGCTTGCCTTTCAAAATGTCCACGGACTTCAATATATTTTTTTGTGATTTCATCATAATTTTTTTTTTAGATAATTTTATCCTCTTTAATTTGACTGAGTTATCGTCGTTCAAAGTTTTGTTCTTATAATAATTAACATTTTTTGATAAAGATAATATGGATCATTGTTAAAAAAAAACATTTTCAACCTCAAAAAATGAAAAATTCATCCTTCAATTAATTTTTAGCAATAACGACAAATCCAATCATTCCGAACACAATGAAGAAAAATCACAGCGTTTTTGAAATTTTCAGGGTTTCTTTGGGATATTTTGAGGTTGAAAAGAAACAGTCAACATCCTTTGTCTATTTATTATTTGTAAAGTTATGCCAAGTTAAGTTAATATCCCTAAATACGCAATTTTTACCTCTTTTGCAATCAACATTCTTGCACCGAAATTCTTTTCTGTTAAAAACCAATAACTACGTCTTGTAAAGAACACTCTGGAATATCTAAAACTCTACTTGAATTTTCTGTACGATCATTATTTCCCGAGTAATTAATTACCAAAGTCAAAACTGACTTGTTTTGCTTTAAATTTTGACGATAAGGCGTCGTTGATTGAAAAATCATCATACAAGGCTTTTAGGCCGATCAATTTAAAGAGGATAGAATTATCTAAAAAGTTTTATGATGAAGCCACTGAATAAAATTATTGAAGTCCATGGGATCTTTCGAAAAGCAAGCAAAAATTATTTTTTTGCGATGGTTTTCTTGTGATAAAACTAGAAACTTTGAGCTTCAATATCCTTCTTTTTTTTATTTCTTTGGTACTACTTTTCTCCAAGGTACAGACCTTTAAAAGCCGCCTAAAAATTTAGAATTTTTTTACATCCCTTAATTTTTGTGCCTAGTGTATTACCTCTAAGATGATATGGCAAAGTCATAGTCCAAGAAACTGTGATCGACAACAATCTCCTAAATATGTATAGAAACCACTGATATTTTTTAAATCGTGTGAATTGCCAAGAGTCGAATATAAAATATCACAAATTGTGAATTCGACATATTTAATCTTAAAAATAATTGAACACGATAAGAACTTCTGCTAAATAGATTTTCAAACTGAATGTTGTTCATAAACCACATTCAAGTCCATCCAAATTTTTGGATCGTATTGTAACTGTGAACGCAAAATAATTACAATGACAACTTAATTAGAACCTATAGACAAAGTAGTGCTTAAAAGAATGAAAATATGATGATTCTCCTCGATCAAAAACATTTAGTATTAAAAAATTGACAAAGAATATCTATTTTCTGGATCTGGGTGTTAATAGGCTGTTATTATGTCAAACTTTGTAGGCAAGAGTAAAAGTATGACAATAGAATATTTTGCTACATTCTTTGAATAAACGGGGTAAATAAAATTAAGGAAAAACAGCATAACAAAGTCCCTAAATGCATGCTTTTTTGCAAGACAATGCACCAGCTACCAATCTTTGGTTACGTTGAATAGAATCATGAATTGGGGTTGCATATAATTCCCCTATTCACCAGATTTGCCCTCTTAGATACATTTGAAGAAATTTCTGTCAAATTAAACAGTGACATGACAGAGACAATTTAAATAGTGCTGCAGAGGAATAGCTAGCAGACTGACAGGAAAATTGTTTCCCAAATGCTTACAAATGCTGTATAGGCGTGTGAAATGCGATTGTACTGATCATATTGAATAGAAAAGAACCTATTTAACGGAATGAATTTATCAATACCACCTCGTATCTGCAAGAATGGGAATGGATACGTCAAACGAAAATAAAAGCGCAACCCAGGCCCCACAAAAATAATTTGGAATCTGAGAGCGGCGATGTGACTGAGAACACGATTGTTAGCGTTGAAATCGCTGGAAAAGTTTTGTAATAAATGATACGAATTTATCTGTCGTAGGCATCGGCCCCCGTTCGGACTAAAAAATAAGAACAAGGAATTTTTAGACATATGGAATGTGTCTCCAAACCGGAATGAATGCGGACGGAGAGGAATCACAAAAGCGAACTTTACAGAAAAGAAAACGGCTGCACAGGAAGGAATGACAGCAAGATAAATACGCCCTTTAAAAGCGTTAAATATATATGCATATATGTATACACTGGAGATATTTACTGGCAGCGCGGAATTCATTACTTTTTTTACGCTTTATTTATAGATTCATAAACTGCGAAAACATATTTTCAAATTGTAATTTTCTCGCGACGCCCGCGCCCGGTCTTCGCGAAATATACTCGGCGACGTTTATTTCTTATTTTCGGTATCTCCGACGTATTAACTTTCTGGAAAGCCGCCTTCGAATGTGTCTCTGTTAGTCCTGCGAAAGTATTTCTGGCCGTCATCAATCATGAGTTATCGGGACAAGCCAAAAAGTGCATCATTAGTTTCATATCAGTAGTGAGTTAGTAGCTGCTCATCGGACATTAGCACTGGGGCGGGGGGGGACTAGGAACGGACGGAAAGGGTCATATTTCACGCGCCGAAAACGCAGAAAATAAACAAAAATAGATGGATTTTTATTACAGGCCGCTCTTATCATTAATTCCGCATGCAGGCCCACATTCGGTTAAAAATCGGGGCCATTTGTTTCGTTTTTAAAAAAATGCTGCAGAGGCGCTATCCTGTTAAATGTACTCTCCTATTTGCTCCCCGATAAATTCAAGTTCATTAATTATGGACGCCTGAATAGAGGTGCTAGATTTTTAAATGCATTTTCAAATACCGCATGTACAGTTTGCCTTCGATATTAGGGAACATATTAAACAATCATTCTCGAGACAGATTCCATCATAGTTATATTTAAACATTTAATTTCTACCTTGACTTTATGTATGTACTAATAATTAACTCACTAACAAAATTGCCAAATTAATATATTTTTTCTATAGAGCACAAGGTTTACTGAAAAAATGTTCAACTTTCATTTAACCTAACTCAGTTTTAAAACTTATGGTTTACACGTGGAGATGATCCGAATGAATGTTATATTTAAAGCACTTCAAATTAAATATTATGTGTCAAATATCTATTCAAGCGTTGTTTTTATTTTGACATGTCTTTAGATTTTTTGAAAATCGATTAAAATTAACATTGGGATACCATCAGATTTTTTTATTGTCTTGGAAAGGTAATGGTCTTTGGAAATGGAAAGTCTTTTTCCACGGGGAAGAGCCACATAGATGTTTTTATATATCCAAATTTTATTTTATGTTAACATTAAAAATAAATTCGAGGTTAATGGAAAACTGTGAATTTTATTCACAAAGGTTTAATTACAAAATGATAAAAATAATATACCAGATATATTTAAAGAATTTTAAAATACATGCTCAAAACATGCATCTCCCTCTTGCCGACAGTACAAGATCTTCTATCAGATCTTCTATCTATAAGATCCTGTTATAACTCTTCTATCACCCGTTCAAGTATTTCTGGGAAAAAATTAACTTGCATTCTTTAGTAATTTTCTGCTTCAAAACCCCCTTAATATTGGGGTGCATAGAATCTACCTTGGATTTAAAATTCCCCCAAGTGCGTTAGATCTGGACACCAAGTAGACCACTCTACTCCCATTATACCCCTTCGTCTATTGGGATATTTTTCATTGAAATAAACTGCATCGTAATAGTTTGGAGGAGCACCATAGTGTTGAAATATTGTTTCCAGATCTCGAAATTAATCAGGATTTTCCTTAGAATGGAATCCTTTCCTCCTAGGATATTCTAAGGAAATTCCTCCTGGAATTTCTTTAGAATATCCAAAATTAACGGCACTTCTAATAACATTCTATAATATGGAGAAATACACCTCTCTTGTTAAATTTCGATTTAAAACTAGGTCCAACTATATTATAATCCAAGGTCCCTGTCCACGCATTAACATTTTCTGGATTGTCAATATCTCTCACGAAAGAAATGGCGATTCGTATCACTCCAGTATCTTACATTCTAAGTATTCACATTACCATTTTGAAAAAAAAAAAACGTGAACTCATCCATACCACATTGTTTTTGAGTATTCAGGTTCGCGAAGAAACTTTAGACATGGACTAAATATATCTGAATGTCGCCTTTCCTACATAAAAAAATTAAAAAATATAACTGTCAAAACTGTTCTGCGAGAAATTTTTCATAGTCTATAAGAAAACTACATGCTCAATTTTGATTATATAACTTATTTTTTGTCACTGGCCAAGAGAATGGAAAATAATTTTGATTCTCCATTTAAAAAAAAACTTTTATCGCTATAAAGAAATACAACTGATGAACAATTACTACAATTTTTCTTACAGAGAACTTGTAGAAGGGTCTGCTTAATTCATATCAGTCACCAATATAATAAAATAGATCAGAACTAATGTCAAATGTATTAGTCTAAAATTTAAAGTACTTTCATACATCATAGCTACATATGTTATTATTTCAAGTAAATATAACTACAGACAAATATATACATACGCATTGTAAAGATACAAATTTTCACTGGCTCTATTCACAATAGCTCTGACTGATTCCAAAAGGAAGGGACCTGAGCCTCAGAAAGAGCAAATTCCAGACGTTTCCAGATCTCTGCCTGAAATGGTATCAAAATTGAGTGGTTGTAATATCTGTTCCACTCTCAAATGTAACCTTCCCTTGTAGCTCTATCAGATTATAAAAGGACGGAGTTCGGAGGCAAGGAATAGTTAGATTTGAAAATGAAACAGATAGGAATATTTAAAATACTCAAATTTAATACCAGTTCAGGCAGAGATCTGGAAATAACCAATTTCCAGATTCAAGCGTTCATAGTGACGTTGCTTTTTGATCCTTCAGTGTCGGCTCTGCCTATCATTTCGAAACGTTCTATTGTATTGTGGAGATGGAAGTCGCTGGGAACTTAGTGAAACATTTTTGACTACCTAGTAAATGAAAGAAAACACTTCCACTTCGTAGGTTTCACAAAAATAATATATTAATATATATATATATATATATATATATATATATATATATATATATATATATATATATATATATATATATATATATTTATTTATTTATTTATTTATTTATTTATTTATAGCTTACATAAAATGTAATCGGGATAGTACCTACAATAGGATAGTAAATGAAAGAAAAAATGGTGGTAAATTTCACAAAATTTTATATATACATATACATATATACATATATATATATATATATATATATATATATATATATATATATATATATATATATATATATATATATAATTAAAATTTACCACCATTTTTTCTTTCATAAGCCTACCATCCTATTGTATATACTATCCCGATTACATTTTATGTAAGCTATTCTATCTGTGAACAACTTACACCTATATCATTTCACAATTCGTACAAACATTTCGATATTTTAACCCCCATAGACATAAATGATGTCTACAACAGAAGGAACTTGAGCCGAAAATGACTTTGTTACTATAGATAGGTACGTGTCCGCAATTAAATCTGTAGATACCTTGCAAATTCAGTCTAGAAGTGGCCACAATTATCGAAGATAGTCAATAGAAGTTAAAAACCCACAGTTTGTTCGAAACAAGTTTAAATACATATAAGTGGGTTACAATATATTAACAAATGCTCTTAATGAAATTCAACATAGATATGTTTCTAGACGCATCATTGAAAATAGTGAAAATCGTAAACGTACGTAATTATATCTCAGAAAACAAACAGCAGTCAAACAATAAAAAATCTATAATATATAAAATTATTGTATAAATGCAAAGAAAAATATTTATCTGTGAATAATAATAATTTAAGAAAACCAAGTGTTAGATAATCCTGGTAATAGTAAAGAAACCCCTACAAAGAATTGTGTATGCCTTTATGATTCATTAACATTCTTGCTTGTATTGTGTTACTGGACGAAGCTGAAATATCTAAATGATTAAAGCGAGAAATGAATATAATAAAGATAATGCATTTTATAGTTCTTAAGACGTAAATCTCCGTATAGGAAACTGTATAATCCCTCAACTATATACCCAGCTAATTTAGTTGGCCCATCCCCCCGTTTCGCCAAATTGCCCTCTCAAATTAAGTACCTAACCCAGTTCGAATATTATCCCAAATCAGAATATAAGTAATTGAATTTCATCTATCCGAATAATAATTTACAGTAACCAATTAACAATATCTGTACCAATTAATTCGCGGTCCACGATGACAGTGCAACAAAGATGTTATCAATCCACTGTAATCACATGATACTCAGGCTGGCGGATCCCAGATAATAACATAACCCGATCTAATTTAGTCTAGCAGGGCTATTACAGTGGATTGTAGACGGAGACTACTACTAGCCTGCAGGTCCTATCTAACCAGGCTATCATCGTGGTATTAATTATCCTGGGACCTCCCTCTTTGTTCACGCCATACTTTCGAAGGTTCCGCGCTCAACTTCCCGTCCGTCGTTGCGTAACTGCATAATGTATACAAGCATGATTGATCGTTGCGGAACTGGATTTAATCTGTGATGTCTCGTACGCGTCAACGATGAGTGTTAATGCTGCACTTGTATGCGGTGTACGAGAGATATTAGTTTTAATTCGTCATAAATCTCATTTGCTGTATTCACACAGCGACAGCTGAAGTACGCGCTGCGTGTCGTACATGTTTATTAGACGGTATTCCAGTAAACTGCGCCATTAAGTTGAAGACGGGTTGCAGTCGATTGTTCGAATGCGAGTTTCACCGCATTCGAACCATTCATGTTCCACCGATTCATGTGAGGTTATGTAATGTTTTTTGTTAGAGATCAACTACATGTTACATAACCTCACAATTCACAACATAATCAGAGGACTACGTTTATAGCAAAATCGATAAACGATTAGATTAGCCTTCTATTTACTTCAGTTGTATTGTCCTACTTCTTATTGTCAAGCGATTTACAGCAGAACCATTGTAAGTTTGGGTACACGTCAATAATATGTCAGATAATCAGAGAAATTCCAAAACCGTTTTGTAATAACGCCGATTAAGGTTGAAATGAATGGACAGATGTTGTAAAGGTGCGTCCAGACATGCAACAACGAAGCGTAACGTAACGCAGACGCGTAACTTACCATCCTGATACAATATCGCAACAGGGCACATACTTTTTACCCGCAACAAGACATCGACGCGTTACAGATGTTCGTAATACCACGCCGGCCGTTCCATCCAGCAGTTCTTGTGTTTCATTGAATCAGTGTTTACGGTTATGGAATCCCGTCTAGACATGGAACGGAAGGGTGATGCGTAACACCACCGCGGTACAAACCTTAGATATGACGATGCAAAACCGACAAGCTAAGGAATGCTCCGATGTTGCGCCACGACGTTGCGATGTTACGCTTTGTGACCTTTAAATATGTCATGGTGCGGTGTTACGTTACGCTATGTTGTTTCAAGTCTGGACGCACCTTAATAGTATACTGTTACATATTCATATAAGTTGAACGACATGTATTCGCGTATTGCCAAATCCCAAAAAATGACGTTTTATGTTGGGCATTTTAAATAGTAAATAATCATTTGGTTACCAATTTTTCATCTTAGGTCATACGAAAATGTTTGGTTACGTGTGTAGGTGACATGTTCCCAATATTACAGCGACTCTACTATATGTATATTTCATGTACGAATATTCAAGAATACTATCATAGCACTATAAACAGTTGTATTGGGGCAATATTTTTCCGAAAGTAATTATTATTATTAACCATGTTAGAGTGAATTCAACTGTAACGGCCAGTTACATCATTAATATCTATGTTAGTCCTGGTGCCTAGTGTAGACTTAAAATACTTAGAATACCATAGATAAGAGCAAATTTCATCATACCGGGTCATAGAACTATATTTCCTTAACGCGCAAAAGTTGCTCGCTTGCTGTTGACTTGATTCTTTAAGTACTTCTACTATAAGTCCGAAATAATTGAGCTTCAAATATAGTCAAGTTCAAAATAACTGAAAACTCTTTTTGATGTTCTTCTTTGTATAAAAATTGCTTAACTAAAAGCAAGCTGTTAGGGAGTTGTTTGAAATAAACTACGAGTATTTTATCCAGAATCCTGCTGCACGTCATTCACAAAATAGAATAAACTTCACATAATACAGCAGGAGAGTGATGAGATCTAATGTAGATAGATTTATATAGGTGGTATATTTATCTAGATGCTTTTTAGAGTATTCTATGATTCAAACGATTTCTTAAATAATTTTTAAGATATTTTCTTTCCGAAGGATGAATGTCTTTTGTCCCAGGTTGTAGCATATCCACATTTTATCTCTGTCATATGGCACTAATAGCTAGACCTATAAAGCTACTGATACAAATAAAAAATAACTAAGAAGTCCGAGACGCTATACCCTACTATTCTATTTTTGAAACGCTGAATCCGAATCAAACATTTTCTTCTATTAACTCTTTTTCATAACTTTAATATTGTTCTGTGTAATATTGTAGAATCAAAACATTATTTGGTACCATATGATGTTTCTAAACCCAACATGAATATTATCGCGGGTTTTAATGAATATATCCGTGAAGTTATCTCGAATTGATTTTTAGCATCATAGTATTTCACTTCTATACTAAAAAATAAGATGTTGATTTTGTAATTAAGTTTTATTTTTAATAGAAATGAGGTCCATTTCTAGTAGAAAAGAAAATCAAAGTTCTAAGTTTTGATTGGATTATTTGTTTGGAATGGAACGTCACAATAATTTATGAACATCATAGATAGATAGAAGTATGACAGATTCATTGCAAATGTGTTAACAACACCATACATATTGATGTGAAACAAATACCACGCATCAGTTTCAAAAACGTCGTAGAACAGTATCTAAGGAACTACAGGAGCCAGAAGATTCTTTAGTGAAATTCAAATTCAAAAAATATTTCTTATATTTTCTTCTCAAGTATATTTAAGAAAATCCAAATTATTACAAATTATCACAACAAAGAACAAAGAAAACAATTTTGCGAAGATACCTGAACGAGATACAAAACACTAATATCAAAGAAGGTGAAATGGAAAATATGATTAAGTCCAGCAGTCAATTACTACTGGACTTAAGGAAGAAACAGTACTGAGAATGCTTTTGCATAGAATTTTGAAACATTGTTACTCTTGGTAAGTTTAGTCCTATCCCAAATTCTAATTAATCTTAATCAAAAGTAAAAATTTATAATTTGAAATTAGAAATGAACTTGACGCTGAAATAAACAGACACATACATGAGAGCATAGAAATGTGATAATATGTGATGCTAGACAGATGCTTATATCCATTACAATTCAAATTTTCCACCTTTTATCTTTTCCTCAAAACTAAAAATTAATTGCACTGTGCTATACAGAGTAGATAAATGATATTTAGAAAAGTGAAATTCTCACCACTTTTTGAGGTTAGAACAGCATCAAGATAGAACATCATCGGGAGAAGGGAGGCTGGAATAGTTAATTTCTGAGACCTCACACTTTTTTTTGTATGTATTTGTATAGGCAATACATAGAGATAAGGAGTTGTAGAAAGCTCAAATTACCAGAACCTAACAATCGCTTTCGTTAAGTGGTAATGAGCACGACAAAATAATACATTACTTTTTGACAATAGAGAATACTAGTAGCAGTCCCATAAGACCATACAAATAAAGCGATTAACCTGTCATTGACAATAGTATGTCGTACAAGTGTTGTAGCTTTCAAATTATGTTATAATTAAGGGACGTCTTTAAAATTCATCTCGAGTACACTTCTACCCAAATTTGTTATGCGTCTTAACGCCTCTCGTCCATCAAGACCGCCTATTGTATTTAGTATGCTGTTAAATTGTTATTAATATTGTCTACCCTGTCCGGCAGGGATGCTAGAATATGCAAACTGTCTGTTATGACTAGCTAACAAGACGTAATCCATCAAGGGATGGGTCGGGATGTACACGTGTACGAATTAGTTGTACACAAGTTCGAGGAGCGAATCGGTAATTGATTATGCTGATTCAGGCGAGAAGATTTAAACTTCTCCACGTCACGCACGATTCCTTCTTCGATTGTGCTCCTTTAGTACGACACCGTGGCCGACTTGTGTATTCTTGCCGGGAACTACTCGTGAAATTATTATGTCTCATTTTGTTTCAAAATTCCCGGCGCACTACGTGAGAGGATCGTCTTTATCGCCGGGGTGGCCGACCCGTGGGACGTTTTGTTTTTTAATGTTGCCAGTAAAATAAAACTTTGTATGCTGGTTTCGTTTGAGAGAAGCCTTTCGGATTAGGATCTGGTGGGAGATGCCTGTCCGAATTCGGGGCTGATTAATGAATTCGGGGCTAAGTTGCGTCAACGCATTTTAAGTTTTACAGAGCTATTTTTAATTTCAGTGGAAGAAAGTATCACTGGCTAATGGGCCACTGACACTTTATTATGTACTTTGGCAATAGCCAAAGTAACTATCCACAGTTCCAATAGTTGCATGGTTCTAGACGTTTCGCAATTCATTGGATCAGGTCATAAATCTGTGATCAAGAGAAAAATATTTGTGTAAATATACAGAATATGTGAATGCTCACATTTAGGTCAATTTACAAATGGGGTCATAAATGGGATACGTATGGGTCACGTATTCCAAACTAATAACACAGGCTTACAAATTTTGACATTCTGAAAGTCGAGTTGCGAAAGTTATTTACACTGATTTCACATGTACCTTCCGTTTTTGCCCCTCACGTAAAGTTTTCGATCAACTGAATAATCAGAATACATTAAAAACTAAAGAAAAAATTATATTTTAATAAAATTATCTTTAATAAAAACTTAAAAACATAGTAAATAGCAACAACACATAATTTTGAGTCTCTAATTTTTTTTTCTTTGAAAATCTCTCCCTTTTTAACAAGAAATTTCGTTTTGTAGTTTTTCTTATGTAATCATTTGTTGGATGTTCTCTTTCCAGCATCCAGCAGTAACCTGCCATCATCACCACATCCCATCGACCCTGGTACCTACCTCCTTTCCATCTCCTTTATGTGTTGATGAAACCTTTCACCTTGCTTCTCACTAACAGCACCCAGATTTTCCCATTCTTATCCCATTTCATTCCCATTTTTATCTATAGTTTTTACATATTTCTTCATTATTCCTAATTTAATATGAAGTGACGGCAAAAGAATCTTTGCGGATCAACGACATTTACATAAATAACGTTTTTTGAACCAGGTGTTAAGTTTATAACAAAATATATTTGGTGTATTTTTACAACAGGCATTTTTAAAACAAAATAAAAACACACGACGCCGACGCGATGTCACGAGTAAACGTACACACATCAAAAACGTACTACAACAAATATGTAAAAGCTCGAATAGTATAAAACTGGAATATCCCCACCGACCTCAACTCTGTTTTGGTAAATCCTCCACGCTTGCTTGTGTAAACGTTTCAAACCAATTAAACACAGGGGCACCGCAAAGATTGAGGCGAAATTTAATTTTATAGAACCTCGGTTTTAAGAACTATAGATTATTGTACAATGTGTTTTTATCACAGAGAGAGACTTATATACTGTCCTATTCTAAGCCGTATAATGTTAGCGCCTATTTGGTGCAATACCAACTCATTAACGCATAATTAAAAGAAGTGGGGATAATGAAACTCATGACAACTCATATATAAATCTCATAAAGGTCACTTAAGTAAAGAAAATCAAAACAAAAAGAAAATAATGGAAAAAGGGTGAAGGAATAGAGAACAGGGAACATTGGTGAATATGGTGTACAGGTCCACATTACCAAGCAGCGCGGATGAAACAAACATGATACATCAAATATTTGTGAACGTTGTGCAGCTTTGCTCAACATTTACGAATGCTTCGAGCGATGTAGCTCGTTTCTTATAAATGCACCTTTAAGTGCATTTATACAAATACAAGCTCATATCTAAATATGCATTTTGTACTTTTTTATCATCACTGGTTGTTCTCAAATTTGTTAGGATATTTATTAGCAACGGAGTAATCATTAAAAGTTCGCGCCCCGATAAAACAATTTTCTTTCCATCGCAGCCTTCTTCCTCCAGGAAAGTAATCCCGAAGATATTTATTCTTTCGAATGCCGTAAGGACCTGCTGAAGTGGATTCGATCTGCGGCCTGGTGGCCATAACAAAGCCTACTAAGGCGACGCACGGAGCAATGCAATTAGCAGTGTTGTCTCCGGGGCCATTGTTGCTTACCGGAGCGGCGCGTGACCGGACTATGAGATAGTTCGGGAGACCGACGCGGCAGCCCTGTCCGAGCCTTTGACGGGGACGTGATCAGCGCGATTCGGGCCCGACACCTTTGAAGTTCCCGTGCTTAATTTAACGTCGTTAACCGTTTTAAAATCGGTCCCAGGTTTTGCTTTCAAGTCGGCTGGCGGCGGAGGCGTTCGCTTAGATGGAAATTTAGCTTGCGGTGGTGGAATAAATTAGGAAAATGAAACACAATAACTCGCTCTTACACATATCCGAGTGAGAAATTCTGGAGCAAATTATGACGAAATGAACCGTACGCATCCGGCATGTAGATGAGGGCCTCATGCGGAGTTTTGAGTTTAATTCTCCAATGAAATTTTATTGGGAGGTTCTGTATGGAATTGCCCTGGTTTCGGCGCGAATTATACGAATTAATCTTGAAGCGTGATGCCCGCTTTGATCTAACCAGGATAAATTGGCAAATTTAGAAGATAAAATGAATAGGGTTTATATTTCATTGTTTTAATACAGGACGTGGTTTTCTTAAAATCCTTAAACTACAAGCTACTTGTTGGATATATCGTATTCAGAGAAAGGAATAATTCACTAATCCTCCATATAACGAAAATATGTTCTATATTAATTTCAGCATATGACATTTATATCAGATATTCAAAAGTGATTCAATTTTATAGAAAATATATCGACGCATACTACTCGATATGAATATACAATTTAACACTACATAGCAGGAGGCATTTTTTGGCAAAAATCTTTTTAAAAGTTTGATATGCAAAAGCCGACTCCCTTCCCTTAGAACCTAAGGCTACGAAGGTGAAGGTTACACATGGAGATGATGACAAACGGCGTGTGTTGTCATCACACTCAGAGAGAGTCATAGTCATTGAATACTATAGTATATAAATTGATATAAATTCCATTATTCCCATTACACTTTTACATTCTTTATCTATTCGTGTCTTAGCATCAACCACAAGGCAGTAGGTAAGGATTTAAATTCAGTTGTGAACTTTATAATTTACTTTATTGGCTAATAATATTTATAAACGAAAATGTTACTAAAATATAAAAACGTTTGTAAAACATGTACTTACTACAATTATTATCCAAATTCTTGACAGGAAGATTGTGACTGTAATACATGGATATGATTAAATAAGTTTTCAGAGAATCTTAATATTTTTTATTATGATAGAAGGATCTATGACAATTATGTGTGAAACAAAATATCGGCCAAATGCTCGCCACGGCTTCGGTGGCATACCTCTATCCGATGGTCCATATTTTCAATGACTCTGAGACATAATTGAGGTTCAATGTCGTTAATGTGCCGAATTATCTCATCGTTTAGCTCTTGAATTGTTCTTGGCTTATTGACGTACACTTTTTCTTTTAAATATTCCCAAAGAAAGAAGTCCAACGGTGTCAAATCACATGATCGTGGCGGCCAATTAACATCGCCACAACGTGAGATAACACGGCCATTGAATTTCTCGCGTTAAAGTGCCATTGTTTCGTTGGCTGTGTGGCAAGTGGCACCATCCTGTTGGAATCACATATCGTCCAGGTCCATATCCTCAATTTCTGGCCACAAGAAGTCCGTTATCATCTCGCGATAGCGAACACCATTCACGGTAACTGCTTGGCCGACCTCATTTTCGAAGAAGTACGGCCCGATGACGCCGCCAGCCCATAAACCGCACAAAACAATCACTCTTTGTGGATGCGTCGGCTTTTCAACAATCACTCGTGGATTCTCATTTGCCCAAATGCGGCAATTCTGCTTGTTAACGAATCCACTCAGGTGAAAGTGTGCTTCGTCGCTGAAGATGATTTTCTTTGTAAAGTCACCATTCACTTCTGTCTGTTCAACCAACCATTCGGCGTATTGACGACGCTTGAAATGGTCAGTAGGCTTCAGCTCTTAAGTCAATTGAACCTTGTGAGCGTGTAAATTCAAATCTTTATTCAAAATTCGCATCAGTGATGTTCGTGAGATGTTCAATTGTTGGACACGACGACGAGTCGAGGTTGACGGCTCTTCTGCTACACTATCGCGAACAACAGCAATATTTTCCACAGAACGAATTGGGCGAGCATGGACAGGTGTTTTCACATTTCCTACAGACCCGGTTTGCTGAAATTTGCGCACAATTCTCCCGATTGTGGACACATTTGGTCGATTATGCTGACCAAAAAAGTCACAAAGTGCACGAAATGCATTTTGATTTGAACGCCCATTTTCGTAAAAGGCTTCAACAATCTTAACGCTCTGCTCAATTGTGTACCTCTCCATGGTTGAATTTGTCAAACACTGAAACAAAGAGATGTCAAATTAAGTTGGGCAAAAAACTTGACGTTAAGGTGTGACTCACAATTAACATCGTGCATTATGGTTGGACCACTCTTTATAATATAGAGAAGAATTTATATTAATTTGCAGTATGTATTTCAGTATAAGGATTATACAGGGTGATCCGATTTATGTTGAATACTTCAGGAAACGATAGAACATCGAACAATAATATGAGTTGGTTTCTTAAATGGTCAATTTTGGGTTTTGTTAAGTTTTTATTTCTTTAACGATCTTTGTTAATATCTCTCGAAGAGCGATATTAACAAAGAGCAAATATTTTTTTATCAATGATAAAAAAATATTTGCTGCTGTAATATATCTCGTGGAGCACTAATATTTTCCTATTACATAATCTTTCAAACATGAACAGTGGCTGAACAGTGAAACTGAGAGGTAGTGAACTTTTTACTATTTTTTTTTTTAGATTTTATATTTGTTGTACAACAAATCTCTATTGCAATTTCTATATGTAATTAATTTGACAATTAACTGTACTGTTGCTTGACCGACTGGAGGTACGTATTATAGATGTTTAAAGTCCAGCAACAGTATCTGTAGTGATTCTCTGAATGGTTGCCCTATATAAAAAAGAAATATTTGCCTATAATTTCTAACAGTTTGTATGCCAGTGGATAAAAATATACAAAAACAGTTAATATATGTTGTAATTCTTCTGGTAAGATCGTACTGGATACCCCTTGTATATATCAAGTAAATAAAAATGGTTTAGCAAAATTTTCAAATTGTTTTGTAGAGTGAGTGATTGGTTTTTGAGAGGAAGTAGACCGGCGTTATAGAGATTAATAAAAAAAACAATAGGTAATGCATATCTGCTATTGTTACTTGATGAAATGAATTGATAATATTTGCAGGGAAATTTTCGATATTCAATGCAAAATGCGCGTTCCCGTTAAGCGCAAAATATCGCACTGCGGATTTAAAATTTATACTTTTAAAACCTGTTTAGCTACAAATCATGGCTAATGTTATTAATGATCCAAATCGAGGTTTCCGCAGCCAGTAGTAATTACGTTTTGATTACCACTCACAATCTAGTAATTATAGCAAAATCAAGTTTATAGCAAAATGAAATACTTCCGAATGATAATAACTGGTGATAACTGAAATTAATCACAGCATTGAATCCGAAGATTCCTGCGTTATTTGTTTAATACTAAGTTAATTGCATCAAACTCAAAAATAAATTAAACCTTCATGCATATCCTACATATGATAATGCAAATTCACGGCCATTGTGAATACTTCCGGATTACGCGGGCAAATGGGAAACGTTACACATAATAAACAACAGGCAAAATACAGAATCATTAATTACACCTAATTATGTGCCTTTAAATTCAATTATTGGAATGCGCTACTCCCTTCGATTCTATAAAATCATGAATGTATGGAATGAGTCACTTCAATTGGAATCTGTGCAAATTCAATTAGCAACTAACTAGAGTTAGGAGCTCCCGCTTAGAGAATAATTCGGGGCGTTAAGTCACTTAACGGGTTGACAGTTTGATACAGAAGTAAGAGCAGAGCCGTGCAAAATATATATATTTTAATTTATAATATATATCTACATCAAATTGAAGGGTTTGGCCCTAGATATAAGATTATATTTATATGTGGGTTATAATATTTTCATATTCATAATAATCCATCAAGTAATTGTTAATTAGGATTGATATTTAGGCAGGATGGGTAACTATACTACTACATACCACTACAATATTTGTAGATGATAGTATCGCCTTGGCATAAATGAACATAATTGATGCTTAATATGGTTAATTATGAAAATTGTAAATGGTTCACATAGGCAGACACTGACAGATCTTGAAAATCATGTTTGTGAATATGGCATATTGTTTTGATTAATTCTGTTAATATATCTGCACTATTTGTTAATCTGTACAATTTGGTTAATTATGCAAATTGTATGTTCCTTTCGAGAATGTTGCACATCGTTTTGTGTAACAAGAAAAATTAAGTTATTATTTATAGCTCGATACTTGACTATCTGACAATTTTTATATATAATTTTTGCTAACAAGTCACTAATAAATAATGGCCAATCACTTATTAGAAATAATTTATTTGAAAATCACTAATTGTTACCCTCTAATATGTGAAATATTTTTTTAATGCACGATCTACGAGCTATAAATTCATGTATAACGAGACCTAACCACCTTTTCATTCCCAAATTCATAGCCAAATGTTTATTTTTTAAATGAAATCCATATATTTCTGCACGAATTGCTTACCCTGATAATTAAATAAACAGTTTTAAAACCTTGAAAGGGGCTTTTCCGCACGTAGAACATCTCTATCTCGAAATTGAGTGGCCGAGAAAAAATAAACCAAAACATAAATGCAGAATATCTGTTTTATGCGACAGTTTAACTTTTTTCAAATATTCCACCATCGTGCTTTCTCATGACCCATGAACAGGGTGGGGTGTGTCCTATCCACCTCAAAATGAATAGATGTCATCAGGTAGACGTCCCTAATCAGAATCAGTCGAAACCCGATCGATCCGACACGATATTATTGAGTGATCATGCTAACAAAAAATTTCTCAAATAGTCCACCAATGTGCTTCCTTATGACCGATGAACATGGTAGAGTGCGTTCTATCCACTTCAAAATCAATAGGTGTCGTCTGGGAGACGTCCCCGATCAGAATCAGTCAAAACCCAATCCATCCGACATGATTTAATTGAGTTATCGTGTTAACAAAAGAAATTTCTCAAATAGTCCACCATTGTGCTTTCTCATGACACATGGACAGGGTGGGGTGTATCCTATCCACCTCAGAATCAATAGGTGTCGTCTGGGAGACGTTCTTGATCAGAATCAGTCATAACCTGATCGATCCGAGACGATTTAGTTGAGTTATCGTATTGACAAAAAAAATGTCTCAAATAGTCCACCATCGTGCTTTTTCGTGACCCATGGTCAGGGTGGGGTCTATTCTATCCACCTCAAAATCAATAGGTGTCGTCTGGGAGACGTCTCCGACCAGAATTAGTCAAAACCCGATTGATCCGACACGATTTTGTTGAGTTATCGTGCTAACAAAAGAAATATCTCAAATAGACCCATGGACAGGGTGGGGTATGTCCTATCCACCTCAAAATCAATAGGTGTCATCTGGATCGATCAAAATCAGTCAAAATCCGATCGATCCGACACTGTTTAGTTGAGTTATCGTGCTAACAAGATATTTTAATTCCGACGACGACACACACAGACAAAATATTTTTAAAACCATGTTTTTTTGGTTTTTAGACCGAAAAAAAAATAAACGAAAAAAACATTTTTTGTTTCTTCACACGATTACATTCGCAGTCAACTATACTAGCGGAAAAGTAAAAATATGGAATGTAAATACTTTGTTTCTTCAAGTTAAAAATAAAAACTTTGTTACATTTTTAAAAAACTCAGTCGACGAGTGCGACGAAAGTTCATGGAATTTAATTGTCAAAATTGCATTAAAAATAAATAATTTACTCCAGACTATTGATACGTACTGTATATTTTAAACAATTGCTAACTTTAATCATACAGTGACGGAAAATATTTAGTAAATGAATGAATATTAACTAATGTATGTATATTTTTTACATTTATATTTTTGTTATGGTGTATATTTTTCTATATATTTTTTAAAAGTTGTTAATATTGAACGTCAATTGTTTCAGTCACCACCCTAAATAAGTCTCTCATGTTACGTAGCATGCGTGAATGGTTGTGATTGCACGGCACTAGTTCACAATCGACAGTCTTTACCTGAAAACTTAAAATTCTTAATATGACGTTAATGAACTTATTCAACAAAAGTCAATCGTTTCAATGACTACCCTTAATAACGTGTTAATATTTTGCAACCCCCGAATATAACTGCTATAGAACACCACGCCAGGTATCAGTCGACAATACACTAATCATGTATTGATTTATATTTGTGCATACAACAAATCCCCCAGCCCATATAATAAATGCATATATTTGCATATGCATGAATAACTGTTATATATTCTAGACCCTGTGTATTTTTATATGAAGGTACATTTTTGATATAACTAGTTTTTTTAATTAAATTATCTACTCTAAATTATGACAAGTGTTGTCGCTACATCATTATTTCTAACGGTTACATGGCATTATGGAATTTTTTCGTATTCCTTCAACGAGACTCTTAATTTTACCAACTTTCGTCCTGCTACAGGACTGTTTCATGGGACTTTTCATCAAAAGTCCCCCCAGGCCAGACCTTTTAGATGTGGTTTTCCGTTAAAATCATTGGAAAAGAGCCGACGGAACATAATGAGGCTAATTGTATTAGACCATGAAGGCAGTAATTGGTAACCCTATACTCCACCGTATCCCGACGGCCTACAAACGGGAACAAAAAAATCTAATACGCCACGTTATTACTACGGAACATTTCATCTGGATGGAACCTATTATTACAAATTATTTTTGCTGCATTTTGCTTCGTACGTAGGTACTTTATTAAGTCCCTCGAATTGGCATCGTATTACATTTTTAAATTAAGGAATATTGCTTTCAAGTAGGTTTTTCGTTTCAGGTACGTTCTCAGTTATTCCCACGTAGCGGATGTCTATCTTCTCTTAATTTTAGAAGAGCTTGTATGTAATACTTTATTTTTTAATCCAGTTAGAACGTTCAGGCTTTTATTAAATTGTATCTCAACATTATCAACAAGAATAAATTATTGGACGAAGTAAAATTAAATTAGAGGCAGCAGCAATTATAGCTTGATAAAAAAATAAATAGAAATTTTCGCACACATTCAGTGATTATCTTGATTACCTTTTTTTAGTACCTAATTTTACCATATAATATGGATAAAACTTAATAATAAAATAAATAAACTTAAGTATAAAAGATACATAAAAATAGATTACACTGAATAAGTGTATATATAATAAACTCCTGGACAAAGATTTCAATCATAGTACCTATGTGATATTATAATTAAATTATTTAATACCGTTCTAATTTGTTAAACTAATGTTTAACAAATTAGAACGGTATCGGAAAAAAAAATGTGAACAAAGAACAGAAAGAAACAATAATGTCAAATGCATTGAAAAAAAAGTTAATGAAAAACTTTGGAAAACAAATTGGAGGTGAATTTAAATTGTAAGAATTTTAATTCAGTAGCATGTAAATCCTTCTCTACTCTTATCCCTATTTCAATTTGTCTGGGCATGGTATTGAACAATCTGGGAATGATTTGCTAATGAATATTCCCCCATTTGACAAGAACGACTTGTTCGAGTTCCCTAAGGGTCACAGGGGCAGGTATGTGGCGCCTAACTTATCGTTTTAGTGCATCCCATATATGCTCTATGGGATTCATATCTGGACTTATTGGTGGCCATATTCCATAGTTGAAATATTCACAAATCGAAGATATATTTTTAAACAACGTTGGGCCGAGCGTTATCCTGAATGATAATACACAAAGACAAAGTACAAAATACTACCCTTGGTGCAAGGTTTTTTTACATTAAGTGCTTGAACATGTTGGAGGTTATACGGATATAATTAATAATGTGTAAAGATTCTCAGTATAGTCATCTAATCCACGTATTTCCTTAGAATAAATATCTTCTCGTGTTTTCACCGTGAGTTTGTTGTGTTCGATTACAAATAGCAATGGCAGAGTTTGGCATGACCCAATTTTCTAATCCTAAATGATCCTGTTATAACCCAAGTCGTTTTATATTCACTATAATTTACGTGGATTTTGAAGCTTTTAATTTTCCACAAAATTCCCTCACTATAGTCAGTGGATTTTCTTATGCGAAAAACCGTTTTCTTGAAGAAAAATCAAAAAAATTCGTATAGACCAAAGGACAGACAAATTCAACGGCTTCTTCAGACTTAACCGAAATCCAAAGGTCTTCTAGATAGGTAAGTATTTCCAAATCGTCTTTTGTATTCTCCACAAAATTCCCTTATGAAGTGTATCGATATCCTTTCGCAAAGAACCTTTTCTTGAGGAAAAAGTTACCAAGTCACTATACATCAAATACATGTCTGTCCGTATAAATTTCAGTAAATTTCCATTTTAACATAAAATGAAATCCGAACAAAGCAGAGAGCTTTTATTTTTTATTATAGAGAGTTGAATAAATGTGTTTATTTGGTAGAAGTATATTTTTTATTTGATGAATTACACAGGCTAACAAAGATTTTGCGATCCAACTTTTTTTGTCTTCTTGGCTTAATTACATACCGTGAACTACAGAAACACTGTTTTTTTTTTATTTTCATCGCGCATCAGTACTTATAAATGTACATTGTACAATAATTTGTAGTTTTCAAAACCGAAGTTGTATCAAATTAAATTTTGTCTCAATCTTTACGGCGCCCCTATATTTAGTCGGTTTGAATCATATACACAAGTGTGGGAGATTTGGATAAACAGAGTTGGTCAGTGGGGATATTCCGGTTTTATACTATTCGAGTATTTACATAGTCGCTGTAGTACGTTTTTAATGTGTGTATGTTTACTCATGACATCACGTCGTGTGTTTTTATTTTGTTTTAAAAATGCCTAGAAGTTGTAAAAATACACCAAATATATTTTGTTATATCTGTGGCTGTTGTAAAAAAGTTTAGGCGTAATATTCACCACTACTACAAAAACAATATTACTCGTATTTTAAAATTAAGCTTGGGGATCAGGATAAACCCTGAACACCCCACATAGTGTGCAAAATATCTGAAGTAGGATTAAGACATGGGAGCAATGGAACAAGAAAATCTCTTCCTATTGGTATACCAATGGTTTGAAGAGAATCCACAAATCATTTTGATAATTGCTACTTTTGTTTATGTAATGTATGTAATAATGTAATATACAACGCCAAGAATCTTAAAAATATTATTATTCTAATGTTCCATCCGCCACTAGACCCGTTGCACATGGACCAGATATTCCAGAAAAACCAGTCAGCTTGGATGAAGTTGCAAGTCCTGCATGCTCTCAATTAATTTTCTGCATGCTCATCTGGATTACTTTCCAGAAAATCTTGGTGCTGTTACTGAGAAGCCAGGTGTAAAGTTCCATTAAGACATAAAGGAGATGGAAAGGAGGCACCAGGGTCGATGGGATGTGGCGATGATGGCAGATTACTGCTGGATGCTGAAAACAGAACATCCAGTGAGTGACCATGCAAGAAAAACTACAAAACGAAGTTTTTTGTTAAAAAGGGAGAGATTCTCAAAGAAAAAAGAAATTAGAGACTCAAAAATATTTGTGTTGTTGCTTTTTACTATGTTTTTTAATGTTTATGTAAGGTTTTTGATTAACTCAATAATCAGAATAAATTAAAAACTAAAGGAAAGATTACATTATATTAACATTAAATTTATTAATCAAAAACCTTAC
The DNA here is from genome assembly GCA_037954035.1 of Rosalia funebris. Taxonomy (NCBI): domain Eukaryota; kingdom Metazoa; phylum Arthropoda; class Insecta; order Coleoptera; family Cerambycidae; genus Rosalia; species Rosalia funebris. The sequence continues at coordinate 16,631,378 of JAZFAV010000001.1, read as the reverse complement.
GTGAGGGGCAAAATAGAATTTAGATATGAAATCAGCATAAACAACTCACTTATAGTCACTTATCAAACCCAAATCAACTTTCAAAATGTCAAAATTTGTGGGCCTGTGTTATTTATTAAAATAACAAATAATGAGTTGCCATAGTTTCTACACAGATATGCCTGTAACTAGAACTTATTTTTAAACATATGCTTCTATTAACTTTTTTCTTTATCGCAATGAGTAGAATACGCTACCCCACTAGTGGTTTACTTTTTTGTTGCGACCTGTATATCGGGTCTTCAGTTTAAATAACGTGCATGCCAAAGACGACGCGTTCGTTAATGACCGACGGAGAGGAGTACATGCACTGCTGACAACGGGGTAGTTTTTCCCGCATCCATAATTCTGCGTGAGGACCCATCGGGGCGTGACGGTCGGCGGAGCGTGGTGCGTGAATGCGCGGTAACAAGGGGTTTAACGTTCGCTGTAATACAGAGCAGCGCGCAGCTCACCGCTGCCACCAGAACTAAAGCATTTTATGCTTATTTAGTCCGTGTTCGTTTCCACCGGCACGTTTCAGGTGGACCCTACTTGAAATAGTCACGAGAACGAGTACTTTAATCCCCCCCCCCCCCGATTTGTCGCAAGTTTCGAAGAAATAACGAGACCATTAGGTAAATTAGGAGAATGATTTATAGCCGCATGTGTGGACAAATATTTAACGACTTATGTTTCACGTGAACATGTACGCGTATATACCATACCTTTTGGTCTGCAAGGTTGAATATTTTCATGGAGTATACGAAGGATGACACGCTAACAGTAAATTTGTAAGTATGTATATTCCGATAACCAAATACTGAGCTCCCACCAACCTGGATAACCTGGGGAACGTGGAAGAGTTACGGAAATTTATTATTTACAAAAAATCGGAGAAAGTATTAAAATCCGTTAATTTTAATCATAGTCAGGGAGGAACCTCATTAAAATGAAATAGTAGACACTTAAATAATTTCGAAACTAAGCCACTAGGATACAATAAAAATCAATATATAATAAAAAATCTATTCAGAATAAGAAGAATCAATAAATCTGTGAGATCTAAATCCTTTAAAACATGAGAAAATTAGAAAATCTTATTTTGAAACGAGGAACTTGAAGCAGCTTTCTACTTAATCGCTTAGGTCATTACTTAATATCTACTTAAGCTTCTAAGCGGTTTATTTCTTCAGTGCTGATATTTTTTTGCAATTTTTTGTGTGCACCTCTTTATATATCTTCTTGGCGATGGAGTATAAATTCGACAAGAAAAGTAACGTTTTGCAGACACAATTGTTAAGATGGTTAATCTATCTCTTAATTTAAAAATTTCTTTTACTTAATTATATACAATTATTTGACTGAATACCTCACCACTAATTTGGATTCAGAGAAAGATATTCTATTATAGCTCAGGTACATGGAATAACTAATATCATAAAAGACACTAAAATGAGAGAAAAGTCTCTACAATCTTTCAGATGTAGCACAAGCTTTTGAAAAAGTATGGCATAACGGACTAAAATATAAAGTGAAATGTCACCTGCCTAAACAGTACTTGCAATTCTGATATTCCTATATAACCGAAAGAATATTCAGAATGAAGCAAGATGAAGCATATTCCGAATTAAGAGAAATCAAAACGGGAGTGCCACAGGGCAGTGTATTAGGTCCAGTCCTTTACCTGTTATACACTAATAACTTTCCAACCCTAGATTATAATTAGCTCATGATACGGCTATTCTAGCCGTTGGTAAAACCCATGAAGAAGCTACAATCAAACTGCAATATACTGTTGTCCAGATCAGCACTTGGACTAGAAGATGGAGAAATAAGTTGAATGAAACAAAATCAGTTCATATAAATTTCACCAACAAGACACCAACATTTACCTGTTAGACTAAATAATGCCCAGATACCTTACGTCAATACAGCAAAGTATTTGGGTATTACCCTAAGCGCAAGGCTACGCTGGAGACCTCATGTCAAGAAGAAAACGAGAAGAGGTGATGGTCAAGGAAATCAAAAAATATACTAGATACTCAACAATACATTGCTATTATACAAGCAAATCCGGAAGCCAGTAAGGACTTATTGTATTCAGCTTTGGAGCTGTGCCAGAGAGAGAGCAACATCCATATCATACAACGCGTTCAAAACAAATTGCTGAGAAGCATAGTCATAAGATAAGCCCCTTTGTACTTTGTACCGAAATAGTTACCTCCATCGGGACTTAGAGATGGACACTGTTAGTCAGACGATAACCCAATTTGGCAAGAGTCATGAACAACGATCCTGACACCCCAGGCTAATTAGTAGTTCTTAAATCTAATAACAAAAATTAGTAGTTCTTACATCAACGCAGATATTGCTGAGTTTCCAAGATTTACGTTAATGCTTTGCGAACAGTTGAACCAACTGGTTGTACTTAGATTAAACAGTTTGTTGTGTTCGTATTTTTCTATGATATTGTAAAGAATTGTCATGTCTTGACAATATCTACTACCATCATAATTTTCTAGTCTCCCTTTCCTAGCAAATATAACTACTGTCTTGTTTTTATACTCGTAGTTCTTAATACGTTACAGTGACATAATTTGTTGTTAACTTATTTAATGTTAGGGATGTTTTTCCCCGCTGTGATTTGGTTGTCACATAAAAAACTACCCCAGCCATACTTCTCCAAATACATTTAAATCGAGATGCAATAGCAGGCGGGACACGCCATGTCCAGATGCCGCGGCCCAACAATACAATAACGGAAGACCCCACCCCTGATTTTAAATTCGAATAGTGCCCCAGCCTACTTGCACAAACTTAGTGCGTATTCATTATCTTATATTGACATGCGCAGAAGGAATTAAAGTAAACAACACAATAGATCCAAACCACTTTTCATGCTAATGTTTCGTGTGACACTGCAGAAAATCAGTCTTTATTCTTCTCCATATAATCTTATTAAGAACGCTGGTTGGTGGCGGCCGTTTCACTGATTCAGCGTTCGCGAGCAAGGGTGAATACTCCTCTTCTAATCCAACCCCGCGGTGGTAATTCAATAAATTTTGATGTTCATCCTGTGTAATGACTATGTCTGTCCTCCGCATCCGCAGCATCAGCGGCCGAATTAAAAGGACAGTCAACATAATTCCAACACAACAGGCCAATAGAAATTTTTATTTCCGAAATTTATCGATGTTATGCAAACATGACGATTTGTGATGGGCTTTTTGTTTGTTGCGTAATCCTCAAAATGACGCGACGTCTGTATATCGAATCAGACTGAAGTCATTATGTAAATTTATTTCATAATTCTATCGACTACATTATTTCATATAATTTTAATATACAGTGCAACCTCTCTCCATTAACTTTGCAACTGAGATAGCTGAAAAAACGAAGACTGCCATACGTTCAAGTGTAAACATACAATTGTGATGTAATCATCAAATATAGCGTTGCGAAGCCATTTTAAAAATTATTGTTATGACAACAGTGTCCGAGGACACTTCATTTGGAAGTTGCTTCAAATATCTATTCAAACTTTACTTTCCTTTGAACACCTGTCTTCTTACCATAACATTTTTCTTCCAAAAGGTGTGTTACTTGCACACTGTTGCCATTTTGAAAATAATTTTCAAAATGACAATACCAATTTTCGTTCTGTTATGTCTGTCAATTCCAAAGATGAAAAGAAGAAAAAGGAGGAGAAGGACTTTAAATGGGTGCTGCATAAAAACATCCATAAATTTATAAGTAGACTAAAGATGTGTCAAAAATTTCTGATCAGTTCTTATTTCGAAATCTAAAATCTAATGATAAAGAACTACTGGCAAATATTTTATAAATGCACCATTAATAAATATAATTTATCTACGGCCGTGCTGTAATATGAGGTTCATTGAACTATGTTGAGTTATGTAATGCGATCTATTATATCACGGTTATGCAATGAACTCATTATATCACTCATTTTAATTTTCAAAAATTATAAACGAAGAAGCAAAAATTTATTGAAACTAGAAACAATACAGTAATTATTTGTTATAAATATTAATATTATTTTCGCCAGATTTTAGTCAGATTTTCGACGTAGATAACACACAACGCGACGAGAAAATCACAAAAATAAGCGTTATTTAAAACAACTGGAGTGTTACTATAGTTTTAACAAATTTCATGCATCATGTTAGTTTGATTTGGTATGAAAATGTTTAAGTGACTTTTAACGGATATCATAATTATTTAAATGTCAAATCTGATATTTTTGTAAAAAATCGGTTTTTAATCTTATCCAAGCGGTCGTAGATAAAATGTTGTACATCACACGTGGGCTAGAGCACATTATATCACTCGTGTGATTACCATGACTCGGTCTACAACCTCGTCATGGCAATATTCCCACTAGTGATGTAATGATGCCCCTATCCCACTAATAATGTAAATAACTATTACAAATGGTGTATTTATTATATACTGAATTTGTTAGTTAACAAACTAAAATTAACCAACATAATTACAGGTATATAAGACGTTCAAACAAATATCGCAATTAGGGTATAAAAAATGATATTACTGAAAATCATATTGAATTCTCTGCTATTACAAGCTTTGGTGAAGAGTTGCCTTGAATAATTAATTAATGATTAAAATTGATAATACATTAAAATAGGAACTAACAATTTAGAGAATATTAGCATAGATAAAAATTTGGGTCGTTGTATCGATAATGATCTAAATTTAAAATTCATCTTAACAGAAGCTTTCAAGTCTACATCATTGAGGATTGAGGATTGCATCTTCAGAATCATTTATTATTACAGTGCTTTAAAATAAAATCGACGAATGTGCTAATGTTAAGTAATTTTATTATTATGTATTATTATAACTCAATGTTCTCATTACCTGTAGTCTTTAAACCCTAAACTAAGTCTGGGAATGTAACTAAGGTTTAAAGACTGTACTTCACCTCCTCCTAACAGAGCAGCATTATTTCGAGGCATTTTTTATGATTGTATAATAATGATTTTACTATTCCGAAGTTCTTAGAATATAATTTCTTAAACTAATCATTATGTTAAAATTACTGAATCGGTAGACACTACTGCACTATTTTTTAAAATATACTTATTTTGAAATCATGGCAATAGGCGCCATTTTAAAAAATATACCGAATTCAAGGTTAAATTGACGTAACAGCTAGTAAGAGTCAGATGTATCTAGTATATGGTTATAAACGTTGATTTCACACAACATAACAAGTAAAATTTACTGCCAGTACATAACTTATGTGCGCCATCCACTTATTTGGCGTTTTATCACACAACACTGAAATATTTAATGAATAAGAAAACTACAAAAACAAATAGAAGAAACCTACCTTAGAAATATATAAAAACTACGTCGATATTGCAATTTAAATATTAATAAACATCTAATTTCAGTTGTGTGTATTGTATAGTTTGTATTACTATTTGTGGGTTTCCCTTTTCTCCACCACTCATCGATTGAGAATCCGCATATGATTCTGTATAGTATAGATGTGATACGTTGTGCTTTATTACTATATAACCATCTTTCCCCTTTTTACAACACCAAGTTGCAACATGGCGTCCTCAAGCGTTGACACAAAAAGGGCCAGTCCACATCTGCACAGTCCGACCGATTACCCCGCAGCCAACGTTGCCGTACATCATTTTAACGGCGATTGCGAAACGATGAGAAATGCACATGTGGCATTAAGTTCTTATATGCGTAATCACGTCCCCAATAATAAATACCGCCATTACGCCTCATGTAGGCTGGAGGTGGTATCGGCTCCCGAGGGCCTCGCATACACCAAAGTTTGCAACTACTAGTGACAGTGGCGGTCTGGGCGCCTAATGCCTTTGGGAGAACATTCCGCTACGTGCTGCTTAGGCAATAACATGCTTAATTGATGGATACCGGAGCCGGGGCTTACACCTAGCATATCCAGTAGGAAAGGGGTAAGTAAGCAGGAATCCGTGTTCCTGTCAGAAACACTCAGCCGGTGGTGTAAGGCGTCTCACCGACAAAATGAACTCGTCATGAGCCCGTAAAAAGCTGTTCCGCATAGAAAGTTTCGGGACCGGTCGGTCGGGTGGCCATACGAATATTTTAAGCTGGAACTTTTGTGTTTGCTGCTTGAGTAATCGCCAGGGGTTATTCCAACTCACTTTAAAACTATTCCAAAATTTGTCTTGTGACTCTGGAATCTTACACATAGCGGATATAGGAAACCATGTAGACAATCATGATACCCGTTTAATTGTCTGATGATAATTGTTATTCATGAGCTATTTTCCTCTATTGAAAATTGAGATAACATTCTGAAATTTTGACAATTTTCTTATTCAGTTACATCGTCTGTGACTGATGAAACCTGCGCAACGGCAGTTCTAGAGCTAGCGCAAATATATTCGAATATATATTCTATATTTTTATCAGTGATTATCTTAATTAAAATGTTATTTTGATACAATTATTTTACCAAGCACATTTATATAAGAAATTATTTGGTAATTTTAATCCTACACTTTGTTGATTTGCTTCAATAAATTAAAAATGTCTAAGCGCAATCTTAAACTATGTTACAATGTTGTTACCATCTAATTATTCTCAGTTACAGTAGCAGGCAGATGACATTTACCAAATTTCTGTATATTACAATGTCTGTCATTTACAATCATATCTATATAAATCATATAAACTATATTATTCTTGCCTACTAAACATTATATTTCTACAGATTTACTTTTTTCCATCGTGTTTAAAGGACTGTGATGCCTTAATATCATATGCAAATGCATATTTTTTGTGAGAAACGACAATCATAATTATATGAACTTAAACAGTGAACACAATGTACAGGATAAATTCTTGCCGGACTTGCCAACTACTGCAAACATTAAGATTCTATTAATATTCAAATTAAAGGAAGTCACAAACGTCGTCATAACATTTTACATCGTTTCATTGCTCCGCACCAAAAGAACTTTTTTATGAGCAAAGCTTTGAATGCTTGCAGAGGACATTATAAGTGAACAAATATCAGTTAATACAGGCCATATATACATTAGCGAAAGCCATGCAGTATGTATATTTGTTCTAATAATTGTATATATTATTTTCATTTAATATTGTCATAATAAGTATCAAATCATAGTATAATCATAAAATGGTAATCTATTAATAATCTATTAATAAATTTATTATCGAGAAATTTATTGCAATAATATCATATCACACAAAAAATAAACAATTTTAAAACCTTAAAACGGACATTTCCGCACGTAGAACATCTCTATATTGAAATTGAGTAGCCGAGAGAAAATAAACCTACACATAAATGCAGAATATGTGTTTTATGCGACAGTTTTACTTTTTCAAATAGTCCACCATCGTGCTTTCTCGTGATCCATGGACATGGTAGAATGTGTTCTATCCACCTCAAAATCAATAGGTGTCGTATGGGAGACGTCCCCGATCAGAATCAGTCAAAACCCGATCGATCCGACACGAGTTGAGTTATCGTGCTAACAAGAAATTTTTAAAATGGCAACGACACACAGACAAAATTTTTTTAAAACCATTTTTTTTTGTTTTTTGGCCGAAAAACGAAAAATAAACGCTAGAAAAAATTTTTTTTACATTTTTCTTTACGCGATTACATTACTTTTCCACTCTGTTATAGTTGAGTGCGGAAAAGTAAAAAGATAAATATATGGCAATACTTACTGTGCAATACATAATTTGGCAATGTTCTCAAAATGGATGTAATGACAATATATTTGCCTTGCCTTGCCTTGCCTTGCCTTGCCTTGCCTTGCCTTGCCTTGCCTTGCCTTGCCTTGCCTTGCCTTGCCTTGCCTTGCCTTGCCTTGCCTTGCCTTGCCTTGCCTTGCCTTGCCTTGCCTTGCCTTGCCTTGCCTTGCCTTGCCTTGCCTTGCCTTGCCTTGCCTTGCCTTGCCTTGCCTTGCCTTGCCTTGCCTTGCCTTGCCTTGCCTTGCCTTGCCTTGCCTTGCCTTGCCTTGCCTTGCATTTCCTTGTCTTGCATTTCCTTGTCTTACATAGAAATCAAAATGTATTTAGAAAAAAATACGCTTATTAAATATTTATGAGTAAGTAATTTAATTTCATCAGGATCTTTAAGCTGCCTTTCCACGCTTGCCAAGGCTCGACAAGCGTCCACAAGCACAAGCGTATAAAGAGGTGTTTGGCTTGGCTTGCGTGAGCTTGTGGACGCTTGTCTCCGATCCGGTCTAGCGTCGGTTTTTGGACACAGATCAAAGGGCGCTTGCGGCAAGCGCTAGCGACGCATTCACACGTTGGTGTGCATTTAGTTGCAGTTGTGATCTCGTGGCGAGCGCATGTCTAGCTAGTTCTTTGTGTGGCTTTAGCTTTCTCTAGCTCTCTTATCATCCACCATCTTCGTGGTCGTCGAGCTTTCCTTGTTTTTGTTTTACTTTGCTTGTATTTCAAATAAAAGTACGTTAAACCAAACGCAATAGTCGATACAAGTTCGGTGTCCACCATGCTTGGGTGTGCGTAGCACACTGACGCATTCACAAGCATGTAAACGACTTCCAAATGCCAAGCGAGATTTGTGGATGCTTGGGGCTTGCAGACGTTTGCCAAGGCTTGGCAAGCATGGAAAGGCAGCTTTAGATCTTCACATAGTCTCCAATTTCCAGAGTATTACCAACTATAATGGCAATTTTCTTCTCACTGCTAAAGGGCTAACATTTGCTTTACTTCATCAACTATTTAAATTGATAGGCAAAGCAACGTTCTCGAAAGGTCACTATATAATCACTTTCAACAATAGAGAAGATCAGTGATGGTATTAATGTCGAGGCTATCCGAATTGATTGAAGACCTTGATTCCGATACTGATAGTTACCCATACTTACATAAATTCCTGGAGAATTTGAAGATAAAGATAATGAATAAAGAACATCACTTCTGCCAAGGCCTGTTCTTATGTAAGCATATTGTCCAATGTTCGTCAAATTTACTTTGGCACACGCCACTTTAACCTTGTTGTAAATATTATTTCACGCCAATTTCATAAATATTATTTATCCTGTTCACACCTATGAAAAAACCACAATGGACAACATCCTTAAATACTTCCCGTACTTAGCCTGCCCGTATACTGTGGCTGCGCATATGTGTGTGTGATTAATTTCCTGTAATATTTCTCAACACCAACACAGTGCAAGAACCTGAGTCATTACGATGAAAGCCTTAATTTGTTTTTTTTTTCGGTTCAAATTAAACCGTCGGCTCTTGAGAATAGCTGGAAATTAGATTCAACTGACCTTTAAATTGCCGTAATTAGTAACATTCCTGCTTTTATTTTTACCGAACGTATAAAAGAGGTGGTTTTTTAACGAAATGACAGGAGTCCCTTTCACGAGACTGGTACACCCTTTCACAAGTAATTGTTCCGCTCGACGTACGAAAAGTAATGAGGCTGGTATCGAATTATCGATGGACTAATTTATTTTTGAGGGTAATATTCCCCGGATTGCTACTGAAGTGAATGAGGATGAGAATTGCTGCTGAAATTACACCTGTTCTTGCATCAATGATAGCTTCTAATTTGTGATTTCCAGAAATAAAGATAGTAATTGCACTGCGAAGAATACTCAATTGTGTATCCATTTTAATTAAATGCTCCAATCATAGATTTGTGTATTTTCAAGTTGCACACTAATCCTACCACATAAACCGTTCTGTTTTTTATGTCATTTCAATTCTTGGTCTTCCTTGATTCTTAATATTGTTTTGCATCTCTTTCTGAAGATGTAAAACAATTCTCAAGACCAAGAAGAAGCAATAATAGTTCTTAGTCTACAGTTGAGTTGCCGATGCAAATAAGAGAGAATGCGATAGGCATTATGGTTAGTTGGTTAGGGTTAGGGTGGGTTAGGGTTAGTCCTCGATGAGGAACTAATTATCAAATATTTGCAATAATTTTTTAGAAAACTTAGCACATGCAATTTTGACGTCTATATAGGATAGTAAAAGGTTCCAATTAATTTCTAGCAACGAATTATACAGGTCTGAAAAATTTTATTTTCGAAAATTATATCTTGTATATAATGATTTTCGCAAATTAATCTTATTCATCGTATTCAAATTAATATTATTAACGAAATATTTGGATTAAAAAAAAAAGTAAACACATTATTCCACATTAGTATATTAAAAGTCATATCTCTAAAATGCCGGATGTAGGGGGCTGCCTTCTAAGTTTTTACAAAAAGTGAAAAAGAAACAAGTTCGAAATAAACTGTTTTATTGCTTTTCGAAATATTCGCCTTTCAGGTCAATACATTTTTGCATACGCTCAAACAAATTCTGGAAACATTTTCTCCACTCTGAAGTTGATATCGTAGAAACATGGTTTTGGAAGGCTTCAATAGCTTAGCTTCTTGAAGTGATGAGAAGCGCTGTCCACCATCTTTTGTTTGACAGTGGCGAACAAGTAAATGTCATTAGGTGATAAATTGGGTGAATACGGGTAACGAGACATTATTTCGATATTTTTCTTCTTCAAATATTCACTTGTTTGACACTCCGTATGGGAGCTGGCATTGTCGTGATGAAGAATGATACGCTGTTTTTTGTTGTTTTTCCGTATTTCATCGAAGACCATTGGCAAACAAATTGTTGTACCATTCGACATTAACAGTTATTCGGTCCTCTAAAGGAATACTTGCGACGCGCGACATGTCCAGTAAATCCAAAGAAACAAGCGTCATTTTCTTCGAAATACTCTGTGAGCGAACCACTTTAGTGGGTTTCGATTCGTTTTCACCCAAACAGTAGACTGTTCTTCATATGAATATATCCACGTTTCATCTCCTGTTCAAATGTTGTATACGGATTTTGCACATCCTCGGTCGAATTATCTGCATTTCCTGACACAAATCAACACGAGCCTTTTTTGTGCTTCGGTCAAATATGCGGAATCCATCTGGAACAGATCTTTCTCACATCTAAATGTTCATGCAAAATCGATTGTATTGCAGTCTGCGATATGCCAAGAAACGCCTCTATCTGTATGTAAGTCATGCTGATCTTTAATAATGTTGCACACAGTATCGATGTTTTTTGGAACTACAACCGATTTTGGTCGACCCTCACGACATTCATAACTGACGGACGCACGACCATGACGAAATTCTGCAAACCAATTGTAAACAGTCTTCGCTGATGGTGCTTCATTACCAAAAGTTGCACTAAGCGATTCTGTGCATTGTTGTTGAGTAAGGCCTTTCTTAAAATCATAAAAAATCATCCAACGCAAACCTTCACGAGTGATTTCCATTTTTGCACAAACTTGCCATCACTATCAACACACTACTCGGTCAATTTCTAAATCGCCACTGACTTCGCAATAACAAACTTCAAGGTTCATGAATACAGTGATACCACATCTCAGTAACGCTATCTATTGGTCGATTGTAAAAACTTAAAGGGCAAATCGTATGGGATAAAATGACAGACTAAATTCATGAACTAAAATTCCATTTTTTGTTGCACCCTATACATTTATATGTAGTCTACAGTAGGAAATCATATTAGTTCATTCCAATATCTCTGATTCCAAAAATAGTCCAATGAAAAACATCTTCAAAATAACCCTAATTTATTAGGAATAAAGTTAATACATCATTTCTTACATTATTTACTGAATTTATTTTTTAGAAGTTCGCGGTAACAAGCAGTACCTAGTATGAATATAGAAAATACTACTTTTGCCAAATTTGAGACAATGTCACTACCTACTATCATTTAGATCGTGTTCCGCATGTAAAACATTCATCGCTCAAGACCAACCTTTATTTTTAGTCATAACCACTTTACCATATATTTTTATTGGGTCTAAACCGTCGTCTTGCACCGCCCGAATAAAATTACCATTTCCCCGTGTCCCTAATAAAAATTCACCCCTTCCGGCCGTTCTGCCTGTAAAATTTCCTTTAATTTAATTTGTCCGTCTATTCTTCCAGATCCCGTTGCGTTTCACAGACACACATTGAAATTGGCAGGACGAGTGAAGTTGCGTGGGGTCGAAGGTCAAATTCGTTTTCAATTTCCTAGAAATGCTCCGGCAGTCCGAAATCATTTCGACCCCCCAGTTATGCGTCGTTATGATGCGACTGACCGCTCGAGGAAATTCAAGCACATTAAAATATGTTCCACGCTCGATTAAGGAGTTATAATAACTTCTCTCTCTTCCTTTGTTCCGCTTCTGTGTGAAATAATGTCGGGACTTTTTTATTTCGAGCCGTTAGGGCGAAATGAAAATTATATTCCCCAACAAAAATTAAGGGTTGTAAAAAATCGTAAATTTTTAGATGATTTTTAAAGGGCTGTAACTTGGAGAAAAATAGTCGCAGAGGAATTAAAAAGAATATAAATTGAAGCTCCTGAAGTTTACAGATATCTTGAGTTCAAAATTTTTTACGATTAGTCATAAAAAACCATCGGAAGAAAAATTTTCCAAATTTTTACATGCCTTTCAAAAGGTTTACGAACTTCAATAAATTTTTTTCAATGATTTCATCAAAAACCTTTTTTGCTAATTTTATGGTCTTTAATTTGAATGGTCTAAAAGCCTTGTACGGTAATTTTTCGCTAATTTATTGTCGTTTAAAGAAAAAGAGTCAGTTTTGACTTTTGAATTTTTTTCATTTTTTTTTTCTTACATTAACATTTCTTGATAAAAAATTATGGATTATTGTTAAAAAACATTTTCAATCTCACAAAATGAACAAAAAATGAATAACTCATCCTTAAATTGATTTTTAGCAAAAACGACAAAATTTAATCATTCCGAACACAATGAAAAAAAATCGCAGCGCTTTGAAATTTTCAGGGTTTCTTTGGGATACTTTGAGTTTGAAAGGAAATAGTCAACATCCTTAGTCTATCCGTTATTTGCAAAGTTATGCTAAGTTAAGTGAATATCTCTAAATTTTTTGCCTCTTTTTCAATCAACATTTTGCACCGATAATTTTTTTTTATAAAAAACCAATAATGACTTAGAGAGTATAGAGAGACTTAGAATGAGAATACTTTGCAGTCTTTACAACCCTACTTAAATTTTCTGTACGATCATTATTTCCCGAGTAATTAATTACCAAAGTCAAACCTGACTTTTTTTGCTTTGAATGACGATAACTCAGCGAAAAATCATCGTACAAGGCTTTTAAACCACTCAAGTTAAAGAGCATGAAATTATATAAAAAAAGCTTTATAATGAAATCACTGAAAAAATTTCAAAACTCCGTGAACCTTTTGAAAGGCAAGTAAAAATTTTGAATTTCTTTTCCAATGGTTTTCTTATGATTACTGAAAAGCTGCTGATGATAAAAAAATTTAAATTCAATATCTGAAAACTAGAAACTTGGAGCTTCAATTTGCTCTGCGACTATTTTTCTCCATGTTACAGCCCTTTGAAAATCACCTAAAAATTTAGAATTTTTTTGAATCGCTTAATATTTGTGCCGAGTGTGTTATTAAAATGAAAATTTAATGCATGCGATAATTATAATCTCATTACAGTTCCATTACTTCATATTTCTATTATATTTGCCGTCTCCCCTTGCAAAAGCTAGATCTTTTCCCTTATACTAGTACTCCTTATTCCATCAAAACATAATGACTCCGAAATTTATTGAGTTATTGTTTAAGAGAATACGTACTTTTGTTGATTTATAAATTGACTGAAAAGAGAAGAGCGTAGCTCAACACTTCAACAATAAATGACAGAAGAAAGCTGCATGTACATTTTGAATTTGACATTAAATATTCCTATTTTGAAATTAAAATATATTCTAGAGAACAAAAATTAATGTGTATATTAAAAAACTTTAGTCCAAGCAAGCAATATCGAGAAGTATGAAAAATGGGGTTTAGAAGTTAATATAAAGAAAACGGAATACATGTATATTGGAGGACAACAACAAGATCTACTTCCGTCAACCGGGCAAAACATCAAACACTGCAATGAATATAAATATCTAGGCATGAAAATATCAAACGACGTGACACTTGATGAAGCGATTTCGGAAAGAATCGCCCAAGGAAGGAGAGCAATTACAATGTTGAACAGCATTCTATGGGATTAAAAAATACAGAAGAAGATAAAAGAAGAATATATAATTCAATAATTAAAAGTATAGTAACCTATAGTTGTGAAGTATGGCCAATAAAAGAAAGAACAGAAAGAATGATAATAACCACAGACATGGACTTCTGGAGGAGGTCAGTTGGAAAATCAAAGAGAGAAAGGGTAACAAATGAGACAATAAGAAATATGATGGGAATAACACATGACATTGTAGATGATATAAGAACCAAACAGCTCGTATGGTACGGGCATGTTCAGCGAATGCCAAATGACAGAATACCCAAAAACATTCTAAACTGGAAACCACAAGGAAGAAGAAGGCGAGGAAGACCACGAAAAAGCTGGAGAGAGGGCATTGATAATGAAGTTCGGGAGAGAGGTCTGGACGAGGACATGTGGAGAAACAGAGAGGAATGGAGATTAGGAATCGGAAGACGGCACTCCCAATAGTATTAACTATAGTGTTATAATTATATATCCCAATAACGATACTGTTATTTTGTTGTTTGTAGTGTTGTATGTGCGTACTTGTGATCAATCTATCCGTCTGTTTTCTGCAGGACATCGAATATCGAAAACGCTGCACTAACGATTCTGATTTGCGGATGTTTAATATTCTTAGTTTTTTAAAAGGTTTCTGTTAATTCATTGCCACTTATCACTGTTAAATAATAATGAGACAACACCTAAATACATTGTTGGTTAGTTTGCTTTTATAATTCAAGTGAATAAATGTGTTATCCATATCTTGAAATTTCCATAATTTTTTGTGTCCCACTTTCTGGGGATTTTGAGTGTGATACTCCATCATCCATCGTGGATTCTACGATCTCTGACAGCAATAAAAAACATTATCTGTCGTTAAGGCTACTGTCAGGCAGCGAACAACTTGAATATTTAATTTAGTTGATTTTTTTAAATAACCGTTTCCATCAACTTTAGTATTTATGAAATTGTAAAATTGTCTTACTTAATTTTTTTATCTAACCTATACCTACCCTAATGTAATTTTTCCGTGATAAAAAAGGAGTTGTCATTAAAAAAATATCGATGACGTCATACCTTCTACACGAATCACCCTGTATGTGTTAATTACTTAATAGTTTCCAATAATGTATAAATTCTAATTGATTTAAAATTGGGTTTGGTTGAACATTTTTAATAAAATGCACAAATTGAGACATTTCACTTGATACAGTTTTTTTAATCGTACTGTATACATTTTATACAGTTTATGTGCTATGTATTCACTCTCTGCTCAATCTCTGTTTATTCCATATCCTTAATTTGGAAGAAAACTCGTTATGTCCAACAAAAAAATATATATCGGAAGTTCTAAATACGGAAACTCCCCTGCCCCATCTATTTTGTTTTTATCTCCCTCCAGTCCCGAGTACGACCATCCGTTCCGCGTCCGTGAGCTTCCTGTTTTTGTCGGTATTTCTCGTACTTCTTACCCCCTAAATCATAGCCGAAAGACTTGTCTCAATTCTGTTATTGCTCCTGGAAAGTGGTGGGAATTCTTAGCGGGGTCTGTATGGCAGGCATTCATGCCGTAGGCGATTTTACGCCAGAAGATTTGGTCAATTTTATCTATTCCGAGATTTGCTGTATAAACTAAATAAAACAAAAATGGGCACGTTCGGTCTAAGAATCGCGAAAAGGGATTGGAAAGCAGAATTGCGACCCGAAAATAAACATGTTTTATTAAAAAGCTGAAATACTTATAAGTGTGTTATAAGTTTTGATGTTTTCCCGTTCACTAAGAATGTAGTGAACCCCTTTAGATAAAATAAATATAGACAATAGCTGATTGATTTTAATATAATTATGCTGTACAATTTTCAATGTTTAATAATTTTAAAACAAAGCATATTTAACTTACACTTCATTTAGTTATTAGCTATATTTCAGGAGAATATATCGAAAATGTCTTTTTACATTATTCTTCTATGATATATGGAGCCTATAATAAGCATGTTTTTACAAGGTCGATTTTTTTACTTGCAGGGAAAATATATTTATAGAAAATCTGTAAACTAAATCAATACATCTGCATATTTATCACTCAGATTCAGTAAACTACTACTAATTGGTACATTAGGGGTTGCTGCATCACAACTTTATTACTTGTACAAATTGTAACAGTGTGAACTACTTAGCCAGTATATTAGCAAAAGTAATGCTCTCTTAGATATGATATCTTCTATACTGATATATTATCTCGTTACTATCATAGCCATTTATAAATGGATTGTGATGGCGCCATTTTATTGTTTTGACATCTGATAAAGGCTTTTATCTTACAATAATACAAGTTTCATAAAACAACATCGTTTTTAATGGCGTTGAATATGTCGAATTTTATGCCTGGAAACTACGATTTGCGGACAGCATTGATTTTCTGTTACCATTTGAAGGAACTACTGCAGAATCGCATCGAATGCTAATCGAAGCCTACGGTCAGCATGCTCTTGATAAATCACAGTGCTTTGAGTGGTTTAAAAATTTCAAAAGCAGCAATTCTGACGTGAGAAACGAAGAACGTGGAAAACCACCGAAAAAGTTTGAAGATAGCGAATTACAAGAACTCTGTGTTTGGTGGGATCAGAAGGGTGTGATCTATTATGAGCTGCTAAAACCTCGCCAAACCGTTAAAACGGACCGCTACCGACAACAGACGATCGATTTGAATCAAGTTTTGCGTGAGAAACGACCAGGTTATCAAAAAAGGCAACACAAAGTGATTTAGCTTGATGATGATGCGCCATCACGCACAGCAAAACCGGCCAAGGAAACGACTGAGGCGTTTAGTTGGGAAATACTTTCGGCTGTGGCTTACTCACTAGACTTGGCTACGTCCGATTACTACTTATTTGCATCGATGGGACACGCACTTGTTGAGCAGGGCTTCACTTCTTACGAAAATCTACGAAAATGGCTCGATCACTGGTTTGCATCAAAAGAGCAAGAATTTTTTTGGCATGGAATCCACAAATTGTTAGAGAGATGGGAAAAATGTATAGCTAGCAATGTGCAATACTTCGAATAAAATACTTTTTATCATTTTCATACAATTCACGTGTATTTTCTATACAAGAAAATCCTGTTCCATATTTGCATACCTGGTATATATGGATTTGATCAGATTCCCAGTTATATAGTTAATATAGAATCTATAGTATTCTTATGTATTGAATGATGTCTGTCTATATATGTTACAAATACTTTTTTTTTTTGTTAGAAGCCTTTGTAGCAAAAATAGAAAACAGTCGGACGAAACAATTAGCTTTGTATATGGCCGATTAATTCTGCGTGGTTCTTGTTTCGGCTTGTAAATTCGCATTCCCCGAGTTAAGCCGCTATAATTGAAATTAATTAAACTGCTATAAAGTATGTTATGTAAATTAAAGCGGAATTTATTGGGGAAATGGCTGGTACGAATCCAAACAAAACATCGAAATGCTTTGTTTTGTTAAAATAAGTTGTACCCCCGCCGGCGAACAGCAGATAATCTGACTGAATCAAAGCGTCAATCATCAGGTCGGAAAACGGCATATCTGCCCAGACGAGGGTCGGCGAACGGCGATGCCACTGACAATCTGCAGCTGCCCAAATGTTGTAGCGGCTCACGTGCATTGGCGCGAAATGCCGGGTTGTGTTGGAAAAAAGCGAACAATGGACTTGGATTATGACGGATTATGATAATCTCGCGGTCTCTACCCACATTGTCTGCTCGTTTCTCTCTTCTGGGAGTGATTTACCGATCTATAAACAAGGGATTGTGTTTTGTTAGTCATGTTTTATCTAATTCCGCCATTCGACGTTTTGCTCTAAAGGGAAACTAAGTGGTCACCAAAACATCGCCCGTCACATGATTAATAGATTTACAACTATTGCAGCAAAACACGTCGAGGAAGACCTTGTAATTTTGTGGAACAGTGTAGTGGTATTGAATCCGAACAAATCGTAAAAGGACGATAGAATCAGTTGCAACTAGAATGTAAGGATATTTCAACAATTAAAAGTGCCGGGAACTAATAGCATTTATAATGCAATGTTATATAAGAACTGATTCCAAATATTGGTTGTCCAAAAAGTTCGTTCGGTTTTTCGAGTTAACCACTTACGTCACGGACTATGATGTCATGCGCACAGCTGCAGCCTTGAAGCCTTCATCCCTATATAACCCTTATATTTAGCTGTTGTTTACTGTCGTTATACCTGTGCACTTGTTTTATTATTGTTGTGTGAGCTTAATGCGTGGAAAATGCGTGAAACCGAGCATTTTAGGCACGTGATGCTTTTTTATTTTAAAAAAGACAAAAGAGCCGCTGAAACTTGCCGCAAATTGTGTTCTGTGTACGGTAAAAATTTTATTCAAGATCGAATGTGTCAAAGGTGGTTCAAGAGATTTCGATCTGGCCATTTTTCCCTCACGGCCCCAAGGTCAGGTCGACCTAAAGAAGTCGTTCCCGAGCATTTATGGGCCTTAGTTGAGGCAGATCCTCGCCAAACCATTCGTGAGCTTGCAGAAAAAATCGGTACGTCAAAATCTAGTGTACAGAATCACGTTAAATAACTTGGGTTTGTCAGTAGACTCGATGCTTGGGTCATCTGTATACATAAACAAAAATCACCATCTGTTTTTATACCGGTATTTCAACGACTAGCTACAACCGTACTGTTAGAGCAAAATATTCGAGATATAACGATATCGCTCTTTGTTCACAAATCACAAAGGTAATTGTAAATTCAGACACGGACCAAACTAAATACGTTACACATATGAGCGAATAATTTCTCTACATTGTGTAGTTTATAATTTGCCTGCTAGATTTTACGTTACATATCATATCATTTAAATAATCAACCCGCAACTAATTTAAATGTCCATACATCAATACCTCTGTCAGTTGCTACGGTCATTATCTGGCGGTACCGATATACATATTATAGTAATTTTATGGGGTTCGACTATTACTATGCCAGGTAAACTAGTTCTCTGGGGCACATGACACTATTGCATTTAATACCCGACATGTGCAATATCAACAATGGATCCCCTGATAAATCAATCAAAACTGACATTTTATGATAATGAAAAAAATGTGTTAATGAATATTAAACGATTTGATGAAGTGATTACATACTACTCGTCAATAATAGGAAAAAGTGTGAGATTTACCTATGTATGCGTAGAAGAAAAAGTGAGGGTAGCATTCGGCTATTTACTTAGACCAGGCTATTTACTTACCGAGCAGTATCTATAATTGGCACGTAATCTATAATTTATAGAACCTTGGGTTTATCTACCTATATACAAGCTTTGTTAATAAATAATTAACATTTCAGAACCTCCCATCTCTAAAGTATTTTTGAATTCCCATTCGTTAGATGGCACCCTGAAAATCGTACATTCATCAGTTACTAGTATTTGGTGTATTAAGATATACCTTCGCTTCAAGATAATCCAATAACAAAAATCTAGCGGAGGTAGATTCGGAGATCTAGGTGACCACCCAATAACTCCTCTTCTACCAATCCACTTAGCTGGTGTACGAGACCTGTCTTTTGTGGCTTGTGATAATAGATAAATAAAATATCAATAGGCGATTGATAAAAGAGGACCTATTGAGTGTCCGGCTAGATCTCCGGATCTAGCTCCGTTGGACTAATTTCTGCAGGGTTACCTTAAACCAAAGGTATATCATAACAGGCCAAATATTACTAATTGATAAATACTGGGGTATGTCGCAACCATTGGTGTGAAGATAACACTGACTTAGTTTTCCACAAAACGCTATACACTCCATTCGATGCGCGTTTCTCCAATAAAGAGGGCATCATCTGGAGATGATTAAAACTGCTATTTGATGAATGTAGATTTTCAGGGTGCCATCTAACGAATGGAAATTAGCAATATGAAAATTATACTTTATTTGCAATACTCATATAAAGCCAGAAGAACGTCAAGATCCCAGAGCTTTTCTATACATCTTAAGTATATATAGACGAGAGGTTTTGAAATTGAAACGGGAGGTTTGTAGGGTCACCTTAAATCCAAGGCATATCGTAACAGATCAAATTGTTTGATTCAATCGATTGTGACATAAGGTAATAAGACTAATCACATTGTCAAGAGATGATAGCAGGTAGTTGGAACACCTAATTTAATGGTTTTTGTTTGGTTGAATTATTATTGTTCATAACATCATTAAATGAAATATTTGTTTTATTTTACAAAACTTTCTATGTAACTTACAACAACAGTTGATTTTGTTTGCAATGTCTTAATCCCGTTATAATTAAAAGGTTTTGGCCACTCAGACCGCCAGTTTGTGCACAAAGGCTTCCACCGACCCGTCGTCGTAGAATTTTTGGCCCCCTAGGGCTTCTTTTAGGGATCCAAACAGATGAAAATCACACGGTGATAAATCGGGACTGTAGGGGGTGTTGCGTGACGGACCAATGAAGTTATTCGGTCATCGTGAAGGAGAATCACATTCCAAACTGGTGATCTGGCCTTTTTGCCAGATGCCATTGTGGTGGTAGTTTGCAGTAATATTCAGCGTTAATGATACGACGTTCGTGTAAAAATTTTACGAGTAAAGTGCTACGAAAATAAAAGAGAACTGTCGCAAGAACTTTGCAGGCCGACAGACGCATCTTAGCCTTCACAGGCGTATCTTGGCCTTCACAGGCGCAGCCTGTTTTTGTCGCCTCCACTCCATATTGGCCTGTTTTGATTCAGGTGTGAAATAATGCATCCACGTTTGATCACCATTGACTATGCATCCCAAAAAGCTTCATCTTCCCTCAAATAGCGCATGAAAAGGAATTTATAAACATCGGAACATCTTTGCTTTTAGTCTGGGTTCAACAGTCGGTAGACCCGTCTAGCGGATACTTTTCGAAACATAAGTTATGATTTTTTTTTGCTGCCATAACTTACGCCTAATTCTAGAGATTTTAGCTATGGTAAGCCAATGATGTCCCTAAGTAAGCATTCGGATGGCTTCAGTATATTCTTTTGTCAGGCTGGTCCGAGGGCGTCATTGATGGGTCAGCCTTTCGACTTTTTTTCTGCCTTCAACGAACTTTTGCGCGAGTGCTACGCGAGCACTCGAGCTCTTGAAAGTGTCTTTCTTTAAAACTGAGAACTTAATTTCCGAAGAAATAGGTGAACCTTGACGGATTGGGAGCTCCCTCCTATCCTCACATGTTCCTCCTCTATGGCCTCTTTTTAAACAATGAGAACAAAAGTTTCGTTCCATATTTCCTCGTATATTTATTATTCGCAATATCTGCAAGTAAAATGGACAATAAACAAGTAAAATAGACAATCGATGTACTACTATAAAAGTACCAGTAGTGACCCCGCGCAATCTGAACCACAACCGCAGCAGTTCCTCTTCACGGCAACCGGTTTAATATTATAACCCGAGGCCGGATATCTCGGTTTCCTTTTGTTACATCTTACAATGTGGATCTGATTAGCTCGACGACTGTACGGTGCGGAATGTTATTGATTTAATTACGAAAAATCCGCGCCACGGCGACGTTGTTGCAGTACAATACGGAACATTTTAATACTAATTAAATGAAATGTGTCGAGATTATCTGTGTCGGATCCGTTTTATGTACGACACGCCAACGATTGTGGCTTTCGTTAAGATATATTGCGTTAGGTGTGTACTCAATGGAAACACCTAAATGGGATTCATGATTATTAGTTTATTATCCCTATTCTAATAAGGAATTGGTCTTGATACAGGATCAGAAATAGGATTGGCACCATACATAAAATTGAGTGATTTATCACTTGTTCTATGCTCCATAATAATACAGTACATGATTTACCAAATGTGTATTCTGACCACAAGATAGCATCTTAAATAATACCGTTAATAGTAACAATTCATAAGATAACTGCTTCTCATCAACAAAAGTTTTACTTCAATTATTCAGGGAAGAAATGATCCAATTTAGAACTATACAGGTTACAGTGAAAATGGCGTCTAAGAAGTCCAAAGTACACTCTCATAGACAAGTTCGTTGTAGTGATTCAGCAACTGTAATGGAATACTACCATCCTGAAAAATCTCTGAACTCTACAAATACATAATTGGTTATATTAAAACCATAAACAGTAGAATTTGCAAATTATTGTTCTTCTGGCACGTCTGATCCCAAATAGCAAAGGTTATTTCAAAGAAGCAGAAATTTCAAAAGAACAAAAGACCAATTGCATTCCTAATGCTATATTAGAAGTATTGGTAAAAGCTAATAACGTAGGGCTTGTGAATTACATTAAATATTTGTAATATAGTTAAGAAAAATATTTGAGTCTATGTAGATAAGATAGCATCTTACGATCTGCCATCCTAGTAAGGAATACCCATATTTATCAATTAGAGAAAAAAAATAGGTGAAAATAGAGATAGAGAAATCCTGCAAATTGAAAATTGTGATCTACCCCGGTTTTGCTAACATCTCAATAACCTACCTCATATAACTATCACTACTTTAGATCCCAACAAATTAATACCATCAACAAGAATTGAAAGTCGAATTTAAGAGTAAAAGTTTAAGAGTTACAGTGGAAGATTATATTGACACTTGTGACCAGTGAAACCACTTCACAAATCTTTAAAAATGTTATTAAATCAAATTTATTCAAGCAGTGTCAAAGACAAATATGTAATTTTTCAAGGTAATCCTCATTACGTTCTATCCACGTTTCTACCGTTTTAGAAGTACTTGAGTACCTGAATTAAAAATATCTTTTAGTCGCATGCAATCACACATGAACCGCAATGAATCATTGCATAATTTTTTTGAGATTTGTCTCCACCTAATGCATCTGTAAATGGACTAAAAGCATAATAATCGCTTGTGGAGAGGTCAGAAGAATGAAGAAAATGTGACAGATACTTATTCAGCGTCTTACATATATTTTAGATCGTTGTCTTTGTTGAACAGCAGTCTTGTGGTTCAAATAACAGGTTTAAGAAATAATGAGTATTTGAGACTGATAACAAGAATTCTATTAGGAATGTAATATTTCGCTAACTCTTGAAGTTATCTCGCTTGCATTTCAAAAAAAAAAGGTCAACACAACTTTTCCAACCGAGAGCTGTATGCATAACTCTTTGTTGTGAGTCTATTCTGTCTTTCTAATAATTCATCCCCGGTCATAATCCTTACCAGAAAGACAAATCCCTCGACTTCAAACTGTCGAAAAAGTTCATCACAAGCATCATTGCTGTCATTGGTTCGATTATGGAGTCGACTGCTTGGGCATCCACCTTGCTAAGACTTTATGAAACAAGAGGATGTGATGAAGCATTGCTCACATATAAAACTTGAGCGATTTAATCAAGAATAACCCGTCCAATTTCTTTCGCCAATGTCTCAACTGCTACAATCTACTAAACCGTCGCAGCACAGTTGACATGACCAAATTGGAGGGAATTAGCTACGTCAATCACCCCATTTTCGAACTTTTTGGTCTACTCAGACTTACTGATACATGAATTTTCATATTGCAGATTCATTCTTCTATAAATATTGGTCAGTTGCACTTCTTCACTGGACAAGACACCGATAACAGAAAGTTGCTTTTCGAGCGTTGCAGTGCTCGAGTGAAATTGCCATTGGCACTATAACTGTGTCAATATAGTCACAATTATCACTATGATATGGCAATATCATAGTGTATATAAGATATGAACTAAAAAGGGTTTGATATATTATTCCCATGATACTGTTAGTTGTATTACTGTACACATATGTATTGTACTAGGTACTCCAATAATTGTGCTCAATCCATTTGATCAAGGAAGAACATACTATGCGCCTTTATTTTTTAATCTTTGTAATCCCTCTTCCTTTTTTCTATCTTCTCTTCTTTCTTGAACGACCAGCAATGTATTGCGATGTGGAGGGTGACTGATGTGACGACGGCTGTTGATTCAATAATTCACATTAAAGGTAGTGCTGTAGAGCGACAATAGAATTGGTGAACTTGTGAAAAAATTCCATTCAGTGCATTTACTGCACCGTTGCAAATAGGAGATAAGCGTGTTGATAAACATCGTTTTATTAAAGATTATAGAGGTGAACTTTGGACTCTATGTTGTATCAAATGGTTACAGTTTATTTCTAACTGTACCATGTATATATGGTTATCGATCGTTATTAATTTCGTAGTATACCGCCAACGATCAACAAAAAGCCCATTATTTTCTCCCATCCGCATATCATCGTACAACCAAAACGTCCCACTCATCAAGGGCCTATGTGTACCAAAATGATTTGCCGCGCGGTTTTCACATCAAACAATAACAAAGCCGGTATTGTTCCGGGCTATGTAATTATTGCAAATCTCTTTAAACAGGAATTGTGGATCTCAACAGAGAATAAATCCTTTGCAGTTTGCATTACCTAATCATGTTTACTTTTGATCCGAACTTGCGTTACATGTTTATTAGTCTACGTGTTGATAATATTATCGCCGCATTAGTAATGGAAGTGATCGACCGGGTATTTCCGTCTTCATTGTTGTCGATTAGGTTTGCAGGTTCGACGTTGATGATGAATGCTAATCAATAACCATAATTTAAAAAGGAATCATTTGCTGGCATGAAGGCAGCGTAATAAATAGCTAAATCGTGTACTTATGTCTTAATTAGTACATACATACATATGTATATGCACGGGAAAGACTCTAAAACTTTCTACTTATGTAATAAGTAACAAGTATGTTATTTAATTTATTTCAAACTGATGAAATATGTTTTAACTCATTGGTCTCATACGAAACAACGCCTAGAAAAAGCTATGCTAGTATAGCAATAAATGGTATAATGATTTAAAAACAACACAAAAGAACAAATAGTTATATGTAGGTATATATTTTTGTTTATCAATAAGT
The DNA here is from genome assembly GCA_037954035.1 of Rosalia funebris. Classification (NCBI taxonomy): domain Eukaryota; kingdom Metazoa; phylum Arthropoda; class Insecta; order Coleoptera; family Cerambycidae; genus Rosalia; species Rosalia funebris. The sequence goes on along the minus strand of JAZFAV010000001.1, from coordinate 16,606,248 downwards.
GTCTTAGTGCGAGGTTTACTTCTTTTTTGTGAGAACGTCTCGTGAAAACCTATCTGCATCTCGCAGTTTCTGCTGCTCGCAAAATCTAGTTTTCCGCGTGTTTCCAATAAAAAATGACAACTGAAATAATAAACCGAATTCATTCTTCGATTCAGCTTCCAGAGTTTTCCATAACAAATAATTTTTTGTGTGTAGAGAAACAATGATAGAGGAAAACGGAATCCATTTAAATTACAAATAGTAAACGGAGGATATTCGGAGCGAAATGAAAATAAAACAAAATGAATAATGCAGATCGAGTTTGTATGTTATATAAATGTTGTTGAAGGTTTGTATCAAAGCAGGCAGATCGACATAAAGCCAACTCATAATCGTACTTATTCTTTTAATTCGTATCTGTTTCTCACCTGTTTCTTTTAGATTTAGTTTACCTACATTTTAGAAACGAATATGAAACAAACTTAAGAACCAATAAGATTTTTTAGTTTTTTTTAACTGTCAATTAGCTGATATTAAAACACATTTTTTTATTCAATAGTATGTCTCAGTTAGAATTATTGGATCTGAATTGTGCGCCATTTGTGTTCTGTCAAAAATAGAAGAGCGTCAATATGTAACGTCTATCATCTACAACCCATACGATGTCAGCATCTCGTGATTAACAGTTCAACAACGAATAGTTTGTGTACAACTATGTTATGAAAGTGAGCGATCATTTACAGTTGCATTAAGAAGAATTCGCACAAAATTAGGACAAAATAAAGCGTCTACATAGTTCGTAACTTAATCAAGAAATTTTTGAGATTAATTTTTAAAGGAGATCATTCACTGGAGTGACATTCTACATGACATTATATTCTAGTCACAAAAACGCTTATTACCCACTGGGCAGATTGCAGATCTCTCTAGGAGTTAAAAAGGTATCAAGAAATATGAAGAGGCGGGTTCTGTTATCGATAGGGCAACACCAGTACGTCCTTGTCGTGGTCAGCCATATGAAAATATTGCTGCACTGAGATAAGGAGTACGAGAATATTCAAACACATACATTTTGTTGCAAAAATCAGCATCACCTTCTTTCTTTTCTAATATCCAATTTAAAAAATTTACGGCGTTGTAAATGGTCTGTAACTTTTAATCGTTGTGTCAACTGAATCTTATATTCTGACGGATACAAATCTTTCTTTAAAATCCGATGCGTGATGGCTCCTGACATCTTAAATTTTTAATTTTTTTTGTATGACGTCAAGTTGATGTATTACAAAAGTTATACACCAACTAGTCGTTGTTGAACTGTTAATTGCGTCATGTTTACGTAGTATGATCTGTAGATGACAGTCGTTAAATATTGACGCCCTATCTTTGACAGAACACAAATGGCGCGCAATTCAAATCCTATAGATCCAATCCTAGAGAAGCCCTCTGTACTCGTACATAGACAAAGTTTATTTAAAATTAAGATGGCCCAGGAAAAAAAATATTGATCACATTTATCGCAATTTTTATAAAAATAGAGAATAGCCACACACTATTATTTCTTATGAAATCTAGATAGTATTACTGCAATTTTATACGACAGCAAGTGCGACGACTCCTGGAGAATTAGATTTGTTGAATAAAAAAAGGCAGGTACCCGCGTGTGCCATTTCTTCTAGAAACTTCGTGTTTTTCAGCTCATTATTAGCCATAATTTACGAGAAGTTTATAATAAATGGGTACTAGACTCACCTTCTTGGCTCGTCTTCAACGTAGGAGCATTTTTATAAGAATTCTTATGAATAGCGCTGACTCAGCTGGCTTCTTGCAGAACGCCGCTAAGACGAGCTAAATTGCGGTTATTTACAGTAACTACTGGATAACGTTGTTACTCTATTACAGATTTAGTAAATCACCCACCATAAGTACCATTACCGCTCTCTTTGTTCTATCTGGCGCTTGTCCAAAGCGACCCTTCAATTGAAAAATTCTCATTATACTGTCTTGAAATTATCTGCTCATTCTTGGTACATGTCGCCAATTTATACCATCTTACATATAATGTATATTATCGTTCATTCAAGTAGTATAAAATATACGTATGTGTAACATAAAGTAACAATAATATTTTAAGCCTATTAAAAACGCTAATTGAATTCAGTACTAAAATATTTCATTTAAAAAAAGTAATTATATTGAAGCTACTATAGCGTGCATTGTTGCCAAATTTCTACGTCGCATTTTAACACTGTGTCTCAAAAGTGGATCGCCAAAAATTAATTTAATTTCAAATAGTCTCGTATAAATAGAGACAAATTCAATAGATCCTGGTCCTTAAAACAGAATCATTGAAAAGAATACCTTGAGTTGACATAAACTTTTGCTTAATCTACATTCAAAGATCTTTAATATGATAATGACAGTTTTTAATTTCTTACCAACAAGGCCTATATAGAATTATATTTTCGGAGGGCTTGTAAAGTTCAAATGCAGCTCGTTTCGACTTTTTTTATAACGATAAAGTTGCATCGTAGAGAATGTTTAAAAATCAATAGGAAATAACGAATTTTGGAGTAACATGTTGCCGACTCATCTAAAAAAGTATTTGTAATGCTTGTTTTATTGCATATATACATTCACAGATAATATTTAATATGAACTATAGATAAATGAAAAGGACTCAGTAGTCATTTTAAAAAGTTAAAATTACTAGATTTGCCATGATATAATAAATTGAAATAAATTCCTGTGCTGTCTTCATTTGTCAGCAGCTCTTTTATATACCTTTTGTCTTAATAGCTTAACTACTTCTTGGTGTCGCTCGAAAATACTTCTTATAATCACCGATTCTTCTACTACCTAAATCAATTCACCAAATCACAATTCGACTCTAAAGACTGTTATTCCTAAAGACTGTATACACTTTTTTATATTTGGGCACTGCATCCGTTCCGTGATGCATTGGAACAACATAGGGATTAAATCCCAGGACCATCTATTAGATATAAACTGCTATTATGAGGCCAATGCTAATATATGGAGCAATTGTCTGGTGGGCTAGCGGCAGACACTAAAGTTACAGCATGTTCAAAAACTAGCTTGTTTAACCATGACTAGTGCGATAAGAACTAGAGGCAGTTGCCTTGGGACGGAAACCTCTTGATTTGTTTATAGTGGGGGCTGCTATAAGGACGGCTCTGAGACTACACGTAGGAGGTCTATGGAATATCAGTGGGTAGTCTGTGAGAAAACGCTCGTCGTGGATATCATGATATCAAATAGAAATTACAACTAGAAGGTTCACTCTTCGGCGGTACTTTTATCTATCTCTTACAAAGAGCATGCAGCTGTTAAACGGCAGCCTTTAGTATATGGTGGATACTTCGTATGATATTATGCATGCGTCACGTGCTAGTTAGCTAATTCTCGCTGGACAACGAGACGGGGTAAGGAGGGAAACTTAGCAGGCGGAACTTAGAGTGAACCTTCTCGTAATTTCTGTTCTATGTCCTGGATGACTCAAGTAAGCAACTCCTTATTCTGGAAGCGATCGTGTCTGCATCGTGAAGTGTGTCTCCACCATTTTATGTTTAAAGAGAACAATCGGGTTGGATTGAATGCTAGGAAACTTTGGTTGTGGGACTTCCTCTGAGGATCTGAATCTTCTAATTAGTGAGTCATTGGGTCTCCGTGCCACAGTATACTGAGCTAAGGTTGCTATAACCGATGATAAAAATCTAATCGAAACCATTCGCATATTCACGGACTTAAGGTTACGTGATGGCTCTAAACAACTGCAGGACTAACTCCTAGGTTCGTTCTGCAATGTGAAGTGTCATTGAATGTGCTGAGGTAAATAAACGATGTCACTGTATGTTAGAAATACGTAGACAATCTGGAAACGAGGAGACACGTCAGGATTCTAGGCACTTTCTGTTTTGACTGGAGTCAGTAAAACCGCTCAGCAAAACCACTTGAAATTCCATCATAATTCTGTCATGACGGACGACCTTGGGCGACTACCACTGCGTGTACTTTTTTAATAGATTCACGCGGTGTGATGACTGGGAGAGTGTTTGGCAAAAAAGCAGCTCTGATGGTCGCAACACAATAGACCCAATGTGATAATACGAATGCATATGGACTCTGGCCTGCGGTCCTTTATAAAATCCGAAACTGAGTATTTGGGTTAATAATTCTACTATATTGATGATATTTTTGAATAGCTTGACATTAAATTATTGTTTGTGGCGTGCCACAATGACAATACAAAAGTCATAGTTTATATTTTTTATATTCCATGTTGATCAATATTGTCATATTTTAAAATTATCAGTTGGGTATTGGCAGCTGTAACCTATATCACCAATTAGATTAAATCATAAAACAAGATAAGAACGAATAAATGGCCCAAGTCCTAATTGTAATAAAAATTATAGATGGCTTCCAAATGCAATTCTGAAGTGTTCTGAAGTCCACATAACCCGGAGATATCATCATCGATGAAATTCCTTGCCCGCTAAAGAGTAAACTATGTGTTCATTTGCACTTAGAGACAATTACAATTAAGGCCGTTGCCTTAATGGCAGGGCACTTTGCGTGTTAATATAACTCGTGGCTTCCAATACTCTGTGCATTAGCTTGCGCATCACGGGTCCGCAGATATAACTAGATTAACATCTCCTTTGTAGTGTGCCATCGATGTGAATTGGAGGTATGAACGGCGAACCCATATAGTGCGACTCCAGACCTACGATCCACTGTCGCCGCGACTTCTGCATGCTCAAGAGCAATTACAAGAATCCTCGTGCTTGGTATTCTGCTAAGTTGGCGAAAATTGTTCCATTAAGGCAACTCTGCAGCAAGGAGCGCGCAAACCGCAAGACATTCTCCGAGTCAAACTAAGCAGGATGCAATTCCGCTGGTGAACGTCATTGGAAGCGTCGGCGATATTCTGTCTGTTAAGCGGTACATGGCTATGTAATTGTAAATTCTAATTTGCTTCACGTTTTGAGTTAACATCTGTGGGAATTTACGAGGTCATGTTGTAGTGGGAATAGGATAGGATGATGGTAATGCCTGTCTTTTAACAAGGAAACGCAAGGAATGTTATTGTTTCGGATTGTTTTTCTTCTGAAGTACAGTAATTTCGACCGTTGTGTTTAACACTACACAATTCAACAAAGTATTCAACTACGCATTGCTTTGGTCTTTTGTACTATAGTCTGCACACTAACGTTCATGAGATTTTTTATATTTTGGTTTTTTTATTTTCAACTAAATAACCTTCTGGACAAGGAATGAACGCATTATTACTTTTATTTTTTCGAAAATTTCAATCAGTAGCTACGTGATATTATAATTAAATTATTTCAATAAACATTTAACAGATTAGAATGGTATTATCAGGAAAAAACATAAACAAATAACAGAAAGGACAATAATATCAAATTCAATAAAAACGGAGCTAATGAAAAACTAGAGCAAAAATTGAAAGTGAAATTAAATCGTAAAAATTTTAATTCAGTAGTGTATAGGTCTTCCTCCTAGCTCTTATTACTGCCTCCATTCATCTGGGCATGTTACTGATCAAGTTGTGAACGGTTTCCTGAGGCGTATTCTTCCTATTTGACAATAACGACTTATTCGAGTTCCCTAAGAGTCATCGGGGCAGGTATGTGGCGCCTAACTGCTCTTTTTAGTGCATCCTATAAACGGTCTGTGGGGTTCATGTCTAGGCTCCTTCGTGGTCAATGCATAGTTGGAATATTCACAAATGGAAGGTAGTCCAGTACAAGCAACATGGGGTCGAGCATTATCCTGCATAAAAATCAAATTGTCCCCAACAAATGGGACAAATAGCAACACATGTTCTTCTACAATGTTTTCTACGTGAAATTGTGCATTCGTGAATCTCCGCCGCATAGAAACCAAATATGTGCGACTATCGAAACAAATCCTTCCTCAGAACATTATTGATCAACCAAAAAGTGGGATCCTCTGAGAAATATTGCAGGCAGCAAACCTCTCCTCTGATCTCCGCAATACTGGTTGACGTCCATGTGGGTCTATGTGCGTTAATTTTGTCCAGGAGTGTACTATAGTTTTATAATCTGTTAAATCTGCAGGAGTAACAAACAATAAAATTCCTTTTCTATAGAAGAATTACGAGTATTAGCACTTATTGTTGAACTTTAATCAATGTGCCTATTTGTGATTTCTGAATAATCAATTTATGTCCAATTCTTGAGTCTTGGGTACGTTTATTAAAATTAATAGGGAGCAGATATCTGAAAAATATGTTGAATATTTATAGTCACTGGAGAATTTTGTTGGGTAGGTAAAGAAGTAATATTTTGCCATAACTGTTTATGGTCTACATTAACAATAATGTACTATTTATCTCATTAAGAATGTAGCCAATTTTTAAGTAATTAATTTTATGGGTACACAGTTGCCAGTACATTCAAGTATTTCCTAATCTTACGCTACTACATACCATACTCCCATATTTCGTACTATACTACTGTATAAAAAATACAATAACATATAAGCAATACAATACAATAACATCATTTCAGAGGTGCTTTATTTTTCATGTCTAGGCAACAAAAGTGGTAAGACTTAAAATTGTCACCAACACATAGTAAAGTTTACACCAGACATCGTGTTCGTTTTACTCCACTACTGAAATGAAATTTCACGCCAGCTAGTAATAAAATCTAATACTTTAAACCGCCAAATACTATATAATACAGTCTTAGATTTCACATAGGATTTTGCGTTTTCTTCTTCTTTTTTTTTTGCGCAACAGTCTTAGTGTCTGTAAGTTGTAAACACGTCTAATCTATCAAAGTAAGAGCCCGGTATCGCGCCGATCTCTATATTTCTGGCAATTTTGTACGTCGCATTCGCGCAGATTGTTGTTTCCATTTTCCGGGGCGCCACTAAACTTCTGGGACGAGTTAATAGGATTAGATTTTTATGGACAATGTCATGTGTCCTTTTGTGTTTACGGATCCAATTTCATACGTGAAAAGTAAATATGTTTCTGCTCAAACGAAATACGTTAGTCTGCTTTATTTCCCTGTTTTCTTTGTGGCGTTTCTCCTGTGTCTTATTTATACTTCTGTTTGGTTTGCTTAATCAAGTGGGCCTGCTCGTTTATAACACAAGTTGGCCACTGGAGAAGGCAGGCTTTTTTTTTCGTTCGATGTAAAGATACTGATGTCTCATCCTGTTCTGTAAACAACTTTATCTATAAATAGGACAAATAGAATTTATTTTTCGTCTAAACAGCTATGTTCAAATACACAAAAGACAGTGCTTCAATTTCATTTATTGATACTGAGATTACCAAGGACACAAACACTCAAAAGTCCCAAAATATATATTTAAAAAGTAAAGAGTAAAAAAAGCGACAACATATGAACTTAGAGTGTACGAAATTCTAGGTTCATATTTTTGTTTTTATATATGAAGGTGGGGTGAAAAGTTTCTGGCCTGAGCCAAAGATAGCGCCATCAGGTCTAGTTTTTGACTCGTGTTCTACAGTCCTATCCCTGATTAGCTTTTATAATAACATTCAGGTCGATTGTTCTGTTGGTATATGTTGACGGCCTACGGAATAAGACGCCTCGCTTGCTTACGTGAAAGTGGAAACATTGGCGAAGTATGTGGTCATCAAATATATCTATTTGAAAGGCTTAACACTACTTCATATCAAACAAGAAATGGATTTAACACTGAAGGACTCTCATCGATCATGTTCAACAGCCAAACAGTGGATTTCTGAATTTAAGAAAGGTTGCACGAACACTGATAGTGAACCACGTTCAAGACGTCCCGTTGAGGTTACAGCTGCCGAAATGATCAAGAGAATTCATAAAATTGAGGTAGAGGACCGCAGATTGAAAGTGAGTAAGATAGTTGAGACTACTTGGATGTCATCTGAACATGTCAACATTTTACATCAACATTTGTGCATGGAGAGGCTCTGTGCTGGGCGGGTGCCGCGTTTGCTAACTATCGATCAAAAATTGCACCGGAGGACTTTTCGACCGAGACTTTGGCACTGTACAGACGAAATCCCAGCGAATTTTTGCATCGATTTATAATTGTTGATGAAACATGGGTCCATCATTATACTCCTGAAAGTAAACAACAGTCAAAACAATAGACTGAAGCAGGTAAACCAACCCCGAAAAACCATCAATGGTGAATACTACGCAAAGTTATTAAATCGTTTCAATGATGAAATGAAGGAAAAATGACCTCATTTGGCGAAAAGAGATCTCCTTCCACCATGACAATGCACCTGCTAATTCGTTAGTCATTGCAATGGCTAAAATCAACGAATTGAAGTTCTAATTGTTCCCCCATCCAACGTATTCACCAGATTTAGCCCCCATCGACTACTATTTGTTTCCTAACCTCAAAACGTGGCTTGAAGGTAAAATATTTGTGAGCAACGAGGAAGTCATCAATGCTGTATATGCGTTTTTTGAAGGGCTCGATAAATCTAAAATAATGGTATCAATGCATCATAGCATTTGATGAAGACTTGATGAAAATTATGTTGAAAAATAAGATACCAAAAATAAAAAAAAACATTTTTCTTCGTCAGGCTGGAAACTTTTCACCCCCCCCCCTCGTATGGTGATATAGATATTTTTCAAGACAAGCAAAATATTTATTACTCCTGTTACTTTGTATACCATATTACCAAAGCACCAATTAATGTGTGCAGTATATATTTTGGATCCCTTCCATGAAATATTGGTGTATATATGAAGAACTATCAGTCCTTAGTGACGAGGAACGACTGTATTCCAAGCATACTGACTAAATAAAGATACAATAAAATTATATTTATGACGTCTCTTATTGCCTTACCTATTACTAATGTTGTACATGTTTCACTTATGTTTATATTTTTACTTCGAAGAAAAATAACACTCATACGTGCTAATCCCATAAGACTTGAATATCAGACAAACGTAAAATGATTTAGTCTGCCCCTGTTACGGACTCCACTCTTCGGAAGGCGAGAGGTGTCTGCTCCCCTGGGGTAAAGTGAGACGCCGCCGGCGGATATCAAGAAACGCTCCCCATTTGCATGCCGTAGTCCCGGCTAGCCGAACGGAGTGTATAATATATCGCCATTTGCCTGTATTCGATAAACGAATAACTGGGCCCTTTCAAAGAACACACTCGGGCGGAAATAATGTTTTGAAAATAGCGGGCATGTACCCGTAGCCAACCGCTTCCGCGATTTCGAACATCGCCGCGTCGTTCCTCTCTGGATCCATAAGCGATAGAGATGCTTATCAGTTCTGCAAACTTAATATATTTTAGTCTACACTTTTTAAACGTTATCTACAACGTTAAAATATTATCATTATTTTATTACCACGCTAACTCATCAGTGATGTCTTAGAATTAACTTAAAAGAGTTATTATAGTTTTCTTCTATAAGCTTACTTTAACATATCCGTTACTCCGACAGGCAGAACTTTTTGGTTGTTCTTGGTCTTCACTTCTCACTTTCTCGTTATTCACGGCTCTTTGTAGACATTTCCATTCATATCCATTCCTTTCTAAAGCCTTTTAGATGTTTCTTAATTCCTCAATTCTACCTAGGTCCACAGTATGGTATGTGACACATCAAATGCTAGTGTTGGTTCCGTGGGCTAACGTTTTCATTAATATCTCTTCTGTCCGGATGATTATGAGGAAAAGTACGATGTAGATATAGGTTTGTATGAGTTTTTTTTTTTTGTACACTCCATGGACAAGCTCACCATATAGAGTGCGTGTCACTAATACATCTAGAAGGGATTCAGTTTCTTCTTGTTCAAGCTCCATAGTGGTATTTCAATGCTGATTATTTACATGATCAAAGAAAACAGTTAAATGTAATTCTCCATTCAGTTAGATGATGAGGATATCCTCCTTCTGGTTTTTTCATACTACAAGGTATTGTCTCTAATTTGAATGCGTTTATAGAAAAATTCTGAAAGTAGTAATCCCATAACTTCTTACTTCTGCTCGTAAAACTCTTAATTCCATAGAAAATATATAGATTATAACCAAACCAAACTTCATATAGGTCAAGGATGTCTTCTTTTAAACATAGGTACATATAGTAGTCGTTTGTGAATCAAGTAGACTACGTTATACGTATTTGACTTGACTCTAACTGTCATTTATTGAGCAAAAAATTGAAATGTCAATTTCAGTCAAAGAAAATGGTCATTTTTGTTACATTTATCACATTTGTTTTTATCCTGTATGTTGTTTATTCCAGTAAATTGCGTAGATAAACAATTAAAACTGCATAATTGTGAGGCAATAGATGATCTCTACTTACTTATAAGACATTACAAAATTACAAAATCTCGGGGTTGGCCAAGGAAAATTTCGATATCTGGGATTACAGAAGAAGACCAATATTGCATTCTCTAGAGCCCATCATAGATCTGCTAAAGAAGAGGAAGGTCTGTTTTGTTAAACTTGATATAATGATGAAACACTTAGTGCTTGAGTAATATAGTGTGTTACAGTTGGAACTATTGGAACTGATTAATTTTGTAAGCGGTTTACTTTCTCGTACTTTTGTGCGAATTTTCCTTAATGTAACTGTAAATGATCGCTCACTTTCATAAAACAGTTGTACACAAATTATTCGTTATTAAACTGTTACTCGCGGCATGTTGATATCGTATGGTTTATAGATGACAGTCGTTAAATACTGACACCCTATCTTTGACGGAACACAAATGGCGCGCAATCCAAATCATATAGTTTCAACTGAGACACCATATAGAATAATAATCTGCAGGTTGTCAATAAAGTATGACATTCTCTGGTTGCGTAGAAGAAATAGTGAGGCAGAATTCGGAGGGAAAAGGATGCACTTTACGCGCGGCCAGATTGAACTCTGTGTACATTCATACATACTCGATATTCACCCTGCAAGGACTGACTAAAGACCAGGTTATTTACTGCACACCTCCTGGGCGGTTGGATATCGCAGTTTTGAGACTTGTTCCTATTCTTGACGAGCTGTATGTGGAGTTTAATATAATTTGCTTCCAGACATCCAACTCACCTGTTTGATTTAAATGATTCCTACTTACTCTAAAGTTCATTATTCCGTAATACTAAATGTAATTATTTACTCATTCACAATTAACTTTGTTGTAATGGTTGTCCAGAAAGGGTAGGGGGTATTTGTAGATTCAATAAAAAAAAACTAGAAGTCAGAAAAAATAAATTTTTTTGTTAATTTTTAGACAAGGTTTTGGAAAATTAAGTACTAAAGATTATGTTCTCCAAATATTGACCTTCACGCTGCTGGCACTCCTCTAACCGTAAACCGAAATTAGCCACCACGCGTCTACACATCTCTCTGGAAACAGCGGCCATTTCGGTGCGAATGTTGTGCTTTAATTGCACTAAAGTTCGTGGTTTGTTTACATACACTTTCCCTTTAAGGTATCCCCATAAGAAATAATCAAGAGGTGTAAGATCAGAAAATGGATTCGAATGTTTGAGAATACCGGTTCGAGTGTAAAAATTTGCAATCCAGGTCGCCCATGCTCTCTTCGAACCCCACAAGCGATTGAAGAAGTGAGAGTTTCAGTGCGTGAAAATCCTTCTCAATCAATTCGCAAACTCTCACTTCTTCAATCGCTTGTGGGGTTCGAACAGAGCACGGGCAACCTGGATTGCGAATTTTTACAGTCGAACCGGTATTCTCAAACATTCGAATCCATTTTCTGATTTTACACCTCTTAATTATTTCTTATGGGGATACCCTAAAGAGAAAGTGTATGTAAACAAACCACGAACTTTAGTGCAATTAAAGCACAACATTCGCACCGAAATGGCCGCCGTTTCCAGAGAGATGTGTAGACGCGTGGTGACTAATTTCCGTTTACGGTTAGAGGAGTGCCAGCAGCGTGAGGGTCAACATTTGGAGAACATAATCTTTAGTATTTAATTTTCCAGAACCTTGCCTAAAAATTAACAAAAAAAACTAATTTTTTCTAACTTCTAGTGTTTTTTTATTGAATCTACAAATACCCACTACCCTTTCTGGACACCCTATATAAGCAATATGTATAATTAATGCGGCTTACAACCTTTCAAGTTTTATCTTATTTCTTGCTAATTAAATATTTGCAAGTTTAATCAAATTATATAAAAAACTAAATGTACTGGACGCTTCCTTAAAGTTAAATTAATTTATATATCCAACAACTTAACACCCCCTCAGTATAACCGATCGAACCAAGTGACTCCTATTTGCAATACAAAGAAAGACAATATCAACATCGGCAAAGTTAAGATGTCTCCTTGGTATGCGGATATTTGATTACTCTCCGAACATCGACTCTCGGCGGAGCCTGTAACGTGATAGATGCACTTTCGATACCGCCGACTCCTTGTAAATTCATATTTACGGTAGAAACGCTGTAATAATATGTAAATGAACTAATCCCTTGCGGTTCGAACCTATCCCCTATCTACTCCATCTTACGAGGAATTGCAGTGCATTTACCGTATTACCAACAAACTTAAAACCTCGTAAAGGTTTACCACCGCTCGTATTTCAGCCGTCTCCTTATGCCTAGTCATATGCTTATGTGTTTGTTCTCGTCAATAGACGCGCTAAAGAGCGTCAATGGCGACGAGGATATCATCTTTCTTGGCGTAGAGGCACGTTTGGTGGTTCTCGCCCCAGATGTGTCGCATACGATATACACATTTGAAAGTATAACTATGGCTTTCCAACGCGTGTTTTTGTTTGAAATACGTTAGTTCGCCTAGTCCCGATACCGAGATAAAACAATATCAATATCGCGCTGCTTCCTGATGGAGGGTGCGCTTTAAAAGTTATCGATTCTGCCGCTACATATGTGACAACGATTTCAAACTTTAAATTCAATAGCAAGAAGATGTAGTATGTTATTGGTTAGCAGGACAGGTAAAATCCATGCATATTCCGAAACGGGCAAGCTCCCAATGTCACTATAATGATTATTTTTTGTGAACGACTCAAACGTTACCCTTAGAATTAAGAAAAAGATAATAAATGTACCAAATGAATTCACATAAGTGTGAATTAATTTGATAGAAATGAAAATATATAAATGAATTTTTATTTGGGCCTTAATCAAAGAACGTACAAGGGACTTCCGGAAGGACGGATCGTCCTGCCGGCAGGACGCCTCTTTACGAGCTTACAGAACATTCCCCGCCCTTCTAGCGGACGGACGGTACGACCACGTAAAAGCTCGTTGAATTATAAGCTATCGCAAAAGAAGAAAGTTAAAAAATTCCAATTTGGAGTTCAAAAAACTCCAACTAACGTTTTTGACGATTTTTTGAAAATTGGGAAATTTTTTACATTAAAAAGCGCATTTTCCTTTTAAAATTCACTGGATGTGAACCAGCTTCGACGTTTTCGACAACTGTCTACGGAAATTGAACTCCTGACATCCTACCGGAAGGATCTCTGACTGAAAAAACAGACGTCCTGGCAGCAGGACACAGTGATCAGAAGAGGCCCATGTACAAAAGTACTTGTGGAAGGTACTTCCAGCAGGACTTTGGCCTGCACATTCTATCATGAAATACCGCAGTGTTTAAGGTCAGCTACTGGTGATGGACAACTTGCCACATTTCCTACAATTTGCGTATCTACGAGTCATCCTTTGATCAATTCCATGATGAATTTGACGTAGAAATTTTATATTCCAGAATTGGCAGCCACTTAATGAAAATTTTAAAGCATGTGAGGCTAATATCGGGAGAATAAGGGAGTTTACTTCAAGTGATAAATCTTGTTTTGCAGCAAAACCTTTAACACGGTGCATTCTTTCTCGGGTCTGGTATTATTATGTTGTCGTGTCTCCTGAAACGTTACACCACGTCAAATGACCCGAAACTAAAGACATCCTTCTGTTGTAACTATTTCCCCTTAATAGATGGATACCAGTATGCAATATTATCATAACCATTAACATTCACTTATGTTCTACTCCTTAGCGATGAGGAACTGGAGTGAATAAGTTATACTCTTTATTGAACTGGAATTACTCGTAGCAGCTCAACGACAATTTCGGCATATTAAGATATTCCGTTCATTAAAGTGATGTACACAGTTTCAGTAGCTATTTCCATTTGGAGAGAAATTCCAGCACAGTCCGGTCTTTTCGCTGCTCTACAAAAAGTCATTTGAATATTCTACCGACCTTCACTAGTGTCCATTCCGGCCTAATGAAAGATTTTCATCCAATTCAGACTGAAATCGTATGTATTAAATATCGGATATATGTACTTTTATAAAGTAGCATACACATTTTTACATCATATAATTACGCAAATACTTTCAGTGACAATTTTTGTCAGTGACTGAATTTCTAGTTTTCTATAGTTTTATGAGACTGTAAGTAATTCATAGTATGAAATAAGGCGCAAGACTCGTACTACTACCCACACTATCATCACAAGCAAACTGATGTGTACTTAAAACGTCAGATCACTGTTATATATGCTTATTTAAATTAAGTCCCGTGTATTGTATCAATCCGTAGCATATTAACATAATATTTTGTGTCATTTACTTTCAATAAAGTGGCGATCTTTTACTCTATGTTTAAAATTACGACCGTGGTGAAATATAACTTTCCCCGTGGATTTATAATTACTGCTACATGATTTTTCCACTTAAGCTTCTTCAATTAATCTACAGCCAGCATGCTGTAGCACATGTCTATTTTCTGTTATGTACAGAAGCAAAAATGTAAATCACTTATATTCTTATATGTAGCTTTCTTCTATTATTTTTGGTATTTTACAGTCAGATTTTTTACTTCTAACTCGACAACGACAAAATCCTAAAATTCAAATTGCATGTTTCTTCACAGCTACAGTTGATTTAATCAGGTTGTTTTAATTTTCTATCAGATAAATTAGGATATGATTCAACTGCCTGTGAGATTTATTCTAGGTAGTAAGATAGGGATTTAACGGCGACTCTTTATTAATAAGGAAAAAAATGAGAATAATTTAGTCATATCGCCAAATCAAATATTGCCACACATTTTCCCAACACTGTATGTAAGTAACAGAAAATATAAATAGCTGCTAACAGCCTTTATTTATATGTAAAATATGTGTTTAACCTTATTTACATTGCGTTTTCTTCTCTTTTGATCGCCAATAAATATGCTCAATGGGAATCTTTTATACAACTTTTCGGAAGCTGTAAGAACTGCCATCATTGTATCTTAGGGATAACTCAACGTTGGCTAGCAATAAAGAGGGTTTTTTTACCGACTAATGGTCTACTTCCCTGGGATTCAGAGCAGGGAAATAATACAAGTTTTTTTTTCTACGAAATCCGGTTGAAATAAGGACAAAAACAATTAATACTGGGGTTCATACGGCCTTGCTATGTAAAGGAATATAAAAACGGATGCTTTGTTTTACTTCGACACGGTACATTTATCAAACAGGCTCTCTTTATTGCTCAAGACTATCTAAAATAGACTGCATAGGACTCTAATCCTGCAGAGGAGATGTAATTTAAAAGTACATTTGCCATTAATTCAAGGGTGACTCCGAGTCCCAGATTCTAAATGACACTTTTTCAAGAATAATAATAATTTACCGCGAAACAAAGTATTCTGAACGGCTCCAAATAATTATGACATTTAAATCTCTTTAGTAATTAAGCATGTTATAAACAATAAGCCCTTAGAGGCATAACAGAAAAGTGTCACGTAAAATTATATTTTTGCGTCTCTTGGGAATAAAATACACATTTTGAATAAACATAAACATAGGCTTTGGACTATGCAAAGCTAACTTAACGCCTAACATGGGTTACAGAATAATTATATAGAAGAAACCTATTTCTGATTTTTAGTAACGTGTTCTCGCGGTATTAGTAGCAATATTAATGATATGTTGATGGGCCTTTCAATAAGGTCGCTCGATTTGTAAACGTAAATAAAACAAGTTGTGTATGAGATATCCACTCAATTTTTTTTATTTAAAAAATATTTTATGGCATTAAGTATGGAATAAAATGGCATCCATTGATCGTAATCCGCGTTCACTCACCTAGCTCTTCTAGCCAGTCTTTTTAGTCGGCGGTCAATCAGCGGTTGTTGATTTAAGTCTTATATAATGTGTTGGTGTGTTCTGTATTGCGAATTTTGTATCTGGTGGCATGCGTATTTATAACGTCTGCAATAAATGGGATCCTCAAGTCATTGTGGACAGTATAATTGGATATATACCAAGGGGCGTTTAATATCATTTAGATTGGAAGAGAATTTTAGATTGTACTGTGTGTCAGGTTTTGGTATTTGAGGGTTTGCTGCATCCCCATAGTTTTATACCCGTATGTCCATGTTGCTCTCAGTATGTTTTTTTATATAAGTAATTTATTTTCAAGGGACAACTGTGACTTTCTGCCTATTAGCCAGTACGTTTTTCTAATTTTTATATTGATTTGTTGATACCTTCCTTTAGTGTGTGCAGACCAGTTCAATGTTCTTTGTTTGTTTTCAAATGGATTAAAATAATTACGTTTGTGTAATAAATCACAGACATTAATACATTCAGTTAAATGAATGCCAGTACCAGATAGTGGAAGTGCGTAAATGATATTTCAGTGGTGATAAATTACTACCACTTTAAGTCTTGAGAATCCAGTTCAATAGAAATATCCGGGATCGATCCATTGTTGAACATATAATGTTTATAGACGTACATGTCTATTAAACAACAGAAAGGCAAATTAACACCAAATAGTATAAAAATAAACAGTTTTAAAACCTTAAAACGGACTTTTCCGCACGTAGAACATCTCTATCTCGAAATTGAGTGGCCGAGAAAAATAAACCAACACCATAAATGCAGAATATGTGTTTTATGCGACAATTTTACTTTTTTCAATTTTTATCAAATAGTCCACCATCGTGTTTTCTCATGACCCATGAACAGGGTGGGGTGTATCCCATCCCCCTCAAAATCAATAGATGTCGTCTGGTAGACGTTTCTAATCAGAATCAGTCGAAACCCGATCGATCCGACACGATTTAATTGAGTTATCGTGCTAACAAAAACAATTTCTCAAATAGTCCACCATTGTGCTTTCTTATGACCCATGAACATGGTAGAGTGTGTTCTATCCACCTCAAAATCAATAGGTGTCGTCTGGTGACGTCGCAGATCAGAATCAGTCAAAACCCGATCGATTCGACACGATTTAGTTGAGTTATCATGTTAGCAAAAAAAAATTCTGAAATAGTCCACCATCGTACTTTCTTATGACCCATGGACAGGGTGGAGTGTATCCTATCCACCTCAAAATCAACAGGTGTCGCCTGGGAGACGTCCCCGATCAGAATCAGTCAAAGACCGATCGATCCGACATGATTTAGTTGAATTATTGTGCTAACAAAAAAATTTCTCAAATGGTCCACCATCGTGCTTTCTCATAACCCATGGACAGGGTGGAGTGTGTCCTATCCACCTCAAAATCAATAGGTGTCGTCTGGGAGATGTCAGATCAGAATCAGTCAAAACCCGGTCGATTCGACAGGATTTAGTAGAGTTATCGTGCTAACAAGAATAAATGCCGACGACACACACACACACACACAAAATGGTTTAAAACCCTTTTTTTGGTTTTTAGGCCGAAAAACGAAAAATAAACCCTAGAAAAAAATGTTTTTATACGATTACATTACTTTTCCCGCGTATAGTGGAGTGCGGAAAAGTAAAAAACCTAGCCGTACTATATATTTAGATTATATTTCTATAGTTTTCACGATACTTATGATACATAATTACGACATATTTATTATATTCCCCTTAACATAAGCGATATTTTAATAGAGCATGTGAATATTTCTTAAACTTTAAACTTTAAATTTAAGTAGGTAGTAGAGAACAAATTATTAGTTTTGCATTTTAGCATTATTTTTGCCTATTTAAAAGGAATGTAATTACTTCACAGTTCAATCCGTGTTGTCCTGTGTAGCTTTTCAGATATTTAAACTCGTTTTAAATTAAAAATATCCCGTTCTTCGCCCAGTTTTTTCAATACTTCCCATCGCACAGTTTCGCCGAGCCGACTCGACTGCAGGTATACTGTCGTCCGCTCGTAGATAAAACAGAATAGCGGAATTTGACTTATGCCATCGATTTTAGTTGAAACAAAACAGTGATCCGATTACTAGATTGAATCTGCTCAAAGAGATAGCATCATTTGGAATGTATGTAATATTTCAATCAGTGACTTATTGTTCGATATCAGGAGTATTAATTCAATGTAGCTTCGTCCTGTTTGTAGTTTTACATAAATTTTCATTTACTGCGCCCTCGGGTTATGCAATTCACCTCTGCAGAGTTCCAGTAGAGTGGATATGATGCTTGTTTGTCAGAAAGTTTCATTTTCCCGTTTGACTCTGATTAAAAAAGAAAGAATCCTATAGAGATATACTTATGAATATTTGCATTTATTACAATTTATCTCTCAATACTATATTAGTTTGTCTCCGTCTCTGTATAACCTTCTATTGTAATAATTTAGACATTAAATTTACTTTTAAATAATTCCAACTGCCAACAATAGTCCAACATCAAATTGGCTGGGGAATCATTTCGTACTTTAGCCTCTACAGCCAAATCAATTAGATCAAATACTACACATATAAATTATTTTCAGCTGCATTAGCCACTGTGATATAATCTTTGATTCATTAATGATCCTTCAGCATTCATTGTTGAAGCACTAAAGTGCTTCCTGCTCTAAAAAGCTACTGACTTGTAGCTTTATGTGCGTGCTCAAATATTAGGGTCCTATGGAGAACCCCACAAGCACGAACTTTGATTCTTGGAATATTATATATGTAACACTTTACAACTAATATATATTACAACACTATGTATACGAATAATTTATATATTATTATATGCAGGCGGATGGATTGGCTTTGCATTTTACCTGAACTAATCTGTAAACAAATTGATAATTCTAGCATGCACCTAAAATGTAACAACACGAAATATTTATTCTACTATTCTGTATTCCTGTGTTTGACACAAGCGTTTGACACAGAAATCGAGGAGAAGGAAGCTTCCTTTCCTTAAATCTTTAAGCTGCGAAGGAAAGGTTGCACATAGAGACGAGGATAAACACACTTATGCTCAAGGAGAGGTGCGAAACTCCCTTCGTTGGCATTCTAAGCCCAGCCCGCCACATGAACCACAGTATGAATGATAGTGTCGCAGCCACCTATATAGGGGGATACTACACCAATCCATATTGTAGACACGGGGCAAAGTGCTGCACTTTTATTAGCACCACTTCGGGCAATTGAACTGAATGCCCATCGCATTCTCCTATTTTGTAAATTAATCGGATTTATTTATCTAAATTAATTTCTGAACGCATTTCTAATGTACACATTTGCTGATATTGATCTGAAGATTTGGAAATGCCTAATTCATTTTTATAAGTTTCTGATAAATACTGTTCGTATTGTGGTCCAGAGCGACAAGCTGGGCCATTGGATTGATTCCCGGCTTTGAGTATGTTTGACTTCACATCTTCAGTAAAGGTGTAAAGAAAGGAAGTCGACAGCAGCATGTTCAAAGTTAAAAACAATACTTTTTCCAAACAAAAACTGAATCGATCATAATCTCGTTTTGCATACTATCGTAATATTTTACAGCATGCTTTTGTATGGCCATAATCATAAAACGTGAACAAAAGGATTTCCCATCTACGTTTTGAAACACTCTACTTTTGATTGTATTAAACTGGAAACTCGTTCTTAAAGTTAACCTTACCATTGCGTATTACATTTTGATATAGCCCGTATTTACGAGCTGCCTTTTTTCTGTCTTTATAGAAAAGATCATCAGTCCAGCTAAACTACAAGCGAAAATTGCAATGTTACTTTCTCTCCTGTTCTGGTGTGATCTTTTGGTCGACTACTGTGTTACAGTCTAACCTATCGATACAAATATAAACCTGCCCTAAGTTTGTGTAGCTTCTGCGAGTCCACTGATACACAAGGGACTAAAAATTGTAGGCGAATCAACGGTCACCCATCCCAGTGGCACCGTGAGAGCAGTTGCTTGACTTTCCTCAATTTTGTGAGAACACAAACATATAAAATTGGTACATCGGGGGTAGATTAAACATTATGTTAGTAGGTAGCTCTCGCTTTTGATGTACAGTATAGTTCAATTTTAATAGCATCGGTACAACTTCTGGATCAAATGTGTTAGTGTATAGTTTTAGGTGCAAATTTGGAATGGAACTGTATTGTGATGGTTTTAAACGCCAAAGATCACTTACGGCGTATCTGTTCCCAATCTTATACCTGCGCCATTTAAATTACACTACATATGGTGACGGTCAATCATATATTCTTTTGGATATATTAGACCGACCTGCATATTTATACCATATGCAGATAACACTTTATTCATGTTTGTCAATTTTATTTCCCAACAAAGCATATACACCCAATTAATTTCCTTATTTTGTTACAGGGATCGCGTTTATAGACTGAACCTGAGCAATATTAACCAATCAAGCTGCGGCGAGGTGAGTCTTCCAAAGAAAACATATTTAACACGAATTTTATACTTCCCGGTAATGCCGAGCGTGCTTTATGGCCTTATTTGTCGGTATTACGTGCAATATGAGTATACGGCTCCACCATGATACGGCGGTGGATATTACGGCCGTTGATTATAACGCGCGCTACGCACCAGGTCGTGAAACTTCATGGGCATCACCCGTCATAATGTATGATGGAGATAGCAGTTTACTACCTTACCGACATGAAACAAATCCCAGCCCAGCCACCGCCGCAACAGGGATTACATGCCCCCTGATTATAAGTTACGTGATGCAGTGTCATTTTCTTTTCCCCGTTGCATATGCGTACGTACGTAAAAGTGAAAACGATATCATCACCTTACTTTATCGGAAGGATGGAACGCATAACTCGTTAGGAGGCGTAATGTAGACACTTTTATTTTGTAGCACCACCAGTTCTGATAATGTTACGAAATATTTTATACAAAATTACATTGGCTGGTTTTTTATTTGCGATTTTTTTTTTAAAAACCTAATTACCAAATGAGATGCATTTGATCTAAACCAAGAAATTTTACATATTTTGCTTCTACTGTTTTCTAAAATTGAACGGAACATTGATCTTAATGAGCTGATCTCAATTAGTCTTGATATTAAATTGATGTCATAAAAAATCACATAAAAAGCAATTATAATCCATGATGAGGTCCTTTGAAGTATGAACTATGATAAATTTAAAAGCCTTTGATTATTTGTCATACGATATATTTCGCTAAATACTTCTAAGATATAAACTGCTATTTACCAGGTCACTGACACAAAATACACTTCCAGCCACAACCTTTTCTAGCTGTATTTCCACAAACTTTTTACTGCCTCCTAGTAGTGTACATCAGATCTTTGACATCAAATTCATTTGTAGTTTTTCTCCACTTTACTATATGTAATATAGTAAAGGGGAGAAATACTATTATTGAAAATTATAGTTATTGAAATTATTGCTATCAAGGAAAATTTTAGTATTTTCTTATTTTCTTTTAGCTGTAATTTTGTTTGTATTTATTGCACATTTTAATACGACATATGAGTAAATTCCTTATTAACAGTACTAATAAATGGTACCACGGTACCAATATGGTTATATTTGAAAAAATTGAGTTTTGCCCCAAAAACAATTTTGATGAACTTTATTTGTTCATAAATCACGTGATTTAGTATTTTTGACGGGATTTCGATTTTTGTAGCATTACACGGGTCATCTAGAATAAATCGGAACCGTCACGGCACACTTCAATGGAAAACTAAAAATTAGATTATAAAAAATGTTGACTTTTGAAATGTCACTTATTTGGTATCGTTGGATTCATAAAATTATGCAGAATTCAAAAATACAATAATATATAGGGTATTTTATTTAAAAATATTTCTAGATTTCTGCTCCAAGAAAATGGAACATCCTTTAGGATATATGGTATTGAAAGAGATGTATGGAAATTATACAAATTACAAGCATATTGCAGGAAATATTCTTCCTGTAAACAGTTTTTAATGTACTGCGTATTAATAAAACGCACTTTTGTGAAATAATTGTAACGGTAAATTGACGAATACGTCCTTGTAAGAATTTTTCATTACGTAAATATATAACAAATCTTAAAGAAATTGTCAATTCAATAGTAAAATGTACTTTTGTCCAATAATCGTAACTGTAATAGAAAATATGTCCTTGTTAGAATTTTTTGCATATCCAAGTACAGAAGAAATATTAAAGAGAAATTGTCAATATAATAAGTGTGTATAGAAAACCTAAAACGTCCTACTAAAGCCTGACCGTGTTAGAAAGTCAGCACAAGGAAGAATTTATTCGATAGCAACCAACAAGCAATTAAAAAAAAAAAACAAAAGTTAACATCCTTTTTTATATACCCACAGCACACGGCTCACAACTTCTCCGACTCACGACTATCTACTCGGATGCTTTAATAATAAATTGAAAATAACACTTAAAAATTGTACCAGACTTATTGAAAATTCTTGGCGTGTTCCTCAAAGAAAAACACGCTTTTGTAAGTGTCTTCCAACTATCGAGCTAAGGATCAAAAGTAAAACTTCTGCTTTCATTAGTTTTGCCTTACCATAACCCGAATAAGTGTAATTCAGCTTAAAAGTTCGGGTGGAGTTGCAACTATTAACGAACTTGCGCCGGCAACTCCGAATAAATTAACTTAATTTAATTTCTGGTTATTAGCGCTGGCACTTCGTAGAATATTTATTCTACTTTCGGGAGACAAAAAAAAAAATGTAACATCGGCTACTTTTTACTACAAATGGGAATGGGAGGTTCGCTGATATTACAATGAATCCGCTCCGATTATAAAACATGGAATGGTGCTAATAAATGTCTGGAAAATGTCGATAATAATTTGCGTTAAAAGTAGCTTTTCATGTTAGGCTCTTGCGTAAGCCCCGAAATAATAAATGAGCACGCGTAGAATGTTCTAATAAACCACGTGACTCAATCTCTCAGCTAATAGCATATCCTCATCGTTCTGATTAATGCAAAAAGCCACCAGGTCCGGTGTCCTACAATAGGCATAACCGTTAGAATATGTACTCATGGTTATTTCAAATCTAGAAATTACACTGAGTCAAAAGTTTATTAAATAAAAACGAATATTCTTCAGCATCTAAATACTCACAATTATTTATAACTTTGAGTATTATTGCAGATACCAGTTTACAATAATGCGCTATTTAATAGTAATATAATTATTATCATTTAAAACATATTTACCATTGTGTCGTTATGAAACCAACCGTGTTTTCTCAGTGTGGACATCCTATTTTTACAACCACCGTATCGGGTACTTTTATTTTCTCCATTTTGAATAACACTTTTCTTATTACTTCATAAAGTTTCTGTCGTAATAGAAATCGAATAATATACACTAGGCACAAAAATTAAGGGATGTAGCAAAATCCTAAATTTTTAGGTGATTTTCAAAGGGCTGTAACTTGAAGCAAAACGGTCGCAGAGCAATTTTCAAAAAAGTCAATTGAAGCTTCAAATTTCTAGTTTTCAGACCTTGAGTTAAATATTTTTTACCATCTACAGTTTTTGAGTGATCATAAGAAAACCATCGGAAAAATAATCCAAATTTTTGCTTGCTTTTCAAAAGGTCCACGGACTTCGATAAATATTTTTCAGGGATTTAATCATAAAGCTTTTTTAGATAATTTTATTCTCTTTAATTTGAGCTACCTAAAGGCCTTGCATGATGATTTTTCGCTGAGTTATCGTCGTTTAAAGCAAGAAAGTCAGTTTTGACTTTGGTAATTAATTCTCGGGAACTTTTTCTTACAATAATTAACATTTTTTATAAAAAGAAATATGGATTATTGTAAAAAAACATTTTCAACCTCAAAAAATGAGTAAAGAATGAATATATCTTCCATCAATCTTCCATGGCCACCCATTTCTGTATAATCTAGATTTCGACATAATTACATCAACGAGAAAAAATATGGATGCCATTATGTGCACAGAAAAAGATATATTAATTTTGAAAGTACTATTTTTAGTAAAAATGATCTTATGAACTTAACGATGGCTTTGAATTAATCTTACGAATGAACATAAATTGAGAGTGGTGTAAAGTTTGACAGAGCAAAAAATTGTTCTCGAAATAATTGCTCTATTAACATTGAAATAAATAATTACCCTATTGGAAACTTTTGATTTCATAGGCAAACTTTGATATTTCTTGCAAATAGTGATATTATCATAGAAAAAACATTTCATGGTAGACATCTTATTTAAGATTTAATAACTTCTCATTTGCATATTTTCGGAGAGTATATGTACATAAACGGGTATTATAAAATTTAATATCGAATTTAACAATTAGCAATAACTCACTGACAATCGGTTTACACGCATGCGCAGTTTAGTAGTATCGATAATCTATTGGTATCTAAATTATTAATTTCTGATCCTACGACCCACACAATCAATCTAGCGTATATTTGTCACCTCATCGTATGGCAAGACTAGCCTCGGGAATAATACAAAAGGTGAAATTTGAGCGTTAAACTAAAAAAACCGTTTCAATTCAAGTTGGCTGTAGTTTTCCCAGCGGATTTTCCTGATGTGATGTGGGATTGACATTACGGAGAATCGAGAATTAATAACTAGATTGGGGAATTCGAACGAACGGGCTGATAAATTCTAGCTACATGGAACCTTTTCAGCTTGTCAATTTCAACAAATCTAATGTTAAAGTTAAACAGAAAAATATTCAATTCCGGATCCTTTCCTTGACTCGTAATAACGACAGCACGAGAATGTGATAGGGAATACGTTTATTTCGAGGATATGGCTGGAATTCTAATACCGTCAAAGTCAAATAAAGTCGGTAGTTAATCAAGGTCGCATTACAATTCGAATAATACAGGGAGCTGCGAGAGGGTTGTAAACTTCCACGCAGCAACAAAATAATAGAAGATCAGTTTTCCGCAAACACTGTTTCACAGGTGTAATCATCTCCTGATTGTGCGAACTTGGTTAGCGAAATTCGTCTAGAGTAACTTGTAATTTTTTGGTGGTCTTCTGTTTCTCGAAATAAGAAACTTCATATGAACTTTTCGATTTCAATAGTTAAATAATTTAAGAAGTTACATATGTTTTGAAGGGCAAAAAACGTGTTTTCTCTTTTTTTTTAATATAGTAAAAGAATTATTTTATTCAAACTGTAAGCAAATAAAAGAACAATATTTTATAAAATTTTCAACCAAAAATGTTGAAAATTCAGTCATTGAGAACTGGTTTTCGGAGACCCCTTAGAAAAAAGTGTCCTCGCCTCGACTCGGCGGCGGTCAGGATAACTCATGGTAGTAGCTTTATTTTAAATCAGAAAACCAAATATATTATCTGTTAATAGGTGAGTATAGCTCACTTTTTGGCAGAGCTGTATGGAGAACAGTACGATTTTCGATCAAATCTAGACTATGTATTGCCTTGTAAAATAAGTTGTGATAAAAGAAAAAACCCCTTCGTTCAATCATTAATCAATTTCATCTAGAAGAAGGGTGCAAAATTTCAACAAAATCCGTGCATTATTTTTTGAAAAATCATGTCCACCGACTTCAAAAATACAGTTTTGAGAAAAAAACGAAAACAAAATTTAAAAATAGAGTTTTAAGTAGGAATAAAACGAGGAGAAAAAAATGTTTTTTATACTTACTTTAGTTTTTTTTTACTTCCGTTACTTAACCTCTTTTCAAATATGTTTACAAAAGGTGACTAACCTAAACCCTAGTGATTAGAGAAAGAGAGAAGAGAGAAATAGGTGAGCAGCTGCCTCAATGTACTCGTATCTGCGACGCTCCCGGCCAGTCGAGACGAATGAGAGGAGTTTAAGAAAGCTCTCTCCTGAAGTTTTACTCCGGTTGACTTAAACTTCTTGGCATGTACTAATAGAGAAAAAGAATGGATTTTTTGAAATTTCAAAACTCATATAACGCCTTAGAAGAATGTATTATATTCAAATCCTTTAATACATCAACTCCAAATATCAAATATCTCTTAATTCGATTCCCTGGCATATAAATATCAATAATATAAATTATTCGAGACCCCTGACTTTCAGGGGATCCAAAATAATGGCTAATCTATGTTGCACTATCCTGAAGTAGACCTGATTCTGACTTCTATAAATTCTTTATTCAACTTACATATTCTGACGTAGTGGCTCTTGAATACAGGACGAACAGGACTAATCTTTAACCACTCATTGCTGTATACCAAATCTAGCCTTATTTGACGGTGGGTCCCTTCCAGCACTACTCACGAAATTTTTTATATCTGTCATCCAGCAGGACATAGTTATACAAGTCTGGAATGGGGATAGGGGAAATTCGCTTTATTTTTATGCATCCATCGAATATCTGGACTGTGGGCCTTTTGCATTTTCGTGGTTTCCCTGGATCCTGGTTATTAGTGAATTTGGATGATTTTCGGCTTGGAGGTATTTCTTTGCTATTTCCTGTATCTCTTCGACGATCACGTATTTGAGGTTCTTCCAAATATCTAGATTCGTCGCAGTACCATATTTTGTACTGCCTGAAATAGTCGCAGGTGATTGACGGTGTTGTATCTCCAACTGGCCTTTATTTAAAGTAATTCCACAAGAAAAGTGAGAATCATAGTTTGAAACCCGTATCAGACCCTTAGGGCTTCAGAGGATGCCTTCTTAAGCCCAAAAGATCTGTCCAGAATTATTTTTGATCAGGCTTAGACATATGTTAAAGGCCAAAGCATAACATGGTGATGTATCCTTCTTTTGAATCAGAACATATCCACATACATATCCGTATACAAATATCAAATACTCTAAAATTGTTGTTAATTAATTTAGTTACAAGGAGGGAAACTATAATCATTTCTAACAATAAAAAAAATTTAACTGGAGAAGAATTTTTATTAGATCGTTAGGAAGAGAGTGCATAGTATTTGACTAATGTTTAGACAAAAACAAGTATTTTCAATTCGTGTTCATATTCATTTCATAAGATGTACTTATTCAATTTACTTAATTCGAATTAACGTGTGTATCAAATATATGATTTGTTTCTGATCATCTTTCGTTTAATGAATTATTTTTAACAACTTTTTAAGTCATAATCAGTGGTGTGCCTTCTCATTAGATGAATTTTCAGACAAGTGTTAGGTACAATGTATGAGAGTGTATTTTAGTATTCACGATAAAGAATAAATAACTAATAATATTTTAATCGCTGAACAACATGGAGATATATGTTTGTATAAATTATGGAGAACGTTCAAATTTAAATTTAATATACGACGTGAAAAATGGGATCAATTAACCTTATTTACGTACATCCACTCGTCTTTCCTTTTCAAGACTACTGTATCAAATTTATTTTTTCCTTTCATATTTTATCAACTATCTTTAGGGCTTGTTAATTATTTTTATTGAAATCTCGCACATATTTGGTAATATATAATACTCGTATTCTAGAATAAAAGAAAAGCCTACTTTGCAGGGCTATTCCGTCCTTTTTTATCCCCTCAATTATTTTGTACGTACTCCAATAGATCTTGCATTTTTGTTTTTCAATTTTTGTGCTCTATTGTATTTTGGCAGACAACAGGTCTGTATACTCTAACCAATGAGGTAGTGTTAAACTGAAACAATTAATAATCGTTGAAGTGTATAGTCTACGTTTATCTCATGTATTACACTCATTTATGATTACCCTTATCGTACATGATTACAAAAATATAGCAAATTTCACAAAAATTCAAACAGTAGGTGTTCAAAATGTCCTCCATTGTGATCAAGACAGGCGGACTGACAATGTTTCAGTAAAGAGAATCGTATCGTTTGCAAAATTTCAGAAATCCCAGGAAACTTTCCAGGAATATTTAAAGATAACACTAGCTTTGGTAATCCTCTGACGTGCAGTGATGCACATATTGTTAACAGTATTAAACCCAACTAAATAATAAACAAACCCAAGACACAATAGAGCATTGAAAAATAATAATGTAAAATCCAGTGGCGTGGATTTTGTGATTACATATAGTCACAGTATTTTGTTACATGCTTTTTTCTTTAATTTTAATTGCTTGAAGTAGAGGGGGTGGACATGCACGGGGTATAACACGGAAGAAGAATTCTTCCGTGTTATACCCCGACTCTCTCGATTTTGATGAAATTTGATATCTGCAAACTTTTAGGGTGACAAAAAACTCTACCCCGTTTCTGCACCCGCTATAACATATCTGATGCTGGTATTATTATAAATGAACATATAGGGGAGAAAGACAAATATAAATAGAAACGGAATCGGCACTGTCAGAACTTTTAAATAATCCAGGGTAAGAGTCTCATATAAAATGTATAGGTTGAGTATCAATCTTTGGTGACCTCGGCAAACAATTCCCCGTTAGGGGTGTTTTTCTATTTTCCAATGATAAGTTTTAGCGTATTTTCGATTCTCTGGAGACGCGCGACCCCTGCTTGTAACTTTAGATTCGATATCGGCTAAAATAGTTTTCATGTACGTATTCTGATCCCTTGCACCAAGAGATCAACGAAATCTCTTTTCTTCCCTAATTACGCGAGGGTCGTGTTGCCAGATAGATTTTAAATTACAATTTTGTTAAGTAATTTTAGGCATTTTTTCAGGCACATTTTATAGTAGGGTGGATTTTTTCGGCATCAACAAAATGATTACTTAAGCCCGACGATGATCGACAGATACACTAGGCACAAAAATTAAGGGATGTACAAAAATGCAATCAAGCTTCTAGTTTTCAGACCTTGAATTAAAATTTTTTATCATCAACAGTTTTTGAGTAATCATCAGAAAACCATCGGAAGAACATTTTTTCTTGCCTTTTAAAAGGTTTACGAACTTAAATAAATCTTATTCAGTAATTTCATCATAAAGCTTTTTTAGATGATTTTATCCTCTTTAATTTGAGCGGACTAAAAGCCTTGTATGATGATTTTTCGCTTGAGTTATCGTCGTTCAAAACAAAAAAGTCAGTTTTGACTTTGGTAATTAATTTCACGGGGAACAATTTTTTTCCATTTTTATTTCTTACAATAATCAACATTTTTTGGTAGAAGTATATGGATTATTCCTAAATAAAACCTCATTTTCAACCTCAAAAATGAATGAAAAATGAATAATTCGTCCTTAAATTGATTTTTAGCAAAAACGACAAACTCAATCATTCCGAACACAGTGAAAAAAAATCGCAGCATTTTGAAATTTTCAGGGTCTCTCTGAAATACTTTTAGGTTGAAAATAAACAGTGAATATCCTTAGTCAATCCATTATTTGCAAAGTTATGCCAAGTTAAGCGTATATCCCTCAATACGCCATTTTTTACCTCTTTTTCAATCAACATTCTCGCACAGAATTTGTTTTTATCAAAAAAATAACTACGACTTGTAAAATAATACTTTGCTGTTTTAAATACCCTTCTTGAACTTTCTGTATGATAATTATTTCCCGATTAAGTACCAAAATTAAAACTAACTTTCTTGCTTTCAACGACGACAACTCAGCGAAAAATCATCGTACAAAGCTTTTAGACCGCTCAAATCAAAGAGAATATAATAACCAAAGAAGCTTTATGATGAAATCACTGAAATATTATTAATGCCTGTGTAGCTTTTAAAAAGCAAAAAAAAAAAATTGAAACAAATTGTTTCCGATGGTTTTCTTATGATCCTCTATATTTCTTATGATATCTCCAAAACTGCTGATGGTAAAACCTTTGGAACTCGACGTCTGAAAACTAGAAACTTGGAGCTTCAATTTTCTTGTTTTAAAATTGCTCTACGACTATTTTTCTCCAAGTTACAGCCCTCCGAAAATTACCTCACCTAAAAATTTTTTTTTACATCCCTTCATTTTTTATGTTTTATTTTACAAGATAGAAATTTAAATATTTTAACTGTCATAACAAACAAAAAAACTGGTAAATAAACACAATGGTAGCGCTAAATTAAATTACTTATACCTAGATCGATTCACATATAACAAGTCTACATGACGGCATCTCCGCTGCCGCTTAGCAATTTGAGTTTAACATCACTGAGTTTTAAAAATTTTGGTTGTCTTTGTCGTGTATATGAATGAAATATGATCTTTTTTAACGCTAATTCAGAACTTTTCCAGAACATGACACAAAATAAAATTAAGATCAGCAAATACGCTGTAATCTGACCGCTTCGCAAAGAACAAGAAATGGGTATAACATATTAATCCACCATTACTAAAGGTATATTTATGTCATGACTCACGAATTATTAACACGAACGAGAGGAGAACTGCATCCCTCTTCTGATAAATTATCACCTATCACATCCGCAGACTATTCGGAATATTCGAAACTCTGACTAAAATAAAACTCAAAATTACTGTTGCCATTACAATGGCCCTGTAGATAGCGACGCCTTTTGTGCGCAACAGAAAGAGAAAAGTCGTAAATTATAGGAAGTGCTGTAAACCAAAGGTCGTAAATAAATATCAATAATTGCACAATATTGGAAGCAATAATTCTTCGGAAATGCACAATTGCAAAGGAATTCCAATTATGGTCCGGGAAATTCGGCCAGGGCCGGATCGACCGTTGTCGGTTGCGTTTCCATCGATTGCATGTGAAAATATTTCATTAAAATAATAATTTTATTTTACTGCCACTGTTCGATCTAATTTGAGTATATTAAAGTTATTTCATGATAATTTAAACTTGAATTAAATAAATAGTGGCTCAGTTTACAATTTTTAATTATGCCAATAAATTTATCATATAATTAATATCAAATCATAATTAATTAATATCAAAAAAATTATTCTGGTTTTTTACATATTGGAATTTTGTATAATGTTTTAATACAATAGAAGCATATTTTCAATAACATATTCTAAAATAAAAACATTATAAGACATTTATTTAAAAGTTAATTATCTCGGAAAGACGACCGCTGTTGTAGATTATGTTATGAAAAATATGCTCTACGAATAAATCTTATGCCATGTTGCCCTAAACAGAAAAATGTTTCTGTTACGGTGCACTGAATTTTCCTGTTAATAACTGGTTTGGATAACTGAGAAATTATTATTTATTAGTACCTAATTGTACTAATAAAAGCTATACGAAATAATTCAAACTTCATACGAACAAATTCTAACACTAATCACAAGAAAACCAGTCATACACTGTCAAGATTGGAATTGTAACACCTAAAACTATAATTGTATTATAACAATGAAATCTGTGGCCATGAAAAGTAGCATTCAAACTAGGGACTTTTATATTCATTAAAAATAAATCCTTCGCCTAAGTTTAACACCTACGAATATTTTGTGAATCTTTTTATATACATTTCATCATCATTAGGTCATCAGTCCTAAGACTGGTTGGACGCTAACCTCCAGCTTCTCCTATCTTGTGCTAACCTACGCATTTCGCTAATTGTGCTACAACCTACATCCCTTACTATTTGCGAGCAGTAGCCTAATCTAGGCCTACCTCTGCCTTTCTTCACTCCTATTTCTGCCTCCAAAATATCGCGGACTATTCCCCCATGTCTCAGCAAGTGGCCTACCATTCTATCTCTTCTCTTCTTTAAGTTTTTCCACATACTCCTTTTCTCGCCGACTTTCTCCAATACTTCTTCGTTTCTAACCCTATCAGTCCATGGTATTTTCATCATTCTTCGGTAACACCACATCTCAAAAGCTTCTAATTTCTTCCTACTTGCTTCCCCTACCGTCCAGGTTTCGCAGCCGTAAAATTCCGTGCTCCATACATATGTTTTCAAAAATCTCTTCCTTGTTTCTAAGTTTATTACCCCCGAGCATAAAAGTGCTTTCTTTTTGTTAAAAGCTACTCGACCCTGCGCTATTCTTTGTTTTATGTCTTTATCGCTTCTTCCATCCCAATTTATTTTACTTCCTAAATAAGTGAAGTCTTTAACTTCCTCCAATCTTTCATTATTAATTTGTACTTTCGTTTTTGCTCTGCTCTCGCGCCCTCTGCACACTAACACTTTAGTTTTGTTTTTATTCACCCTCATTCCGTATTCCTCTGTCAACACTGCCTCCATTTCGTTCAATGCTGATTCTAGTTCCTCCTTACTAGATGCTAATACTGCTATATCATCCGCGAATCTCAGCATTTTTAGTTTCTGTCCCTGTACTTTAATCCCGAAATCCACTCTATCTTTTACCACATTAATCGCCTCTTCGATGTACAGATTAAAAATTAGTGGTGATAGCGTACATCCTTGTCTTACTCCTTTCCTAATACCTACTTCCCTTTCTTCCCCTTCTACTTCTATAACAGCAGTTTGCTCTATGTATAGATTGTGTACTACTCTCCTATCTCTATACTTCATTCCCGCGCTCTTTAGTATCTCGAACATTTTTTCCCATCTTACGTTATCAAAAGCTTTTTCTAAATCTACAAATCCTATATAAGCGTTCTTTCCTTTTTCTATTGTTTTCTCTAACATTACTCTTAGCGCCAGAATAGCTTCGCGAGTTCCCCTATTTCGCCTAAACCCGAATTGGTCTTCTCCTAGTATTTCCTCCGCTCTATTTTCCATCCTCTTCTGCACTATTCTAGTTAAGATTTTTGACGCATGGGAAGTTAGGCTAATCGTTCTAAAGTTCTCGCATTTGTCGGCTCCTCTCTTTTTCGGTATAGTAACGATAATGTTCCTCTTATAATCCTCCGGCATCTCGCCCGTTTCGTATATGTATTTTACCAGTTCAAACATCCTATTTACTACTTTCTGTCCCGCACATTTCAAAATTTCCGCCTGTATTTTATCTACACCCGGCGCTCTATTATTCTTTAGCCCCCTTAGTGCTATTTCAAATTCCTCTCTCAATATAGGTTTTCCTACATCTTCCCTATCGATGCTAGATTCTTCCTCTAATATCTCTCCTAATTCCTGACCCTCGTATAAATTTCCTAAGTACTGCTTCCATCTATCCGCTTTCTCCTCTCTTCCTATCAGTATGTCCCCCGATTGACTCCTAACATTTCTACTTATTGTTCCTACATCCCTGAAGTTCCTCTTAATTATTTTGTAAGCCTCATCGGTCTTACCTACTTGCAACTTATCTTCTACTTCTTTGCATTTCTCCTCTATCCATTGTTCTTTCGCTTTTCTGCATTTTCTAATGATTTCCCACTTTATTGCCTTATACGTTTTCAATCCTTCTTCGTCTCGTCTGTTTTTGTAGCCTCGTCTCTTTTGCATTAAGTTTATATACATTTACTTTTAATAAAGTATATACATTTACTTTATTTTAATTTAAAATACTACATACCTAATAGGTACATCTAAAATACAGCTAAAGCCCCAAAATATAATGCTCTACCGCTTTGTCGGATTTGTCAAAGCACCGCTGAAAAGGAAACAATAAAAGTACTTGCGAGTCCTTTACAGCCAGCACAAGATGTATAACTTATGGGAAAACCCGTTCCAAACAAAGAACTAATTAGTCACTAGTGTTATACTTACGTTGTGTACTGTGCTTCCTAAATAAAGAGATATATAGATATGTGATATTTTGTATTATACAGGGTGTCTGTGTCCTACAAAAGCTAAGCTCACGTCACGTTTATTCTTAAGGTAACACCAATCCTTCTGTATTTTAACATTTGAGTTTCTTGGAAAATTCTCTGTCTCTGAAAAAAGTCTGTATCACTTAAATTTCATTATTTCTAGTTAAATCGTAACATTGTAAAAATATATAATAACCGCTTTAGAATATTTTAGGTTAGAGGAAATAAAAAATATTATGAGGTTTTTAAATATGAATGTATTAATGATATTGTTTTCTATTTTCATGTAAAATTTAATGTATACTGTGATTGTACTTTCATGATTTACTAAATTAGTGTTCTATTTTTTTTATTTTTCATGCACACGACTTAACATAGTTCAAAGTTCAACGCATCAACGTAGGTGTTGTATTGTCGTATTCATTATTGTTTAATTTATTTTCTTCACAATGCCTTATTATACTCGTATATAATCATTATTTCTCCTCTTGAGAATATGTTGAGCACTAAAATTGTTAAATTAAGTCATATAGTTTACTTTTTTAAATTAATGTTAGTATAATAGCTTTCTGCAACCCTATTACCACGCTTTAGGGTTATTGCTGCCAAAATAGTTCTATTGTTGTACTTTAAGTATTCTTATTATACAAAGTAACTCAGCGGCCCTTAAACACTTAGGTGCATAATACGTTCTTTTGTCTGACAGTTATCTAAGTAACTTTTACCACAGATTAGTCTATCGCAGTCAAATGCCTTAAACGAGATTTATCTTTGGCCAAAAGTAAATTTTTAAGTTCGTAACACCCTGTATATATTTAATAGATTATAATATTTAAATAGAATATCTCAAAAAATCAATAACTTATGCGATTAAAATCAATAAGAGGAATAAACAATGCATAATCCTCTGTTTAAAAAATCGATCTTAATAAATAATGTGTAAATTAATTTATCGATAATTCCGTACGTATTTCACTTCACAATTTTATTTTAAAGATTTTGTTAAAAATTGGAATGGAGGAGTTTGAAGGAGTTATGCTGCGTGCCGTTTTTAAATCATGTTTCGAGAAAAACGCGTTTAAAGTATTGAAATGTGAAAAAACGTAAAAACCGACTGTTGTTTACCATTAATCTATCATAGGACCATAAAGTTGCTCTTCTATACTTAAATATTCTTCCTCATTCTCTTTTTTCGAACATTTTATGTTAAAGCGTGCCTCTTTCGCTGCATTTGCCAAAGTCATTTCGGCGTGCTTAATCCGGTTAACGTCCGCTTCTAGACAAAAATTGTATGATTGAACGCCAATATCCAATACTTTTATAATATCTTTTATAGTAGTCATTGCGATGATTTAGCGTGGGAAAATTCTGATGAGCGTGGGAACTTTTTGATCCTTTGATGTTTGCCGCCGGCACGCATCATATTCAGATCAAAGGATGCCGCCAGAGAGGTGTTAGCTTCAAAGGTGACAAATAAAATATCAATTAACGGCATATCAATTAGCGACAATTACAGGCTGCAATTTTATTTCAATACTATTTAAAAAAAGTCGGACTCATGGAGGAGTTGAACCCGGGACCTCCGGGTTCCCAGCTAAACATTTTAGCGATGAGCTATCGAGGTCTTAAATAATATGTGTCTGAAGTTGTATATATATGTATACTAGAATTACTTCACATGACCGCTGTTGTGGATCCGAGACTCGGGAGTATGGCTGTACTAGAGAAAAAGCAAGTATGGTAGCACTAAAGAAAAAACTGATAACGTCACACACATAATTACTTTAAAATTTCTCGCTTGTGTTCAAATCAGGGTGTAATCAAGTATGAAAGTGGGAAGGAGGCTCTGAATAGTGTTTCAATATCGCTCATTGGAATTTACTTATAATTTTTTAATCTATTATTTACAGGTTAGTAGGCACGGATAGGCGCTGGGGTGGCATATATCAAAGGAACCGTCGGATAGACGTTAGCGTCAAAGGTGTTATTATTGTTGTAATAACGGATTAAAATATCTGTTAATATACGAGGTGATCTTTATAAACATACACAGTACTTGGTGGTAGTATTTACAGGGTGATCTTTCCAATACTTTTATAATTCGAAGAATATTAGTCAGACCATCATTAAAAGTACGCAGAGCAATATCAGTCGCTATATTCAAGACTTTTTTGCCACTTGAATAAGATTTTGAAGTCAATTCCCAAACAGTAGCATTCAAACTTTCATTGCTTTTTTGCATGTAGCCTCCCAAGCAACGGTTTAGTTGGCATGTAGCCTCCCAAGCAACTCGTCTCGGCTCAGGTCCTTGCAAATCGTTTAATGGCCTGAAAAACCTCCTTATGAAGTGGCGGCTTATGATAGAAGATGCCCAAGGAATCCGCTGCTTGCGCCTTTTTCCAGTCACACCAAGACTGTGAGCACGTCTGGTGCTGCGGATTTTCGTTGGTTGACAACTTGATGAAATAAGATTGCCCAGATTTCATTTTTCATATTTTCCAAGCAGCGATAACTATTTTGAAGCCTAATCCTCGAGGATTTCTTTCATGAAACGTGTTGTTTGAATCGCACGTTATACACATCACGTGTTGCGCAATAACAGAGAAAACGACAAAAAAATTTATAATTCTATTACCGATTTCAAAATATATCTAAACGTAAAAAGATATCTATACCGATAACTAAACCTTCATCAGAAACTTTTAATTTCTTGGCAGAAGCACTGTCACAAGTCTTGATGACGTACTGCTCCGATCGACAACGCCGACGCCGCGTTGGATAGGATTTTTTACCTTTCCTGTCCAAGTAATCGATGTTTTGAAAAACTTCCAGTGTTCAAGATATATTCTTATTTATCGTGTTGCCTGTGATTTAAATTCAACACTCATATACTGAATTAATATATCGACATATCTGAAAAATTCTTTTTTTTTTATTATTTTTGTAATAAATTGGATAATTTTTCCACTCATTTCGGGGCCAAATTTAAGATCTACACTTTCTAATTCCGCTTTCCTCGTTTAGCAATTATATGATTTTAAAAAGGCCACCGCCCGTCGCCGGTCCCCCGGGTCCGGAGTCTAGACAGACGGACAAAAGTTGTTATAATTGGATTAGGAATAATTTAAAAGATACCTTCTTAAAGCCCACGGGAATCGACGTTATAACAATGTTAATCAACCAGTTTAATCATTCAGCGGGTATTAGCGGTATTATTAACGATATAAACGCCACCGGACTAAATTACTTGTAGAACCAATTTAGCGTAGTGTGCAGTGGACGGCACAGGGTGTTGCGTTCCGGTAGTTGTCATCGAGGCAATTTTGATACTTGACTGCGTCACTTTCCGTCCTCTATTTGACTATTCCGTAATTGCATTTTCAACCGTTTTAATTACCCATACAATATATCTTCATTATATATTTTTAGCGACGTTGTTTTAACGCTGCCGCCGTATCCATTTGCATTTTTTAATGCGCGCAGCAATTTAGATACTGCACTTTTATTATTACAGCTAATAAATTATCGGGCCAGCTGTAAATTTGCATTAAAACGCAAATTATTCGGTACGGGGTGTAGTATCAGATGTGAATTCGCGTTGTATGTGTATTTTTCTAGAAGCAGTAATCCGTTGGATTACTATCTGCTAAAATACACGACTAACATAGTGTGCAGCTGAAAAAGAAATGTTATTAGTATAGGAAATATTAGTAGTATATAAAATATAGTTATTGTAAAATGTACATCCATAATAAAACTAGAACCCTGCTCAGTGGCGGATCTAGAATTTTACCATGGGGAGGGTTTTGGATTTTGAAATTCGGTTACTTTTTTTTAGAATATCGCGATTATCATTTTATGGCGTCAAAAATAATAAAATATTGTTGAAAATTATTTTTTATTACATGTACAATGTTAAAATCTATTTTGTTATATAGTTTTTTTTATATTTCGTTTTTTATATTATTTCGTTGTCTGCGGATGAAATACTAGGAGAATTTTTCAAAAAACCTTAACAAAGATTATAGAGAAAGTTAGTGAGAAAGAACTCTTCATGAAATTATAACATTTATTTATATTTCATGTCAAAATAGATTTTCATAGAAAATTTGTATGTTCAATATAAGAAATTATACACCTTCACCAACATATTTAGACATTATGAAAAAATATTGTTGTTTACTAATGTAAAAAAATAATAATACTCTACTAAATACATATTTTAATGTTCTAATAATTATTTTGGTAACAATTATACAAATTGTTACTATTACCTTGTGCCTTTTCCAAGAATAAGTAAGAACAGTACCACTATCCTCACGGGGGGGGGGGTTAAACCCGAAAATCCCCCCCCGTAGATCCGCCACTGACCCTGCTACTAGAATAGCAATAGAATTAATAAAGAACGACAATAGAAACGATTTATGAATGTTCCAGTTTCAGTCTAGATCGGCGAGTGTATAATTAAATAAAAAATATAATTTGCGTTTTCCCAGCTGAAGCTATATCTGTATAGAAATAAAATTCAAGTCAGGTAACTTATATAAAGGGTGGTCCAACCATAATGCACGATGTTAATTGTGAGTCACACCTTAACGTCAGGTTTTTTGCCCAACTTAATTTGACATTTCTTTATTTCGGTGTTTGACAAATTCAACCATGGAGAGGTACACAATTGAGCAGCGCGTTAAGATTGTTAAAGCCTTTTACGAAAATGGGCGTTCAAATCAAAATGCATTTCGTGCACTTCGAGATTTTTTGGTCAGCATAATCGACCAAATGTGTCTACAATCGGGAGAATTGTGCGCAAATTTCAGCCAACCGGGTCTGTAGGAAATGTGAACACCTGTGCATGCTGGCTCAGTTCGTTCTGCGGAGAACATTGCTGTTGTTCGCGATAGTGTAGCAGAAGAGCCGTCAACCTCGACTCGTCGTCGTGCCCAACAATTGTGGCCAGAAATTGAGGATATGGACCTGGACGATA
This sequence comes from Rosalia funebris, assembly GCA_037954035.1. Taxonomy (NCBI): domain Eukaryota; kingdom Metazoa; phylum Arthropoda; class Insecta; order Coleoptera; family Cerambycidae; genus Rosalia; species Rosalia funebris. Next base: position 16,567,515 of record JAZFAV010000001.1, on the reverse strand, counting down.
TGTGGTTCCAACAGGATGGTGCCACTTGCCACACAGCCAACGAAACAATGGCACTTTTGCGCGAGAAATTCAATGGCCGTGTTATCTCACGTCGTGGCGATGTTAATTGGCCCCCACGATCATGTGATTTGACACTGTTGGACTTCTTTCTTTGGGGATATTTAAATAAAAAAGTGTACGTCAATAAGCCAAGAACAATTCAAGAGCTAAAGGATGAGATAATTCGGCACATTAACGACATTGAACCTCAATTATGTCTCAGAGTCATTGAAAATATGGACCATCGGATAGAGGTATGCCATCGAAGCCGTGGCGAGCATTTGGCCGATATTTTGTTTCACACATAATTGTCATAGATCCTTCTATCATAATAAAAAATATTAAGATAATTCTCTGAAAACTTTTTGTTTTATTTACAATTAACATCGTGCGTTTTAGTTGGACCACCCTTTAGTATACACTACGAGGCACTTGAGTCATTTTAATTACATAGCACTCGCACAAGCGTGACTATACCAATTTCTGGTTGGGTTATGGTTAGAGATGCATCAAGTCAAGTAACTGGATGTTTTTATAAATTACTTGGCTTGACTTGAAAACCAAGCTTTTCAAAAATTCACTACTTGACTTGACTGAAAAATCAAGTCAAGTAGTGAACTCTTGACTTGATCGTTACTGCTTGACTTAATATCAAGTAATTTCAAGCTACTTGATATTACTTGATAACCAAATAACCATTCAATTATGTTCGAGAACGCGCGATTTCCACATCATTAGAAAGTGGAGCCTACTGTACACTTCCAATGGTGATAATTGGTATAAATATGCTTCTGGATAAACTTGAAAAATGGGTTATAGAACTCGACAATAACCCAGATAGAGATGAAACTCATGAGCAAATAATATGTAGCATTCAAGTGGCAAGGGACAAAATTATTAAACATTACGAGAGAAGTAACTGGATATACTGTGTTGTTTTAATCTTAGACCCCCGACATAAGGTGGAACATTATCCAATACAAATTGGGAAAAGGACTTGCAGATGGATGCAGTCAAGCATTTTGAAGAAATTTTCAAAACAAAGTATTCTAGGTCCAATTCATTGCTCATATCATCTTCATCTTCAAAACCAGATGAAAATAGTGATTGCGGTGAATTTGACATCGCTCTGCTAAGTTTATAGAAATATCCTGTCAACCCAAAAGATGAAATGGCTTGGCGCTATGAAATAGACAAATATATGCCTGATTCACGAGTCGACAGTTGTGAAGATATTTTAGAATAGTGGAAAAGACACGAAAACGTTTTTCCAAACTTGGCCATAATGGCCAAAGATTTTTTATCAACACCTTCATCTTCAGCTCTTGTTGAAAGGCAGTTTTCCAGGGCTACTCTAACTAATACAAAAACCCGTAACCGATTAGGCGATAACTCTATTAGAAGCCTCATGTGCCTTAGATCGTGGATGGCAAACGATGATATTAAAGATTTTTAAACTTTGCTATTACTACTATGTTACTGAAGAAAAAGAGGGCATACATTGGAAAATCATTTTATCGTTATCAGTTTTATTATTTTGTTTAATATTTTAGAATAATTTGTTATTATGTTATTAATATGCCCAATAAATACTTTATTATTAGTATTTTTTACATTTATATTTAAATATTTATTATATAGATTATAGTTTAAGATTTAGTTTTGGAAATAAAAGGCTTTATTGCAAGGTTTCCCTTATTATTATTTCTTGATAATATTAAATGATTAATGAAAAATCAAGTAGTCCTCAAGAACTACTTAATTTTTCAAGTACTTGAAATATAACTACTTGACTTGCAACTTTCAAGCTACTTGACTTCAAGTCAAGTCATGTAGCTTGAAAGTCAAGTCAAGCCGTGCATCCCTAGTTATGTTAGTGGAATATAAAACACTACCTCCTTAATGTATTGCATTTGAGAAACTATAACGTATTCAATCTTGCACTAATAACGGTGTATAATTTTAGAGAAAGGTACTGAAAATTTTTCTCCGTTTCCCCTTCAACTATAATAAAATTAGTATCAAGTAGGATTGCATAAACACAGAATTATATGTATTGTTTCCAGAAAAAGGTTAGTACCACACAGTGAACTGCAGAAAACGACTGCAAACAAATTCTAATCAATCAACTATAAATTAGTAATTTTATAATGATGGAATGTTTCTGTCAGGAAAAATCGTCTCAAAGAACAAATATGTAAAAATCAATGATACTATAAGAGATACTGTGGCCATTTAGTAAATTAAAATTTGTTAAGCAAACATGCATAAAACACTCATTAACAAGCTTAAGATATCAGTAGCAACTTTCTTGAAATTGAAAACACATATAGTATTTTAAGATATATTTGTAACTAAACAATTACAAATGATTTATAATTTGTAAATCAATACCACCTAAACCTAACACATTTCCAACCATATGAGATTAGGGTTAGCTGTCTACCACATTACGATAGACTGTACCGTAATGTGGTCCAAAATAGCTTCAGTGAGGTTTTGCTAGATCGGTCTTAACTTAATGATTCTATAATTTTCAATAGTTGATTTTTCTTTTTCAAAAAACACGCATAAGAGAGAGATTATTTCGTACATTTATTGTTCACCATGTAAAATATATCGGATACAAAGAGAAATATAGGAATGTCAAGACTTGCTTCTTAATACAAGCGACTCAAACAATTTTGAAAAGTACATATATTCTGATGTAGTTGTAGTCACCGATCATCAGTGATTAATTTTTTGCAATCAACTGAAGAGCATTGTCACCGAATTGATAATGATAATCATTCATTGAAAAGCATGAAATCGCCGATGAAGTTGATACTAGAGATGTAATTGTAAAGGTGTAAGGTGTTTATTGGAAATCCTAGGGCAAGCAATCTGTCCACATGTATGATAAGCCAAGGTCTGAGGGTTTAAACCTCTTGAGTCTGTACACTTCATCATTGGGCATAAACATTTGGTTAGCTCATACATTAGATGCATTGTAAATCTTTGACGATATTTAACACTAAAGATTTGATCTCCTTACTGATGGAAACCAATGAGATGTCGTGTTGACTGACGTTGTTGAGCATGTACCATTTTGCATCCACAATAATTCACAGCACTTTATTTTGAAACCTCTGTAGCATGTCCAGGTTAGAACTTGCTATTGATCCAAGTCCAACCTGGCTTGAGTATGGCTTTGTAGAGTACTATAATACTTTGCTGTCTATGGAAAGTTGGAATTTTCATCCAGTCCAGTACATCTGTATTAGTTTTAGTTCAAGTTGTTTGCGTTTAATAAATATATGTTTGCGCTATTTAAGTTTTCTGTCCAGGTGCATGTCGAGATATTTAAGAACTTTTTTTTTATGATAACTGACAGTTGTTTAATTCAGTTGGCGGACATGTATCCTTCGTCGTAAATATTACTGGTATAAATGTACTGGTTTGGTTGTGTTGGCTTTTATGCGCCACTTCCTAAGCCACTCTTCTACTCTATTCAAGTTTGTAGGTTTCTTGATCCTGGTATCAGATCTATGTGGGATGCAAGTACTGAAGTATCATCAACAAATCTGGCAGATATTGTAGCTCTGGTTGTTGGTAAATCAGATGTGAATAGTAATAGTAAAGTGGATCCTAGGATACTGCCTTGTGGTAACCACATCCGGGCTTTAAACTGGATGGAATAAAATTGAAATGTTCTTATTAAATATTCTTCATAACGTAACCTACTAAACAGAAAGACTGCAGGTAATTGCCCATTTTACGCTAATTTTACCACGGTGGTAAATTATAGTGATTTTACTTTTCCAATTCCTTCAAAAACCAGTTTTATAATACCTTATAGGGTAATAAGTCTCGCCAGAGTTGCAGAATACGTCGTAAACTGTTTGCTCCGATTCAAGCTGTGAGTGAACCTATAAATACTATTGCCTGTGTATTATTCTAGTTATTCGGTAGCACATATATTTAGCTCATTCTCAGTTAATTCAAGTTTAACTTAATGCAAACGGTTGATCTCACGCGTTACCCTGCAATATTATTGTGCATTCGCTGAAACCGACAACTCGAAAACGCACGCGATAGCTATTAAAATAATGACTAAAAATAATAAACTTGCCTGAAACTTTAATTCACGGAATCGAATTCATAGAAAGCGGCGCATGAATATGGCATGTCTGCACGGACGGATCCTAATTTGGTTGTATTTGTTGTTATTAGGGGGTGGTTACTCACGAGCGGGCAAACGGAAAATCGGGGTGGGAGACTTGAATAAATGTTTACCTGCGTACTCCAGAGAGTTTTTTCCATGATACGATCACGATATTTAAGTTCCCCCAAAGACATTAGTCTAATCAACCCTGGTTTATACTAATGTAACAATCTAGTAAAGTGTAGTTGTATTATTTAACGGTGACATCAATTTGCAAAATCTATAGAAAAGGATAAGTTATCTTAGGTTATTGAAATTTAAATCTCTATAGAAGCATATTTAACAATTCCCCTCTATTACCGTTTATCTTATAATGGTATAAAAATCTAAGAAATTGGATCGTCAAGAAAAATAATAACATTTTTGAAATCATTTCCTTGTCAAAGAGATTTTGGCAGGCGGAACAAGGAATTTTTAAATCTGCTGTAGCACCATCCTTGTACTTATTTAGAATGCTAGTGGATTATTTCTGAAGGGAAAGAAGTTGTTTTCCATTTCCAGGAGCCATTTAATTTTTCTGTACTTTTTGTTAAAAAGAGTACAGAAATTTATTTTGATTTTAATTATAAATCCTCGTAAATTTGAGGAAGTTCTACATTACACATATAACTGCAGCTCTATTTCGTGAAGGACAGCTCAATTATCATCTTTGAGGGCTTGGATTGTTTATAGAGTAATTGACAAAGGTTCTAGCCTTGGCCTAGTTCCAAATAACAAAATCCAGTTATGTCAAATCCCACGATCCTAAGTGGCCAGTTTTTCGTCATTTTCGGAAATAACACGTTTAGGAAATTAATATTGATAATATTATTTACCGGTTTGTGTGGCTTGTAGCGAGCGCTATCTTGCTGAAATTACATATTGCCTATGTCTATTTTACCCAATGTAGGCCACAAGAATACGTTGTGATATTCAGTGACAATGATCACCCAGCAATAGATAAAGCTGGATTTCCTGCTACACTTTTAGCTACAGTAGCAACATTTTTAACGGTTTTGGCAGTACAGCAACTAACTTATGCCTTCCGATTAGAATGTTAGTAGATTTGTACGAATTTAGTGGTTAGATTTGCTGTTTTAAGACTATACTTGATTGGTTGGTACCAAACACTCCTCAAACTCTAAGAGGTGTCTGTGCAAAATATTCACTACATTTGTAGATGTGCGTATACTATGCATACATTTAAGTCATAATATAATGTCTCGTTAGTTACATACCATATAGGTTGAGCACTAGTTGGTCATAAGATCTTGGGTTGGAAATTTTGGGTAATTTCAATATTAGAAATACTCTCAATATCGTGTGGTCAAGTCTATAAGGTCACACTAATTTCTGGATGGTCTTGCTGATACAGTTTTAATTTGCTGTGTATGAAGACTGGGGATCTACAGCCATTTATCCTACACAAATGTTATAAAATGTGAAATAGAGGAAAACGAAAAAAATGGACTAAGTGGTGCAGTTACTTTATAAATGTAGAAACTATAAGGAATTCCAGCTGAATATACTAATTTATATTTTTCTGGGGTTTAGTTTTTACTAATTTCCAACAGGATACGCCTATGGTGGCTATCATCCACGAACACGTACCCGTCATGTTTGACACGCGAATATTTACGATATCAGCAGAGCATTATTCCGTCACGAAAGAGGAAGCACATAAAAATAAAGGCCAATCAGCGAAATGAGAGGGTTTTTATTTATTAGTTGTTCATTCAACGCCATATCCTGTAAATTTTCTGGCTGTTTTGTTTAATAAAGTCTTTCATATAGGCGCAATTGAACCGTCACTCGCAGGCGGCCGAACCTCTCTCCTCTACGCTTTAATCTGAGCCGTTCAGTTCGAACGACTCGACTATAAATCTCACTTTTATATCGCGGGCGGCCGTTGTCGTCGCCACCTATGATCGCTCCACCGTTAGCCTGGTTTTAATTAACGGCCGGTAGAAATAAAAGCCGCCAACTTCAATATCTCGTTCCCTTTATGAGCCGGACTTTTAGTTCGCTTTTTCGTCAAAAATGCTGATATTAGCTCATTTTTAATTTTCTGCACACTGCTCTCTTATTTGCCAGTGAAGGATTTTTTCGCTTTATGTATTAAAACGGGCGTAAATCTGAAGTTTGTCATACAAGCCTCGCCTTCATACAAGCCGTATTTTATATAGCTGGACAAAGAGAACCTTTATACGTATTTCGTTTTCATTCATTCGGCAACTTTTCAGAAGCATTAAATGGCTTAAATATATGTTTATTAAACATCAAAAGTTGGATTAAAATACATATGGGTTGATTAATTGTTGGAACTCTAATTAATTCGACATTGACTGTTGAATTAAATTTAAGTCAGATCGTTGGTACACTTCCTATACGTTTGATTCAAAATCTTCCTTTTCTTTTTTTATACAGAAGGGCCCATTTCAAACTTGAATACTAAGAAAGATTGTATTTATTAATCAACTTTGATTTAGTTTTTTTTAAGGTAGAGCACCTAGAACTACACTGTACAAAACGTCATATTTTATTTTTAATAATCAAGGCCTACTGCCATTTTTTCAGAGCTAAAATTCAAGAATCCGTATTAGCATTTTTTTATAAAATCTTGTTTGCACACGTGGCTCCACATGTGCCGTGATAATATTTGTATATATTAGTTTTAAGTTTTGTAAATATTAGAAGTAGAAACCCTTGTATATTCTGCTAGTACTCGGAAGCATCTGTTTCTTACGGGTGAAAGTACGGCCATCCCAGACAATTAGTTACTTTATTTATTACTGCAGCTATCCATTTGTTAGAACCCTTGTAGATTAGATCAATGGTCATAAACCATTAACTTAATCTAGTTGAAGCTACACTTGTCATAACAAGTGTACCACACCAGGCTATTGGCTTTTGGGATAAGTTTTTCAAGTTAATCAATTCCCTCAACTCGCTCCAAAACATTCGCCTCCCTCGGTACTAGCTTGCTCTCTATTCATTTATTCTAAACAAACGTAGCTATAGCAAAAACATAACCACTAGTATCATTTCGCTACATGCACCCCTGTGACCGCCATGATCTGAATACACCCAGTATGTATACCTGCTGTACTCAGCACCCTCATAATAGTATGTACCAAATTTAATAACGAAAACATAATTATGCATTTATTAATAGACAAAGTAAGCCGTGGAATAGACATCAAGAACAGATCACAAAATTAATTCCAATAATATTACTAAGCACTGAGAACATAATTACGCTACAGAAGTGGCGTAGAACCAATAATGGTAATGGTAGCCAAGAAAGTAAAACATGAATATAAAACACTCTGTATATTAGTGTACCTATATAAAATGTTCAAAATCGCGAGAAGAACTAGAAATTCTAGTCATACTTCGGTACACTTTTAATTAAATGCTATAATATATTTAAAAAATTATATAGAGAGGCTACAAAATGTGAACGATATGAACATATACTTCAATGCTAGAATATTATAATATATTACAATTTCTACCCCTATTGAATGCTAATGCAAATGGCACCCTACGATTTGAAAATTCAATGGTTATTTTAAGGGGATCTGATGGATTTCAATCATACTTCCACAGGCTTAGTTAACGATTTCAGCATAATTTGTAACTCACAAGTGAATATTCATTACGAAATAGCGATTGGATTACAGAATTTTCCATTGAGGTTTTATTGGTGGTGAGAAGACTTGTTCAGCTTTTTCAGAAAGTATACATAATAATAACAATATTCAAATTACATGGAAATACTCTTCACTGTTATACCATAATAACTACTATTCTTCAACCTATAACACTAGTCTGTCACTCTTTGTGGCCCTCACAGATCAGTTAGTATGTATAATAATTGTTAAAATGTTTGGAATTTTGTTACATTTGAATTTTTTTCAAACGATATGTTTTGAACTCCACTGAATATTGAGAAGTCACTATCAGTATCTTTTTTCAAATGACAAATTGATTGCAAAAGTAGGAAGGCAAGACCTACCGTGATCTCGCCGAGGAGGCACCATTAGCGCTGAGAGATATAGGTGTGAAATCGCTAGATCGTGGCGGCCAATTCTAGTCACCAAAACTGAAGATGACACGGCCAGGAAAAGACTCGGGCAAGCGGCACCGTTCTGCTGAAACCACATGTCTCAGCAGGAGCTCATCTCATCAGTATCTGCCTCGTTTTCGAAGAAAAATGGTCCAATGAGCCCCAATTTTGTCTATTAACGAAGCCATCAAGGTGAAAATGGGCCTCGTCGCTGAAAATGATTTTGTCCACAAAATCGCCATTCACTTCTTGTTGATCCAATTGGTGAACTCTCCTTGCTGTGCATGGTCAATTGGACTTTGTAAGCATGGATATGTAAATCTTTAGTAAGAATACGGTGACGAGTGGCTGCTGAAATGTGCAATTCGTATGCACGATGACGAATCGAGGTTTCTAGACTCTCGGCCACACTCCCGCAAACTGCTGTGATGTTTGGTCCTGAACGACGACTACGAGCTCGTGTCGTGTGTTTCAGTAACTGAAATTAACTGAGTGCTTTAAAAAATTTTATTATTCTTTTCACAGTTAATAAATTTGAAACATTAATTCTATCGAAAATTGGACGCACATTACGAATGGTAGCAACAAAACTTTCGCCGTTTTTATAGTAATGTTTAACAATAAGGACGCTATCGACCTGTCTATTGACTATCTATTGACCTATCGCATCATGACAGTCAAAATGGCGCGCAATTCAAATCTTGCCTTCTTATTATAACACCCTTTATTAAGTAATAACCAATAATGAATTTGACAGATACATATTTCAGAATCGTCCACGATACCATTTGTCGTCATCTAATTTAATTCTAATGCGTTGTACACTATGACAGCAGCTTTTCTATGTGATAATTTAACTCAAAAATCGTAAAACGCGGTCGGGGTTTAACGGTTGGAATGAAACAAACAAGCCAGCACCTATCAAAGTTCTCGTGGATGGTTCTATAATACGCTACATTTGTCATGTACAGTTGATTACATTCGTCCGATTTGTGTGAATGGGCCTGCGGTTCGATAAGGCCCTGGCGTGGTTTCACAGGACCGCCGGACGCATTCGCACCGTGATAAGATGACAATGGATGGAGCGCTCATGGACTGCCTTTATTGGACACATTTAACACTTGCCTGCAATGTCTCGCGTACATACCGCCCGTTTCACTAGGATTTTACTAAATTAATGATAATTCAATTTAATGCGGTTTCATCTCGGATTCATAACTTACGAAATTACTATTTCTAACTGAGGCTGGACAAGCTAGTTCTGCATATACATTACAAGTTTAGTGCACATAACCTGCAAAATTAATCTAGCGTACATGAACAGTTTTAGACTAGAAGTTCATTGAATCAGCGAAGGAAAGTCTGTGGATTGTCAAATTTTGTCACCCACGAATCAGACGTTTGTAGATGATAAATGGAACAAATTTTTGTAAAAAATAATGGGGTGTTAGAGGATAGGTGGTGCATTATAGGGTTAATGTATTAACTGAACATGGTGCGCTCTACATTCAATATCAATTTTCATGGAAGCCAGCGCATGTAGCGCAAACCAATTTCGGATTTGAAATCAGCGATGAAAATATTACTACTCAAACTAGTTAAAAAACGCTTGCAATAACAAATGACGAAACACTTATTCTCCATTATAATTCATAGTTACAGTACGCGTCAAAAATATCAAAGAATACTTTTGAAATCGACAGAAGCTGATTCGGAAATAGTATGTCATAGTCGCTTCTGATTATCTTTTAGACATTCGAGAAACCAATTGGCAAAAATATTTCTAATATCCGAAACGTGATGAACGATAGGAATAATGTATCCTTAGGAAATGGTCATGATTTCTTAAAAAATGCCCTCAATTAATTCGTTATAGTTGCATATGGTGGATGATGATCCCTCAATGTTTTTGGTATTCCCGTAAAAATGTCTTTGTCTGAAATCAATTTTGCAAAATACACTTTACTCAGTCATTGATTGTCTGTAAGTCTATGAAAAATTAGATCTTGCTGCAACATACTTTAAAAAAAATAAACAGTTTTAAAATCTTAAAACGGACTTTTGCGCGCGTAGAACATCTCTATCTCGAAATTGAGTGGCCGAGAAAAAATAAACCAACACATAAATGCAGAATATGTGTTTTATGCGACAGTTTTACTTTTTTCAAATAGTTCACCCTCGTGCTTTCTCATGACCCATGAACAGGGTGGGGTGTGTCCTATCCATCTCAAAGTCAATAGATATCATCTGGTAGACGCCCCTAATCAGAATCAGTCGAAATCCGATCGATCCGACACGATTTAATTGAGTGATCGCGCTAACAAACAAATTTCTCAAATACTCCACCATTGTGCTTTCTCATGACCCATGAACATGGTAGAGTGTGTTTATCCACCTCAAAATCAATAGGTGTCGTCTGTGAGACGTCCCCGATCCGAATCAGTGAAAACCCGATCGATCCGACATGACTTAGTTAAGTTATTATGTTAACAAAAAAAATTTCTCAAATAGTCCACCGTCGTGTTTTCTCATGACCCATGGACAGGGTGGGGTGTGCCCTATCCACCTCAAAATCAATAGATGTCATCTGGGAGACGTTCCCGATCAGAATTAGTGAAAGCCCGATCGATCCGACATGATTTAGTTGAGTTATCGTATTAATAAATCAAATTTCTTAAATAGTCCATCATCGTGCTTTCTCATGACCCATGGTGTGTCCTATCCACCTCAAAATCAATAGGTGTCGTCTGGGAGACGCCCCCGATCAAAATTAGTCAAAACCCGATCGATCCGACACGATTTAGTTGAGTTATCGTGCTAACAAGAATAAATGCCGACGACAACGACGACACACACACAGCAAAAAAATTTTAAAAACCATTTTTTTTGCTTTTAGACCGAAAAACGGAAAATAACCCCAAAAAAGAATTTTGATTTTTCACTTTTTCTTTACACGATTATATTACTTTTCCGCCTATAGTGGAGTGCGGAAAAGTAAAACAGCTTAGAAATGTTTTAACTCTAAAATAGCTGAACAGGTTGGCCAAACAATTTATTTGTCATCATAACAACCCCGTCACTATCTATTTATGACACAGGTGATAGGTTAACTAATGTGAATATGTCATTATTTGGTTGTATTAGTAATGTGTTGTATTCACCATGACCTACGACCATCTACCTGCTAAATGAAAACAATTCTTTTGTAGAATGTGTTGAATATTGAACAGTATAACATTAGTTTGTTTGTTTACATAGTAAACAAAATCTGCGTTCCAAAATATAAAACCCGCTGCGGGTAGGATTCGACATCTGTCCCGGATTGGAACCGAACGACAGACATCTGTTTTGAAATTATCAGTTCTCATCAGTGCCGTACACGTATATTTTTTGAAACCTTGTCTGATCGTGCAGAAACACGAGAAAGGGGTCGAGGATCGCTTTTAGGTATAATTCAATGACGGGGCTTTAGCCCGAGGAGTAATTATTTCCTATAACGATTACATAATATTCCTTGCTATTCGGGAACTACTTGATAAACCGCTTGGCGGTTTGGTACTTAGAAACGATGACAAGTATACCCATGCTTAGGTAGAGATGCCAATCTCTGAGCACTCCCAATATTGGGTCCAGTCCGCTATCCTGGAGCACAATACGAATTACATATATTACTTCTATAGGATAATACGCTAGGCCACCCATCCACTTTTCTGAGCGTGAGAACGAGTGCTTGACTTTTGTCAGCTCTGCTCTGTGTATAGAACTGTTTGTCCACTGTCTCTTTAAGAAAGCAAAAACTTTAAAAATGTCAAATATAATGAGCCGTTATGGGTTGCTTTTCCTGTGAATATTGAAAAACGAACACAATCATAACAAGCCATTATTGTACCGTGCATATAAATAATTGAGAACATCAAAGATAGTTACATTTTGTTCAGTATCAACTTGAATAATCAATCGCGAAAGTGTCGTAAAGTTGTAGAATAGCAACATGATTGCAGCCACAATCATGCTGCCATTCAAACAATAGAAAATAGACAAAGCAATAGACAAAACAATAGAAAACTAGGTACTTAACGAAAACGTATTTTTAAATATTCAAAGTGTTTGATTTTCACACCATCGGTATGTATGGTTTGATACACGCAATATAAGAGTCATAGTACTTTGTTTTTCTTTCAACATTTACAGTTATACCCGCTACCAAGAAATTAAATCTCTATTTTCGTTATTTATATCACGATGTAATGTTGCTTATAGTAATCATTAAATATGTATGTAGCATTATTCTATTCAATTCTGATTGTTGCCCATTAAATACCCTGTATATGTGAACTGTTCCCAATATGGGTATTAATTTTAACCAGAGAGAAATTAATGACATAAAAATGTAGATATACATAGCAGGGTACATTTAAAAATCAATTAATCTTATTGCTACTAGCATGCGTGAATGTTTGCTCTATGCCTAATAATGGTATTGTTGTCGGGCCAGTCACGAGTGAGTATATTAGTAAGTAAAATAATGCCAGGGTAATAAATAATCCCTAGACCGTTATTAATTTGACGTCGACTACGTTTTTTTTAACTGAATTGTCGTAATTACACTTCAGACAATTAACAATGGTACGAGGTAAAGATAGCGATGTTACAAATAGTATGAAGTTGTTATATTAAATCGATGAAGATAGTGTAATGTGTGTTTTACTTTTACCATCCAATGGCACTAAAATATATCAATCATTTTATTTCATAAGTAATATAATTAATGGTAATAGTTTGACTATATCGAAACTTATTTTTAATATCCAACATATCTTAGAAATTTAGAATTTATTAGAATAAGAATATACCAATTTACATATCTTTTTACATACATTACACATGTATTTCGTGTAGTGGTATAATACATATTTGGAAATGTGATATTTTAGGCATCTACAATAATAGATTATACAATAGAATAATGTCGCCTTCAAATCATATCTATTAGAGACAAAGATATAAATATATACAAACTATTTTAGTTGCCTGTCGTTTACTTTCTAAAAATATAGAAAATTAAATTTAAGAACTTGTAAAATATTTAGCACATATTGAAGGTTTAATGTTTAAATCAATTTAATGTGTATTGGGATAAAAAGATGGTTTAATACGAGTGTATCTTGAAATTATTATTGAGAGTTGTCAAATATATTTGAAAAATCCCAAAAATAGTATTACAATTCTTTAAAACAAGGGGTGTTCAAACATATACGATAATTTCACGCAGGCGGCCTTGGAAGAAACAGGGTTGGGGTGGGTATTGGTATGAACTGTAGGAGGGGGTACTGAAGTGCGAGAATTGTCGCCGATGCAGCCCTAAAAACGTTAGTGTAGCAGTAGAAAAGATGAGAGGAGAGCAATGTACTCCCATTTCTTGCGCAACACATCATCGTTAAATTTTTGATATGGGAGGGGGCCCGTACAGCTGAAATTTTGCGAAGAGTGCGAGAACAGTTTGGTAAAAACACCCTTTCACAGTCACGGGTCTTTTATTGGCACAAAACATTCTCTGAAGGGTAAGAGAGAGACTAGAAAATGAACCCCATGATCGCCGGTCCAAGACGTGTTTAACCGAAAAATACATTCAAGCGGTTCATGATCTTATTGAACCGTCACTGAAATCGCATCTAAGGTAAACATCAGCATTGGGAGTATTCATTTGGTTATCCACGATGAACTCGATTTCAGCAAGATTTTGGATCACTGTGTGCCACGCCTTCTTTCAGATGAACAAAAAATTGTTCATTTCGACATCTGTCAACGACTTCTCTCTCCTTATCAGATTGAGGAAAACCCTTTATTTAGTCGCAGTGTGACCTGCGACGAGAGTTAGGTGCATCATTATACTCCCTAGAGCAAGCAGGTCAGCAAAGAACTGTGAATGTAAGAAGAATGCATCTAGAGGAAGGCCAAAATGCGTTTGTTGGCGGGGAAAGTTCTCGCAACGATTTCATGAGATTTAAAAGGCGTTCTTTTGCTGGACTTCTTTGATGAGCAGAGAACAATTAATGCTGTGAACCTAGTGAACCTAGCTTTTGAACCTAGCGAAAGTCGCTTATCGGAACAAAAGATGACAACAACCCGTCAGGAACGACATTTTGTTTCACGACAATTCCAGTTCCCATGCCGCAAATCAAACACGTAAAAAAATAGGATAAAATCTTCTCTGAAAAAGTGTTGAACACCCACCATATATTTTGGACCTATCGCCGTGTGATTTTCACACGTTTGGATTATTAAAAGAGGCTTTAGAAGGGCCGTAATTCAACAATGATGCAGGAGGCGGGTGGAGGCAATTGGCTCCAGACTCACAATCTCTCGTTTTGCAGTGAAGGCATAAAAAACTCCCCAATTCGATGCGAAAAAGTGTAAACAAAGGGGGAGACTATATAGAAAAATAAAATGTTTTTGATTTTCAGTCATCATCATGAGGTCATCAGTCCTAAGATTGGTTGGACGCTAACCTCCAGCTTCTCCTATCTTGTGCTAACCTACGCAGTTCGCTAATTGTGCTACAACCTACATCCCTTACTATTTGTGAGAAGTAGTCTAATCTAGGCCTACCCCTGCCTTTCTTCACTCCTATTTCTGCCTCCAAAATATCGCGGACTATTTCCCCATGTTTCAGCAAGTGGCCTACCATTCTATCTCTTCTCTTCTTTATATTTTTCCACATACTTCTTTTCTCGCCGACTTTCTCTAATACTTCTTCGTTTCTAACCCTATCAGTCCACGGTATTTTCATCATTCTTCGGTAACACCACATCTCAAAAGCTTCTAATTTCTTCCTACTTGCTTCCCCTACCGTCCAGGTTTCGCAACCATATAGTGCCGTGCTCCATACATACGTTTTCAAAAATCTCTTCCTTGTTTTCTAAGTTTATTACCCCCGAGCATAAAAGTGCTTTCTTTTTGTTAAAAGCTACTCGACCCTGCGCTATTCCTTGTTTTATATCTTTATCGCTTCTTCCATCCCAATTTATTTTACTTCCTAAATAAGTGAAGTCTTTAACTTCCTCCAATCTTTCATTATTAATTTGTACTTTTGTTTTTGCTCTGCTCTCGCTCCCTCTGCACACTAACACTTTAGTTTTGTTTTTATTCACCCTCATTCCGTATTCCTCTGTCAACACTGTCTCCATTTCGTTCAACGCTGATTCTAATTCCTCTTTACTAGATGCTAATACTGCTATATCATCCGCGAATCTCAGCATTTTTAGTTTCTGTCCCTGTACTTTAATCCCGAAATCCACTCTGTCTTTTACCACATTAATCGCTTCTTCGATGTACAGATTAAAAATTAGTGGTGATAGCGTACATCCTTGTCTTACTCCTTTCCTGTTACCTACTTCCCTTCTCTCCCTTCTACTTCTATAACAGCAGTTTGCTCTTTGTATAGATTGTGTACTACTCTCCTATCTCTGTACTTCATTCTCGCGCTCTTTAGTATCTCGAAAAATTTTTCCCATCTTACATTATCAAAAGCTTTTTCTAAATCTACAAATCCTATATAAGCGTTCTTTCCTTGTTCTATTGTTTTCTCTAACATTACTCTTAGCGCCAGAATAGCTTCGCGAGTTCCTCTATTTCGCCTAAACCCGAATTGGTCTTCTAGTATTTTATCCGCTCTACTTTCCATCCCCTTCTACACTATTCTGGTTAAGATTTTTGACGCGTGGGAAGTTAGGCTAATCGTTCTAAAGTTCTCGCATTTGTCGGCTGCTCTCTTTTTCGGTATAGTAACGATAATGTTCCTCTTATAATCCTCCGGCATCTCGCCCGTTTCGTATATGTATTTTACCAGTTCAAACATCCTATTTACTACTTTCTGTCCCGCACATTTCAAAATTTCCGCCTGTATTTTATCTACACCCGGCACTTTATTGTTCTTTAGCCCTCTTAGTGCTATTTCAAATTCCTCCCTCAATATAAGTTTTCCTACATCTTCCCTATCGATGCTAGATTCTTCCTCTAATATCTCTCCTAATTCCTGACCCTCGTATAAATTTCCTAAGTACTGCTTCCATCTATCCGCTTTCTCCTCTCTTCCGATCAGCATGTCTTTTGTATTAAGTTTAAGATTTCGTCCGTTATCCAGGGCTTCCTAGCTTCCCTTCTCTCGTGTCCTAAAACGTCCGTAGCCGCGGAATTTAGGCTATTATTAATACCCTCCCACTCAGTTTCTGCGTTCTTGATTTCGTCATTACTCGCTTTATTTATTAATTGATCTGTTTTCTCCTGGAACTTATCTTTCATATTCTGATCCCTCAATATGTCTACATTTATACGTTTCTTATCCTTCCGGGTTTTCGGATTTTTGAACTTTAATCTAGCTCTCGTGACTACCAAGTTGTGGTCGCTGTCTACATCTGCTCCTGGATAACTCTTACAGCCTTTTACTTGATTTTTAAATCTCTTCGTAACCAGAATGTAGTCTGATACCCGTCTATCCCTCCTGGCATTTTCCAGATGTACCGCCTCCTAACGTTATTCTTGAACAATGTATTCGCGACTACCATCTTGTGCTTCTCACAGAATTCTATCAGTCTGCTACCTCTCTCGTTTCTGTTTCCTAATCCATAAGGACCTACAAATTCTCCTTCTTTCCCCTCACCTACGACTGCGTTAAAATCTCCCACTATTATTAAATTTTCATGACCCTTCACAAATCCTATTACCTGCTCTATGTCTCAATAAACGGCTTCTAACCCTTCCTCACTATGGCTAGAAGTAGGTATGTATACTTGCACTATTACTGTTTTCACTGGCTTCGAATCTAACCTGACCATCATTACTCTCTCGCTGTATTGTAGGTAGCTATCTACACACTGTCCTGCGTTCTTCCGCACTGATCTTCAGTAAATCTAAAAAAATAATGTTCGTTTATATTTGAACACCCCTTGTATACATATTATCGGGTTAGTTCAGACATACTCATACTTTGAGTTTAAGGTGATCATCACTACAACAAAGCTACAGGAAGTAGTCTTGTTGTAGTGGTGGTTCAATGGTATTACATTTACCTTAAATTTAAGGAATAAACGTATCACAAGGATTTTTATTAAAAAGTTGGTTTTAGCGTTCCGATTTATGGCGATGGAGTTAAATTTATCATGGGACATGCCATATAGAAGATAAAAAAGGTTTTTTTTAATGGAACAGGCCTACGAATTATACGTATTATTTTATGTAGAACAAGAAGGGCATTTTTTAATTTAACTAAGCTTTACCCATGAGAAGGTGTGTTAATTCCAGCATCGTTCCACGCAGACCCGTATTTATAATGCAAGCGTAATATTTTCTTTTCGCTACATAAAAGAGGTCTACGGACCATACGCGTTCTAAAAAAATCAAATTAGGCTTTGTTCTAAGCCGTAAACGTGAATGAATATTGAAAATACCACTTAATTTCCAGAAAGTGAGTTTAAAATAACATTCGCAGCACGTTAAAAGCTTTTTAAGCGTAAAATCATTTTCCCAACTTACGTTTTCGTTAAAATTTAGCGCGAAACGTTGTAATCCTGTACTTTCACCTTCCTAGTAGGGCTTTTAAGCGTTCTGCTTCCACGAGGATCTTGTTTTCAGCAAATATTGACACTTTATCGGATGTTCTCAACCCGTCCCACGCTTACTCATCAGCATTGGTTTTCTTTCGCACCACTAAAATCCCTTTGTGAAGTGTACGTTGTTGGTATGCCCTTAAAGTGGGCATTTTCGGTAAAAATCTATACACGATACTTTTTGTTGTTATACGGGAAGCGCCTAAAAGTTAGCACAATGTCGATAAAATCGTCACCCAGCAAATAGGAACCAAGTACACAAACAGATCGATTCTATTTTTATTTTATTTTTTTTTTAGACGCGTATTTTTTGGTATGCGTACATTTTTTGAAGTTTTAGTCACTGTTTGGTGTTATGACGTCATGAACAGTTATTTCTTTTACAGCAACACCCCTTATTTGATAATTTCGCTATAAACAATAAGTAAATTTTAAGTATGATTCGTCGAATTTTATAGTAAATTCAGAACTTACACTTCACAGTCTATATCACAACTGTTTAGAAAAAATTATTAATTCCATTTTTAAAAGAATGCAGATATAGTTTTATGAATTCTATTTTTTGCTGTTTCTAAATTTTGTTATTATTTTTACGTTATATGACGTAACTTTTTTTAAGAATTCTATTCTTCCCAATATTTCGTATTATTTTTACGTTGTTTGCTTATTTTATTGTGTTATACTACACGACAACTTTAAAGTTATCTATTGTAAAGTCTACTTTACAAATACTACCTACAGTCACAAGTTTTAATGACGCTTGACTTGTATCCCAAAGGTCCTACCATTCTAGAAGATACACAGTTAGATATGTTGTCTAACTGTGTAGGAAAATCCTCATCAACTAACTCACGAAGTCAGAAGAGCTTGCAATCTGTTTTTAAATACCTGCAAAAGAACAAGTGGCACCCACATGAAGTACAGATGGTTCACGAGCCTTGAGACGGTATATTGACCATAAAATAGAATCTACTGAGTTAATGATGAAGCAATATGCTAATAATATTGAATTCCCAGATAAAACTATTTTCTCTATCGAGGAAATGTTTTGCTTAAATTGCTCAATGAATAGGTAGAATTGCAGATATCGGGCCCCTGAAAACCCTCATTGGATAAGGGATGAGATGGACACACGTAGTTTCCAAAGTCCACATGTGAACAGAATGAGTTGGTACAGCAATTGCAAAGCCATTTTTTATTAACTCGAATTAACTGCGAAAAAGTAGGTATATTGGAAGCTACTACAACACACAAAATTCCCTCACTTGTGGTACTGCATCCAAATATTGATACTATCCAAATACTAGAACGATCAATATGCTACCAATATAGTGACGCACGCACATTAATCACGAATGAGACGTGATTACCTAAACCCCGCCTGCCCCATAAAGGTATTGGTAGAATAAGAACTATTGAGTGGTTTATTGAATCTTTTTTGTTTGTATTAATTATAACTTTTCATAACATAGCTCTGATTAGTTCGATAAAATATTTTTTGTGAACTTCTTAAATGTGCTCTCTTAAATGTCGCCATTGGATAAAGTTGTTGCCATTTAATTTAAAAAAACCTATCGATGACTAACTAGCCGAGATTCTCAAGACTGAGTTCATATGATTTTTAAAATAAAGTACATACCTTCAGTAGTTGTCACTGACTATGTAATAACAAACCGTAAAGTTTTATGTGATATGAAGTATGATATATAAAATCTCTATAAAAAAGTGTTAAAATTGAAATCAAACTTAACGAACTAACATAAAAATAAGTGATATACTTATTATGATTTACAGAAAATTATATTTCCATATTCAGTAGAACTAAGTATGATAACGTTACTATGACTACTTTTTCTATGTATTATCATGTTTGTAATGATATGTAAGAAGTCATCAAAAGATTGCTGCGTTAGTTAAAACCTCTGATAAAGAAGATTAATTATATTTCAGAGTTTTTTCATCATCATGAAACATCATTTAATAATATACCTTTAA
This sequence comes from Rosalia funebris, assembly GCA_037954035.1. Lineage (NCBI taxonomy): Eukaryota > Metazoa > Arthropoda > Insecta > Coleoptera > Cerambycidae > Rosalia > Rosalia funebris. The sequence continues at coordinate 16,547,621 of JAZFAV010000001.1, read as the reverse complement.
ACTTTATTACAACCCGGTATTTTTAAAAATTACGCCACCTTAAATAGAACTTTTCGTACTTATCTTTTTCATATTGCTCACAACAACCATTAATCTGATCTAGTATTTTACTTTTTTTATTTGAATATATTCCCTACTATAAACCTAAATGTACAACAATTAAAATTCATATAGCCTTATTATTATTTATTGATGAGTTCAAAAATTACCCCAGTAAAATAAATGAATATTTATGTATGCGCTATCCCACACAATAATACAGAGGTGCACAAGAGGTCATGAGCGGTAGAGTCAGTTATTGATAAAAGCACCTATTAATACCTTATCTTATCTACTCTAGTAACTACTTAATAAGGAATTATATTTGCTTTTATTATGAAATATTTATTATTCACGGTACAATTCAGACATTATAGCACTGAACGCATTATTGAAATTAAATGAGGAGGCAAACTATGTACTTTTTATTTTGATTTTATTCAAACATTCCATACTCGGGTAGACGCTAACAAAACGCAATACGGGAAAACAGGAAACGCTATTTCAAAAACGTAACGCGAAATTTTATTAAGGCCAGTGAATAAAATAATATCGTAAACACCACTTTGTCGCGTAATATCACTGGTGGAAAATCCGAGCTGAGTCTGTGCCCGGAGCCATTCTATATTTCCCCGGAAAATTTCCAAGAATATAAAGGTGCATTTATTGCCATGCACTTTTTGTATGTTGACGAAAGCGCGGTTTTGAGAAATGGGGCAATAAGGAGTACAAGGATGAGGCACTTAACACGTGTTGTAGCACATCAATTATAGCCGGAGGCTCTGCTATCGCGACTTGCAGGCAACACGCGAACTTCAGGATGCTCATACCGTCATGGCTGCAACTTCTTTTTAGTTATTCTGTGTAATCCTATCTTCGATGCAACAATTAAATGTTACCGAAGATCTAGAGAAACGTCTACAATGTGATATCTTGCTAATAGCAAACATTTTTACTGCAGTTGGTTACTTTTACTAATTGAAGTACCAATACCAATAAATTTAAAACTATTTTAAATTTTCCGTCTATTGCTTTCATCATCATCATGAGGTCATCAGTCCTAAAACTGGTTGGACGCTAACCTCCAGCTTCTCCTATCTTGTGCTAACCTACGCATTTCGCTAATTGTGCTACAACCCACATCCCTTACTATTTGCGAGCAGTAGTCTAATCTAGGCCTACCTCTGCCTTTCTTCACTCCTATTTCTGCCTCCAAAATATCGCAGACTATTCCCCCATGTCTCAGGAAGTGGCCTACCATTCGATCTCTTCTCTTTTTTATGTTTTTCCACATACTTCTTTTCTCGCCGACTTTCTCTAATACTTCTTCGTTTCTAACCCTATCAGTCCACGGTATTTTCATCATTCTTCGGTAACACCACATCTCAAAAGCTTCTAATTTCTTCCTACTTGCTTCCCCTATCGTCCAGGTTTCGCAACAGTATAGTACCGTGCTCCATACATACGTTTTCAAAGATTTCTTCCTTGTTTCTAAGTTTATTGCTTTCATAGAATGATATGTATTTATTGGTATTATGATACTTACAAACTACTCTGTTTTAATTGTGTTTTTTAATTTTTACGATTTTCGTGAATATCTGCGTTTTGATAGCACAATCATCTCGCGCTACTTGCTTGTGAATGCTCCTCCCAATTTTTTATAAACGCGGTGGACTATCGCATATAACGGATAACATTACACACCATAATTTAGGTCTACGAGGAGACATACATAAAACCATTGTCTCGAACCGGATCATATGAACATTCATGGTATATAAAGGCTTTCCTTCGGTCTCCATAATACTGACTCAGTTATGTTTATGTTGCATGTTAGTCGAAGTTTTGTTCTCGGTACGGTAACATCTATTCGAGACTCTTGTTATATAGAATCGTGAATACTTTCCTACATAGAGAATGCAGCAAGGAGTATCTAGCAAATAAATAGAGTCTTTTTCAAACACCAATAGGAAGGAGACTAAGCGGAAGACTCCGAAGTATGGTTAACAATTAAATAGAGGAGGGCTTACGTCCTCCTCTAAATGTGAGAAACTGGATAGTTAAGGCGAGAGATAGGAATGACTGATGCCATCTCTAGTCATGACTGTCATCTCGTAGAACAGGTCAAGACTTACGTAGTTGTGGCTAGAGCTGACTTTTCGGAGATGATAGTTCGAGTTAGTTCCTCAAGTAGCTGTTTTTAGACAGGAATAAGATTTGTGCTTGGACTGTAAATAAACTAGACAAATGGAAATATATAGGAAAAAACATAAGGAATTCGTAATTTTGTTTTGTGAGATATGAGGCGTAGATAATTTTATGCTAAAACCTTGTTGGAAATTTAACTTAGAAACATTGCAATAGTATAAAACATTGATACATTCACGACAGTAAAACCACTCTGTGGTTGTTGTGAGTGATGAAAGGAGGCGGATGTACTCCAATACGTCAAGGATTAAAGCGACTTTTCCTAGGACTGGAGACAGCAATACCATATTGCATGGTCACTCAGATTTCCGTGATAAGAACTCTGAATCAGGACCAAGACTGACACATGGGGAAGAGAGAGCGACTTCGCCCGTAAACAGAGCTGATCCTTGTTTACAGAGATGAGTTGACAAAGAACGGTAGTCTTTCTCAGCCCTCACTTATCATACGAAGGTCACTATGCCTACCAGAATATTGGTCATAATAAGAGACTACATTCTTAAAATCTGCTCCAGGACGTTTTATGTAGTTTAGTGGAATATTATCTAATATTCATTTCTAAATAGATATTTAGAAATGAATATTAGATAATATTAGATTACGAATGTATCTCTTTAAATGGTGCTTATAACGTTGCATTTTGCACCATTATAACGGTGCTTATAATGATGCACTACCATATTTTGTAACAATATGGTAGTGGAAATATGCATATATAATAGAATTATTTTATGAAGAGCAAGTCAGCAATAAACCGTGCGACAAAGAGCAATGTATAGCTTACTATAGCTTACCTTCTCCCACACGAATGTAGTAAAAGAATTTTACGCGCGCAAATGATTTATAGGCAGCTCTGTGTCTCTTATTCAGTCAGACATACATCTGTCTTTGTCGCACGATTTATTGCCGACTTCATAAAATAATTCTATTATATATGCATATTTCCACTACCATATACGAGTACTATAGTGGAATAATACATACAGTATACGGTGGAAGTAAAACTTCTATAACGAATAAATATTCTTTGACGTTAGAAGACATTTACGTATTTATATGTTTAATATATTTGTGCATTTGTATATTATTAAAATCCATTTTTTGCCATTTAAAATTAAATCCCAGTTTATTTCAATATTTCGTGAAACTGAAATTTAACGAACTACTTAATAACGTTTTCCTGGAATTTAATTTCGGAAGTAATTGTTAGTCTCAAAAGAGGAAATAAGACAATATTAAATACAGTCAAGCGACGAACGAAAAACGAGGAACACCTATAGAGGCTCGAGAAGCCCTGTGCTGTATCGCAGCAACTCGAGCAAAAATACCTGCAATTTCAATTTCAGTTTTGATTATTGTTGACATAGATGTATTCTGGTATTACATTTTCTATTTGTACACAGCTTCTTTGAAGTCGGTTAACTGTAATATGAATCGTGTTTACTTATGTCTAAGATATGATCCCCAAGCGGGCGAAATTAAAATTATGACGTAGGAAGCTAATGCCCTCCGAGGAATCTTCTGCTCTCGTAGTTAATGGCGGCGGCGGCAAACATGGCCCAATAATAATTTTTTTTTAATAAAAAATCTATTTGTTCTTTCGATATCTTTGATTACTTTTTCCGCTTACACTAAATGTAAATACGATACAAACAGCTATATATTCGAAGAATTTAACTCAACCCAACAACTTCAGGTCATGATGCATTTTCCATATACAAGCAAATGGATTAAATCCAATGTTTTAGCCCAATATTGAAATTATGACGCTCTCATTTTCTTCTTTCCCATTCCTGGATCTTTCTGATTTTTTAATGGTACTATTCACTCAACTTCAAGCTAGACTTTACATTGTAAATAAGAAGAAATATTTATATACATATATCAGAAACTACTCTTTTAATACGTTATTAACAAATATGTACATATTTTGATATATATATATATATATATATATATATATATATATATATATATATATATATATATATGTATATATGTATATATATTGTTTATTAGAAAGCATTAACAAGTACTTAAATTGTACTGGAGTAGGTTGCAACCTTTGGTGAGACGATAAGTAAAGAGAAATGTAACTATTCTTTATTAACTATAATTATATTATTATAATACCCACCATGTTACACATATACGTTACCAAGTATATTTGTAGAAAAATGGTAGTACAAGTAAATAAATACACATCTACTTGCTTCTAACCAATTAAGTTTTAAACCTTTTCTGGTATAGTGTAGGATTTTCATATTATTAATATCTGGGAAATTATGTCCACTTTCCAAGATATGATTAGCAAAAGTAGAATCTGTTTTCTGTAACTTGAAGGATCTATCCGTTTGTCCTATATATGTGCTATTGCACTCCGAGCAATTTAACCTATAAACTCCCGATTTTTCATATTTATTAGTTTTATCTTTGGCGTTATAAACTAAATTTGATAACCTTTGTTGGGCTTTCAATTTTATTTTGATATTATGTTTTTTAAGAATATTTGATATTCTTGTTGACAATGTATAATAATACGTGATGGTGGCATATGGCATTTGTTAATCTTCTCTAATATTTGGATAAATTAATTTAGAAGTATACTGATTTTGTTTTTTGTTTATTAATCTGGTAATAGTTTTTGGCTATATTTTGAATTGTTGTAAGTTCTGTTTCTATCTGTGTTTCTGATAAAGGTAGTGAAAAAACTCTATGTAACATTGAATTATATGCAGCTATTTTATACGAATATGGGTGGCAAGAATCAAAGAGGATAGTTATGTCTGTAAATGTAGGTTTTCGAAAAACATCAAATGTGAATTGATTGTTTTTGTGTGTGATAGTAAGATCTAGAAAATGTATGCTATTGTTTGTTTCTCGTTCTATCGTGAATTTTATTTTGGGGTGTAAGTTATTTATACTATCTAGGAAAGTTTTTAGTTGTCTAGTAGTATCTTTAAAGCAAGCTAAAATGTATTCGACATATCTATATCAAAATTGAATATGGTTTTTACCGAGTTGAGAATTTAGTATTAGTTCTTCTAGATTAGACATAAAAATATCTGCTAGTAGAGGACTTAAAGGTGATCCCATAGGTAGGCCGCTGTTTTGTATATAAAACTGATTGTGTTGAATTGAAAATAATTTTGACTGATGCATGTGTCGAAAGCTAATAAAGTTTCTGTGGCTATAGTGTTATTTAATTTAATTTTGTCTAGTAAACTTTGAATTAAATTTAAACATTCCTCCGGATAAATATTTGAAAACATATTTTTAACGTCAAATGATACCAAAAACGAATTATGTGGGCTATGGGTATGTTTTAAGTTCTCTGTTAATTCTAATGAGTTTTTTACTGCATGTTTTTGTTTTACTCATTTTCGTTGTGAATTATGAACTACCACAGAATAACGGCTTCCTCGATTAATTTCTTGAAAAAATAGTTGTTTTTATTTATATGTTTTACGAAAGTTAAGTTTGATTTGGAAAAAAACGCCAAGGACCAGAATATATTCAGGCCTGCTTAGACTTGTATTTTTCAATTTGTAATTATAAATAAATTTTATATTCCTCCGGGTATATGATAAGACCTTACATTTACTTACAATAGAAATTTAAATACAAGTTATTCCCAGAACACCACTCATTGATGTATTCTAGTATCTTCTAAAATCTCAAGCAATCTTCCAAATTACTTACCTATGGAGAACACCTGATGTATGTTTACACTTTTTTTTTATTGAAAATCATGGTATTAGACATACTGAACTCTATTCTATATTGCCGGTAAAAGTGAATTAAAATAAAAATAAGAGAATGTAAAAAATACCGTGTTTCATTTTTTTTTTTTTAATTAAGTGATCTAACTTACCAAAGGCTGTGATAATATAAAGACTAGGGTTAGATCAATTCGTCATAGATCGCTTGAATTTTTTAATGACAGAGATAACGTATCTTTCATTAAATGGATTAATATGCAACAACTTTGTTTATTGGTAATTGTTATTGATATAATTTCTCTGACAAAAGAAGTTTAAGAAGCAATTGGCAAAGGTATTAGCAATTGAACTGAATCCTCAAAGGTTTCATTATTATAATAAATAACCGAAGAGATAAAATATGTGTTATTTTTCGAATAAGTATAACTCCAGAATCACTTTGATCTTTAAATATCCCTTGCTCAAATAGTTCTCCCGAGCTTATTTTATATTACTGATGATTTCTGCTCCAAGGATTCTGAAATTTTCTAGGCGCAAGTAACATTCAGTTTTCTTATAATGATTTTATTTTAAATACAATTAAGGGGGATATACTTTAAATTATGATTTTCCAAATTGTAATATTACCAACGTCAACACTATCTTATTTTCGAAAGTGGCAACGGCAACAATTAGAATCATTTAGTTCAGCAAAATTATCCTTTTTGAAATTGAAATTTTCATTACACCTACTTTAACATTTCCAATTCTTTTTGGTGATTAAACTCCATGTTTAATGGATCATATACATATTCAGGCAGAACAACCTCTTCTGGTTTAGAAACTGAACAAGACTTATTGGATTTTGGTAATTGTAGCAATCTGTAGACATTTGAAAATTTGCTTAAAGTTGGTGCCCCGAAATACAGAACCCTGCCGTAATACACGTCTAATTAATTCAATATAAAAAGGTCATTAACAAGCTTATCGATCTGTTCACATACCGTCTTTAAAACTAGAGTAATCAATATAAAATTAGTCTTCAAGGACCTGAATAAAACACCCATCCAATACTACCACAATTTTGATATTTTTTGCTTGATTACACACGCTTTTTACAACATTCAGGTGTTGATATTATAAGTCATTATATTTTTCAAATGGTTTAGGAAGAAATAGATGATGTGAAATGAAAGAAAACTGCAACAACATTCTCTAGTTTATAATTAGCGATAATGCAAATTCAGTTCCGAAACTTAAAACTGACAGGCGCTCTTAATAGAATTTTAAAGTGTTTTAATAAATAAAACAAGTGTTCGACGGGAAAGAAAATTTACTTCCGTTAGATTAACATAGATAAAAGAATCCCTAGCATCCCGAAAGAAAGTGCACCGTCTGGAAAGAATTAAGCCGTGAAGGGCTCGTAATTCCAGGTTTCGTTTAAGTCATTTTTCACTCGTCTTAATTAGGAAAACTTTTCAACCCTTCTCGGCGGGTCTCCATTGTTTATTTTAAGGATTTAGAAGTCGGCATAAAGTTATTAAATTGAATATCGACAAATACCGTTTTTGAAGTGGATGGGCCAATGTCAATGTTTGTGGAAGTCTGATTGCGGAGCGACTCCACTGTTCAGCACTATTTGCCGAGGGGACATCATAGTTGCGCCCCATTTTCTCCTAAGGCATCCCGGGGGATATCGCCGAAACATTCATTATTAGTAATATCTTTTGTGATTTTATTGGTTGGGCAAATATTTCTTTGGATGGGAAATACTTCGAGATTAAAGATAACCCCACGATTGATTTATTTTGTATGAAACTTTGCTAATATCTTTCTAATGAATATATCCTGACTTATATGACACTATACGATACATTGAATGATATATAGGTGTTCCTAGTTGTATAATTAGTTATTATGATCGATACTCACAAAACATAGTCTACAAATTATGAAGTTAATTTTTATTTAATTATAATTAAATAATATGTAAAATATAAATATAAAATAAAGATACACAACAATAATATGATACTTAAGAAGTCTGTACATACTTGAAGAAAAATTATATAAAGTTGTAAAATTATACAGTGAACACTTAAAAATTTAAATGAAACCCATTTAAAATTTTGCTCTCGACAATACTCTCGAATTCGTCAATTCTTTATTTTAGCTGCGCACTATTGAAAACTAGTTTTATGTATACAGAGTTACTTGAAAGGATATATCAACATTAATTTCTTATTTTAATGTCGCACTATCTAAACTAAATTTTGTGTATACAGGGTCTGTTAAAAAGATGTATTTCCTCAATGGTCACTTGGAATTTTTATTTCATGTGTGAATTTCTGGTATCCTACTCATGTTTTCCATATTATACCCTATGTATATCTAAACTATTCACATCACAGTTTAACTGTTATAAAGTATGCTAAAATTGAATTATTTCTTAGAACTATTAATAGATGATAGACGTGTGCAAATACTATACCAACAAAGGTTGAAACTGACTTCAACAACTGACCCTTTTAGCAATACTTTGAACGATCTTGGAATTCTTGCAGCAGATCGTTACAAACTACATAACTCCTACTAATATAATTTATTGGCTTATTCGGTTTCTCAATTATTTAGTATTATTTGGTCTTTTGAAGTGTACTCTGGATTTGAGGTAGCCCCACAAGGAGTAATCGAGGGGTGTCAAATTTGGATACAGTACATCGATTGAAGGTATTATATGTAGAATTCAATATCTAATGCGAATTTTTCGTAGCTCAAAATCATCAATTCCTACTAACTGCGCCATATAAACACAACAGGGCTTTATCTGAAAACAGAAGAAAACAGAACTTCGTCTTAGAAACGAAAGACATCTTTGTCGATGAATTTTGATATCTTAAATTTATATTCGGTTCTGAGCATTTTAACAGGTCTGTGAGTTATTACAAGCCAGTAGCAAATATGCAATAATAATTTACTTACTTGAGAAATGCCAATGTTTTATTTTGCAGATAATTTAGTAGCATTATTCAAAAGCAACCATTTATTCTAAAAAAATGACAAAACTACCCTTTCGATAATGCCTTATATTAACCAGATTTCGTCGATGGTTAAAGTAGTAAGGAAGATTCGAACATGAATTCAGTATAAGGTTATCCTCTAATACTTTCCTTTTAGTACAAGAATGTGCTGCCTACACAAAAACATATTAGCATATTAATGAATTTAATAAAAGAGCCCTTATTTCTGCCATTGAAAAATGAAGCCATCTATGACCATCGGTCCTGATCTTATTGCACCTGGTTAGAACATGTATAAATACAAGTAAACGAATAGGCCCCAAAACTCATCTGTGTGGTACACCGTGCTAGATATTATTAATTGTTCTTTCAAGTACATCTCTAAAATTCTGGTTCAGACCTAAATGGTATAATGACAATGTGAGGATTCTTGATACTCTATTTAAATAGAGGTACTACAATAAGGCCATTCATTAAAACAAAGTGATTCTCATATTTATTCATTCGCATTTCAATTTACTATCAATAAAGTGATTTTCTAAATAGAGATTACAGAAACCAAAATAAGCTGACTATAAAAACAGAAATTGACTTACTACGTTCCGAAAGAGAAAATCAATGATATGAATAGAAGAATTAAAGTAGTTAATTGTTTATGTGACAAACATAACGCTCAAGTTCAAAAACCACCCGTCACATCGGATTTATCCGCAATCCATGCATTTCCCTCCACCGGGCATGTTTAGAAACATCCAGATTGCCTCGCATTAACGATTTGGCTGAATTTGCCCGATTTGTTCGGCAAATTATCGAATAAACAATGAAAAACCCTGGAGGGTACCAAATTTCCATTCGAACCCTACGTAACAATAACATGTGAATCCGGTTGCTCTAGGCCATACTAATGCCTGATTAATTTGTACGGTATAGATATGGACGGATTCATCAGTTATTCGAATCGGATTTTAAAATATTTATGACCTCGCAAAATCAACCTGTTGAAGTTTTGCATCTGGGCTATGATTGTCAATTATTGTAGAAAACTCTTGTGAAAATTGATTACATTAGATCATGTGGTATTAAAATCTGATTATGCTCTTAAGTGAACGATTAGTTTCATTATCTAAAATTAACACGAATTATTTTCTAGTCATACATTTTCTCGTATACGAGGTATCCGAAAAGTATTAATAAGGGCTGATATTTCTGAAATCGGTAATTCTAAAACAACCTGGTTCCGCAAACATCTTACATATAAACATCCAAAAGCTCTTTAGTATTCTAGACTTTACTATTTTTTATACGACTGAGCCTATGGACTTTTTTTTCTATTGAGGAAAAGTTATGTTATGCATTTCCTAATATATGATTACTATAAACCTCTTCCTATCTTTGTAAATCTTTTCACTCGGAATTTTAGTGTTTTATGATCAAAAATCAGTTAGATCTTAGAGTGTAATAAGGTAGCCGTGATGTTTTGAACTGTATTTTTCTGATTAAATATTATTTTATTCTCTTCGTAGTGACCTGAGATGACTGCTTTCACCCAATCTCCCCCAAATGTAAAATATACGAAATTTATCACAGTACAGAGTTGTTACCAAACGGCCTGTGGTGGTCTTCCAATATTTAGTATTTTTCTTTTGATTTTCGTGAATTTTGTTGGCATTTTTGTGTACTGAATGTTAGCAAAATTACGGAAAACTAGAATTGTTAGGTTGTGGAATAAACAACCTTGCACATAAATGAACTGTGTTTTACAATAATAATAAATGTAGTCTATCAGGGTCTTTAGGCGTACTGAACTATATGACATGTAATTGGACAAATAGACCTAAATAGGATTTCTTTATTCAAACGAACTATTATCCATAAAACTGATTTTTGTTTTAATACTAGAAATGAATAATCAGACCAATAGGAAAGCTAGAGGATAGTAATTATCTTGATGTATCCAGTGGTGTACGTTGATTTCAGTGGTGGCGATATGACGTCATCGATAGTTATATTTTAATAAAGGGTCGTTCAATAAGGACGCTCGATTTTTAAACATAAATAGAATTCAAATGACCGTCTCGGCTTTGCTTGGTGTCACGTATTCTGGAGGTACTATTTTCGATGGCTTTGTCGCATAAGTCTGGCTGAATTTCCTGTATAGCGTTCGTTATGTTGACTTTGAGGGTATTTTTTGTTTGCGGTTTATTTGCAGACCTACGATTTATGATAGTCCCAAAGGAAGAAGTTTAAAGGTGTTAAATCTGGGCCACCGAAATCGTGCGATTGCACGATTTCGGTGGCCAGTTCACGTCGCCGCTGCGCGAGATAACCTACCCTGAAATCACTCGTCCAGAATGATCATCGTGGCATGCGTTGTGTGGCCAGTAGCGCCGTCCTGTTGGAACCACATGTCATCGGTATCCATATCATCCAGTTTAGGCTACAATAAGTTGCTTATCATCGATATGAAGTGCTCGCCGTTGACGGTTATAGCAAAGCCAGTTGCGTTTTGGAAGAAGTACGGACCGATGATTCTGCCAGACCAAAATCCACACCAAACAGTGACTTTCTCGGAATGAATTTGGTGCTGGTGTATCTCGTGTGAATTGATATCGTCCCAAATTCGACAATTTTTCTTGTTCAAATATCCATTCACCCAAAAATGGGCCTTGTCGCTAAAGATGCTTTTTTTTTGGCGAAATTTGGGTGAACTTCCAACTGCTCCAGAGCGCAGTCATCGATACGTTTGATGCTGGTGAATCTCGTGTGGATTGGTATCGTCCCAAACCCGACAATTTTGCTTTACTTGCTGCGGTGGATGCGCGACAAGCGCATCCACTAAATCCTACATAATTGTAATTGTTGAGTAATATATCCGTGTGCCTGCAAATGTGAGGATATATAGGGGCATCCATTTAAAAATACCGTCCATTACGTCATATCTCTAAGGTGGCTGTTGAAAACTAACGTATGTTACTAAATAGGCTAAAATAACTATAAAAACTTGTATTAAGGACGTTTTGTAATCCAGCTCATAGCTTAACCAAAAATGAGGTGTTTTGACATATCATATTTGCGCAATCTTGTTCTTTCCAAGTGAACATTTCTATTCCATTCACCACGCGAAACCTTATCAGCGGAGGATTAAATGTAAAATTTTATTTTGTGTTTGTTATTTTAACTACATTTGTGAGATCAATTATAAGCTGCAACAATAAATAAATATTCGTCGTATATATGTGATAAGATGCGACGAAAATTATTCATTAAGTGTCTTTTTCCTGTTTACCTTTTCACATAATTATGTTTACTTTTTTGTGCGTGAATAAGGAACGGAAAATAAAACGAATCTCGTAGAGCGAGGGGACGAAATAATAAAGTCACATTTTTCTCCTCGTATACCCAAGTTCGGGTACAACTTCTTAGCTGACTCGCAAAGGAAAGGCACTTTTACTGTTCTTAGTTTCTATTTCGACTATCGGACAGTCAGTTTGGTTTTGAAATCAGTTTCGAAGTTGCACGCATCCGGAATCCAGAATCAGTTTGGCGTTTGAATTCCCTTACTTCGCCTAATCATTGAGGTACGGACGTGCCTTGCAGATTTTAGCGTTTTCGGGAGGTGAATTTTCCACGGAACTTTTGATCGGGGAAATGTAATTCAACGTTACGTAATACTCTCGATGGCGTGGACTACGATTTAAGTACGCAGACTGATTTTATTCTTAAGTATAGGAAAAATACATGATTTTTATTCGAAGAAGAATATTTGTGGATTATTTTTAACTCATTTAAGATGAAAAATACATTTAAACTCTTTGTCAAAAGATAATTTACAAAATGCAGATCCTACTCCCATTTGAATACTCTGGACTTACTTGTAAAACACCGACTTTAACTCAACTAGTAACTATTCAATTAATGACTATACATATATTTACCATATCTTATCTGAACGATTAAATATTTCTACGAAGTTGATTCAACAGCCAGTCGGTTATTCACAATACGATTTCCACCATTTAACTATATCAGACAACAAAGGTGTTAATTGATAACAAAACCCGTTTTAAGCTCGAAGCTTCTATTTTTGGAAAACATCTATAAATTACGAATATCGTTTTTGCGTAAAACAATTTATTTTGTCCTCACTATTAATTTGAAAGAAGTACAAAGAAAATGGCTTTTTCTGATTTTTAAGCATAAGGATATACGAAATTGTAAGCAAAGTAAAGAAAAAAATGTTTCCTCATCTTGCTAATCATTAAATGATGTTTCAACACAATAATCTTGTTCCTTTAATTATTTTCAAAACTTTGATCATTCGGAAAAAACGGTTCGATGGATCAATTAAAAATTTACAGGGCTATTGGGAGTATAATAAGCTAAAAAAATCTGACAACATTAATCGTGTCCTCAATTTTAGCAAAATGGCGAGAGATTTTTTAGAAAGTCAGAAAAAGTAATTTTTTTGTACTTTTTTCAAATTAATAACGAGGGTAAAAAATATATATGTACTCAAACATGGCATTCGTTGTTTGTAGAGATCTAATTCAAGTTTTGCAAACCATCTTTCAAATCGCTGTACGGTCATCAGTTCCTAAAATATCGATGATCAAAGACAAAAGCGTCATTTTTCATTCAACCACCGATATCTCATTAACAAATGGTCATACAGAGTCAGTTAAAAAACCAAATTAAAGCTGAATAAACACACTAACCGGCCCTTGCATTGATTTAGTCCGAAAACATTTTTCTGAACCCGACGATGCTATGTTGGTAGTTGAAACTAAACACCAACTATATCAGAATGTAAAATTGTGCTGTTTAACTATCTCATAAGATCAGGTAGCTAAACTGCACCGGAAGCAATTAGTATCAATACAGGTGATGTTGACATCAGAATTGAAAAGCTGATAAGTAATCAAATAAACCATACGAATGACAATTAATAGAACTACCAGGGCATAATGGACTCAAAAGAGTAAGGGAGAAGAATTTTTTTTTAATAAAACTTACACTATTGTCTTATTAGTCCTATCTCCTGGTAACCAATGTCACCACCATTCTTATTCTTAATACTACGAATTTTCGCAGAATCGAAAATAGTCCAGGAAAACTTTTTCTATAATTAATGTTATTTGTATATAGAAATGATATATCTGCTAGGAAATGCATTATTTCGAATTATTATGCATATTGAGCAGATATAAAATACTATGCGAATATCATTAAAGCCCTAAGCGTTTCCATGCATTGTTTTAAATATTCTAAATCTCGTATAAATAATGAGGCGCAAATGGATTTTTCTGATTTTAAAATAAAACAGTTAGTCGTTCCATTTATACAGGTAAATAGTAAACTAGTTTCGATTGCAATTCAGTATTTACAATACTCGATGAAATGTTAGTTGAAAAGCTTTACATTTACATTTTGTTGTGTGACGTTACAGGCCAGTCCAAACGTAGCGCTTTTTTTATTTACAAATATAATAGCTGATATTATTGTTAATAATAAAATATTGTTAATAATTAAATGATTTATAATTATATTTATAAGCTCGAAGCATTACACTGCTAAGAAAATGAAGGTAACAGAAAAGTTCTGAAAAATTTTTAGTGACATTGATATGCTGTGACTTTATGAAAAATGGCCGTATTGAGTTAAAAAAAACACTTTGGAGATTGATGTTTTTAGTTTTGAAATCTTTTAGCAAATAAATTTTCTGAACTACGGTTACTGCGCAATCCAATGAAATACCGCGAGATAAGAATTTTCCAAAATTTTCCAAACCAAACGGGGACGCTAGTACGTCCCCGGGGTCAGGAAAAATTTTTCAAACTAAATCAATCGGCAAAGGCCGGTTAGCCTGTTTATTGAGCTTTAATTTGGGTTTTTAACGGACTGTGTACGACTATTTGTTACTGAGATAGTGGTGGAATGAAAAATGATGTTTTTGTCTTTGGTCATCGATATCTCAGGAACAAATAATCGTTCAACGAATCGAAGGATGGTTTTGGAAACTTGAATAAACTCTTTATAGATGTTGAATACCGTTTTGAGCACACATTTTGTTTACCCTCGCTATTAATTTGAAAAATAAAAAAATGATTTTTTATGACTTTTTAAAAAATCTAACACCACCTTGCAAATGTTGAGGGGAAATATTAAATGTTCCCACACTTTTCTAGCTTATTATACTCCTAATAGTCCTCTAAATTTTCAAATTGATCCATCGATCCGTTTTTGTCCCAAGTGATACAAATTCTGAAAAGAATTAAGATTATTGCTGTGAAACATCATTATTGCTAATGGTGTTTCAAACATCATTTAATGATTAGCAAGATGGAAAAAATATTCTTTACTTTGCTTACAATTTCGCTCATGTACTCATCAAAAATACTCATCAAATTTCAAAAGAAAAAAAATTGTCCAAATTTTTTTGATAAAAGATTTTAAAACTGGGAGTTTCAAAACCAGTTTCAAAATGGTTTTTATTTTCATTTCGATACGACCATTTCTCAAAAAGTTACAGCCTTTAAGATCACTGAAGATTTTTCGGAATGTTTTTGTTCTTTTAATTGTTTTTGAGTAGTGTATATGCGACATACACACTACACAGTACATGAGTAGTGTATGTGGTACATACACTACTCAAAAAAGGTCATGTACGGGTGTAGAAAAAAAAATTTAAACAGATGAATGTTCTGAATTGATATTGCGAATTGTATTTGAATTCCAAAAGAATACATACATATGTAAAGGAAGGTACTAGAATGTTATAGTGCTACTACCAAATTGTGGTAAATATTTGTATTGTAATGCAATCTTTGTAATTTGTGTAATCTTTGTCTATGTAATTGTGTAAGTTGTATCGACAAAGTTTTGAGAACAAATTTACATCTCTTCCAATTTTCTAGAGATTTTCTTATGTAAATCGAAATCAAACCTGTTTAAATCTAAAAATATATTTTTAGGCACGACAGAAAAGAAATAACCCAAATATTGCCTAATGATAAGTTGACTAACATTTTTCCCATTAAGATTATATTTCTTTTTCTAAATTCTATAGCAAATTTATTTAGCGAATTTACTTTGTAATTGTATCGAATGCCACACGAATAATTTTAATTAAAAAAAAAAAAAAATTAATTGGTCCAATAGTTTAAGAACTAGCCGTAGCTGAAATTAGAACATACTCTACCTCTCCTAGATACTGCAAATCTAATTATACACGCGTTCTTGATGGATCTTCCCTGCGATAAAACTTTTACAGCACGTTCTTATTTTCCAGGTTATTTAAAAATACACCGTTACTGCAACCTTTTTATTGGTCGTAAACGAAGGGTTGCCGACCAAGTCTGAATTTAAAATTTGTCTTGGGGATGTTCCTTCGGATGGCGTATTGGCGCAGGCGACTGTACGCCGTTACTATGACTTTTAATTAAAAAAAGCCATCCCCGTCGGTGAATAACGAGGCACAGGTTAGTTTTAACTAGTGGGGTTGGTTGTGAGCCAGAAGATAAATAAGGGATGATTTGTAGTACCCACTTGTATCGGTAAATGAACTA
Source organism: Rosalia funebris (assembly GCA_037954035.1). Classification (NCBI taxonomy): domain Eukaryota; kingdom Metazoa; phylum Arthropoda; class Insecta; order Coleoptera; family Cerambycidae; genus Rosalia; species Rosalia funebris. The sequence goes on along the minus strand of JAZFAV010000001.1, from coordinate 16,531,088 downwards.
AACGTTTGGACCCCACTTGTTTGTGCACGGGGTGATTTCTATTAGTGAGCCGAGGACGATGAAAGAGGCCGCGCCCGAAATGCTCGGATATTAGTAAATACGCTGGAAGGAATATTTTTTAGGATTTAGTCTTTGTTTTTTTTTCTGCAACCGTCAAAAATGTAATTTCTGTACAATTTTTTACGTGAATTGATCTACTTTACTAGCCTATTCCAATAAATACTTTTGTATTGGTTGGACAAATAGAGATTTTATAGATACTCGACAAGACATGACGGAAAAAATTAAATATTCGACTTGGAAGTTGTAGACGTAGTTGTAGTCTTGCAGATGATTCTTTGTAGCAAAGATGCACTTGCAGCAAATGAACTGTACCAGTAATGGAAATGAATAGTATAAGTACAACACCCTGCCTTATGGTTCAATATTTGATTTTACCATTAGGAAATCTTTAACTAGATAACCATTGCATCCTTATATCAAATGGAATCAGGAACAAATTTAAGTGGTTTGGCCCACCACAGAGGATATTATTGCTTCACCGTGCGCTTAGGATTTGTTAATTAATATTGCAGTAAATTGAACCATGGTATTTTTGTATAAAAGTAGCTGTGACAATGTCATTCATACTGTGCGCTGGGGTGGTGAACTGAGCTCAGTATTGGGTGTATCATTGTATACTTAGATTCGAATTCCAATGGGAAGAGTTTCGCACCTATCCCTGAGCATGGGTGTTTGAATGGTTTGTCATCGTCTCTATGTATAAACGAGACCATTAATGGTGTCAGCAATGGTCTCAATGCTAATAATGTACATCATTATTGGCATTAAGAGGTTCATATTGTAACTTATCTGTACTGTACTTAACTGTTTAGCACTGTAATAAGCAAAAAAGGACTTTTTTGACAATTTTTTTATGGAAGAAGAGGTAATAAGATAATAATATTTAAAGAAGTCATTAGGCATATATTTAAGTACATATAATACAAAAAATGATTATCAAAAAATATTCAAAAATGTCGACACTGGAGACATTCTCGCGAAACATGTCGAAGTGAAGCTGCTCTGTGGCACGCAGTGTAACTGGTGTAAATTTGAATCTGAAAAAAAAGGAAGCACAATCTACATGTTTATAGCTAGTGAAATGCGTAGGAGATTTTCAAAATATTGATTTTTGTGTGATTAGCGAGTGTCTAAATAAAAAACGTTAAATTTTCGATGAAAAAGGCAACACATTTGTTAATAAATAATGTTTAAATTAACTTATAAGAAATTCCGTACGTATTTCAATTCAACAAATTCGCCTGGAGGAATTCGCAGGAGTTATGCTGCGAGCCGTTTTGAAAAATCATGTTTCGAGAAAAACGCGTTGAAAGTTTTGAAATGTGTTATAGACATGAAAAAATGAAAAATCTGACTGTTTAAAAATGTTTACCATTAATCTGCTATCCCAGGACCATAAAGCTGCCCTTCTATATTTAAATATTCTTCCTCGTTCTCTTTCCTGGAATATTTTATGTTAGAGCGTACATACTTCTTTCGCTGCATCTGTCAAAGACATCTCGGTGTGCTTGATCCGCTTAGCATCGGCTTCTAGACAACAACTATATGATTGGATGCCAATGTCCATCTCCAAACATTTCATAATTCTAAGGATATTAGTCATATCAACATTAAAAAATACACACAGCAATATCAATCGCTATGTTCAAGACTTTTTCTTACAACGAATACGATTTTGGAGCGAATTTCCAAACAGTGGCATTGAACCTTTCATTGTTATTTTGTATTTAGCCTCCCAAGCAGCAGATTAGCAACTCATCTCTGCTCAGGTCCTTCTAAATCGGTTTGATGGCTTTAAAAACATCCTTAGGAAGCGTTGAATTATGATGGAAAGTGTTCAAGGAATCCGCTGCTTGCGCCTTCTTTCAGTCACACCAAGACTCCGACCCATGCAGTTTTTTTAGGTTTCTCAATTGAGAGCCCATTCTCTTTTGTACATGATGAATACACTCAATAATGACCAGCAGATATTTATTTGACGCAGATGTCGTTCCGACAGAGTACGAAATTTCAAAATTTCGAGGGAAACAATTTTTTTAGGAAAAAATTTTCTGCCCATATTCTAAACCGTTCAAAGAATATTTTAAGGTAATAAATCGATTTTTTTTAATAATTCACAGTGGTAGTAAGTATTACCCCTTAATTCTCTTAAATTTTCCATGTCAGTAAACAATTATTAGTGGCTAAACTAGAGATTCAGATGAACAAGGATAATTTAAAACACGATCTCGACGAGTCTGGATTCTTTTAATAGGTAAAGTGAGATACCTCCATGAGATGGTATTTACGGTATATCCCTGGAGTTCCCAGTTTCATTAAGGTACGAGTATAAGGTGTCGCCGAACACGAACTTAATATTACGCTTATAATACGAAAATAATGCTGTGTTTATCGCTCTGTTTTTAGCTTCTAAAGCCTTAAATCTCCCGAAATGGGGAGGGAAATTATTATTACTTACGCCATGCCAGGGAGCCAGATAATACAAGTATTATAAGCTATAATTTTTATTGTTTTCAATTTAATTTCCAGCTTATAACAGGGTATAACATGTTCCGTATTACCACGTATTTTCCACAATATACTGACAACTATAAAATTAATATATACGTACTAAGGGGAAGACGTTATGACTAGCTGACTGCCTAATACGTTTTTGTAATTCTACTTTATATTCTATTCATCTTAATTTCTTAGTTTCTCTTTCGTAAAACAAAATTAATCTTACGTTTCAATTTTCACCACCATCATCAGAGAGGCACGTCCAATTATTGATAATTTATAAAAACAACACTCTAGGACTTAAAATAGTAATTATAAAAATAAAATAAATAGTTTTAGAACTTTAAAACGGACCTTTCGGCACGTAGAATATCTCTATCTCGAAATTGAGTGGCCGAGAAAAAATAAACCAGCACATAAATACAGAATATGTGTTTTATGCGACAATTTTACTTTTTTCAAATAGTCCACCCTCGTGCTTTCCCATGACCCGTGAACAGGATGGGGTGTGTCCTATCCACCTCAAAATCAATAGATGTCGTCTGGTAGACGTCCTTAATCAAAACCAGTCGAAACCCGATCTATCTGACACGATTTAATTGAGTGATCGTGCTAACAAACAAATTTCTCAAGTACTCCACCATTGTGCTTTCTCATGACCCATGAACATGGTAGAGTGTGTTCTATCCACGTCAAAATCAATAGGTGTCGTCTCTGAGACGTTCCCGATCAGAATCAGTCAAAACCCGATCGATCCAACACGATTTAGTTGAGTTCGTGCCACCAAGAATGAGAAGAGATCGTGCCACCAAGAATAGATGCCGACGACAACGACGACACACACACAGCAAAAAATGTTGTTTTTCACTTTTTCTTTACACAATTACATTACTTTTCCGCTTATAGTGGAGTGCGGAAAAGTAATAATAGTTACACAAATGAAACTCTATGTGAACAACGACGTTCACATCTAAGGACTTTTTTGTGTTAATTATGTGACGTATTCGAGAAAACACATACAATTATCAATATTTATAAAAAAGAACACTCTAAGACTTAAAATAGTAATTATAAAAATAAAATAATAGTTATACAAACAACACTCTAGATATGAACGATGTTCACATCTAAGGACTTTTTTGTTTTAATTATGTGGCGTCTTCGAGTTAAGATACGATTCTGTCGTGAGTCGTGTATATTTCTTTGTTTTCAATAGATGAGAAGTGTATAGTGTGAGTAGTAAGTAAGACTTTAGATATATTTTGTATTTGCCTGTAGTATATAGGTAGATGTAAAATTAACTTACGATCCGGCCAGAAGTTAATTTCAAAGATAAAAATGTGTTTCCCTCAAATTCTGTGTCAGTACGGTCATTAATTGCATTGTAATATAATTGACATTAATTGCACAAAAATAATTTGCTTTTCTACCCTTTAATTTTTTTGAGCTGTATTTTAAAAGTTACGACGTCATCAATTGTTTTTTTTTATTAGGAAGCCACATTTTTTATTGCGCTATTTGGAAGATTTTTTTACATACAGTAAAGTATAATAAGGTATTGACTACATGATATTATAAAATGTTTTTGTATAATAACTCGACTAACCAAATGAAAATATAATGACTATTGAAATTTAAAACACGAAAATTAATTTACACTCTTTGTTTAAAATGGGCTCCACTCATAGCTTGGGAATATCCAAGACGGTAAATATATTCGCTCTGCATGATTTCGATAATTTTCAATGTTATTAACCGCACTTTTCTTCGGATTCTCTCCCTTAAATCTTCCAAATTGTCGGGTATGTTAAAGCATACTTTACTTTTTAAGTTACCCCAAAAAAATTAGCCCAATGGGATTAAGTTTGGTCACCTAGCAGGCAATTCTATGGGTCCCCTCCTTCCTACCCAGTGATGTAAAAAAATGGTATCGAGGTATGCACAAACAAGACTAACATAACGAGGATCAGCACCATCTTGTTGGAATTAAAGTTGATTATCTAGTAAGTGAGGTTACCGTGGATCAAGAAATAAAATTAAAGATATCAAATCAAACTGAAGGAATTTAAAATATCTCTCCCCAGTGCCTTATTCCATCTAGACTATTATTCCGTCGACTGTCCTATACCACACATTTAGGGTATTGAGGATGTTAGAGTAGAGTTTGACTGAGGGCATTGACTGTGTGCCTCCATCATGGATTCTGTGTTGTCAACAATTTTGTCTGTTAACAATACGATTCAAATAGAACGTAACGTCGACGTCGTCAGAAAAGATAATTGTCTTCACAGAACTCATTACATCTATCAAAGTCGTCCTCAGACAATTCATGTACCTTTCTTTGGATGATATTTGTATTTTCGAACTATTTCATGCACATAATCCATGTCCATATCATAGACATGGATATACATATTGATCGCTTTCAGTATCCACTTAGTGATAGTGCAATGTGTGGGTTGTCTATAATAGGTGGTCGCCCTATTATAGACAACCCGCATTTTATAGTTTTAGATAAATTTTAAATGTTACCAAATTCTAAAACTTTTGCCTCCACTCTGATGACTACAATTTTCGAAATAGGAGCAAAACAGGACGAGTCTCGTTAAATAAATGGGCTGGTTCTACTTGAATCCGTTCGCTATCACCAAATCCAATCATGCACAGTATTTCCACCTTCTCTAGCTCCATATTTACCAGGTATGTAAATATGAAACGGGAGTTTGACCATAGATGGCCTAGCTGCTAATGTAGTTACCGTCATACCGCCTTATTGGCGCCATTTTCTTGTCTTGACATCTGATAAAGGTTTTTATCTCACAACAATACAAGTTTCATACAACATTGTTGTTAATAGCGTTGAACATGTCGAATTTTGTGCCTGGAAACTACGATTTGCGGACAGTATTGATTTTTTTGTTACCATTTGAAGAAAACTGCTATAGAATCGCATCGAGTGCTTGTAGAAGCCTACGGTAAGCATGCTCTTAGTAAATCACAGTGCTTTGAGTAGTTTAAAAAATTCAAAAGTGAAAATTTTGACATCACAAATTAAGAACGTGGAAAGCCACCGAGATAGTTTGAAGATAGCGAATTGCAAGTATTGTTGGATGCGAATGACGCTCAAAGGCAACAAGAACTTGCGGATCAATTCAATGTGACACGAGAAGCCGTCTACATATATTTGAAAGCCATGGGAAAGAGCCAGAAAGTGGGAAAATGGGTTCCACATGAACTGAATAAAAGACAGCAGGAAAACCGAAAAACCATTTCCGAAATCCTGCTCGCCAGGTACAAAAGCAAGTCATTTCTCCATCGAATTGTGACTGACGATCACGTGGATATATTTCGAGAATCCTAAACGTAAAACATCATGGGCTCCAACTCCAGGCGAACCATCGACATCGACTGCCAAATCGCTATGGATGGAATACAATGTTCTGTGTTTGGTGGGATCAGAAGGGTGTGACCTATTATCTAGCTGCTAAAGCCTGGCCAAACCTTTAATACTGAACGCTACCGACAGCAAATGATCGATTTGAATCAAGTTTTGCGTGAAAAGCGACCAGACTATCAAAAAAGGCAACACAAAGTGACTTTGATTCATGATAATGCGCCATCATACACAGCAAAGCCGGTCAAGGAAACGATTGAGGCATTTAGTTGGAAAATACTTCCGCATGCGACTTACTCACTAGACTTGGTTTCGTCTGATTACTACTTATTTACATCAATGGGACATGCACTTGCTGAGCAGTACTTCACTTCTTACGAAAATGTACAAAATGGCCCGATGACTGGTTTGCCTCAAAAGAGATTTCGGTATGAAATCCATAAATTATCAGAAGGGTGGGAAAAATGTATAGCTAGCATTGGGCAATACTTCGAATAAAATATTTTTTATCATTTTCATAAAATAAACGTGTATTTTATATACAAAAAAAATTCCTGTTCAATATTTACATACTTGATACATACTTACAACCAAATGTTTTTTTATCGTGTCTGTAGCATGCCAGTTAAATAATGTAAGTAAATAATATACTTATTTGCTTACATTATCCATCTAATTCCATGATGTATACCTTCACATAAACTGCGAGTTAAGCGATAATCGTACCGAAGGTAATTGTTCATGTACCCGTTATTGGTTTGTTTACATGCAAGCAAAAGCTCATCGACAGCCAGTAGTGATATATCAGCGAAATTCGCCCATTTTCCGTCGATATATGAGCGGATAGCGTTAAAATAAATGACAATTAAAACTGTTTATAGACATAGTAAACTTTAAAATTAGTAGAACTGCCGGCGAATGTGATATAAAATTACAAAATTGGCTCTATAAAATATACGGGATCCTTCGACCTTTTATGAGGCACTTCCGAAGAATAAAAATTATGAAAATTTCGACGTCGAATTGAGAATGACGGGCATAAATTTTTAATGTGTACATCAAAGAGATATATTAAGTTTTATTTGCACTATTAAGTCCTACATAAAATGTCCTAATAAAGCGTTTTGTGTTCCACATATTTCAATCAGAATGCCATAGAATTTAATTAAGTGTAGAAACGACTTGTTTAAGGTTCGAAACCATTAAAGGCACAGTATCATAACTATTTAAGATATTGATGCACTTTTTTTATTAAATATAATTTGTATTACATAAATATGTATTCATATATCAACAGACAACGGGGATGTTGCCTGTATTCTGCCTTATTTAAAATGAATGTACAAAACGCATTAGAGAGGTGAAAGTATACTGGAATGGGCTCCAGACAAATAATGATTCTTATATGACAATAAAATTAATAGAGGAATTTAATTGATGGGGATTGAATATAACTACACAAAAACAGAATACTCAGCTTCACGAGTTCAATCATCAGACCTCCAAGTGACAAACAATATTACTTTGAAGAGTTGCCAGCAATACAAATATTTGGGAAGTATTCTTAGTGGAGACATGCGATGAAAATATAAGATATCGTGTAAATTCAGGAAGAACTGCAATACTATCATATATATAAACCCCCTTCCCTGATCCACTAAAATTGAACTGAAAATAAAAACAAATATCTATAAAGCCATAGTAAAATAGATCACAACCTATGAATTAATATGTTAAACAATTACTAATTGTAAGAGATCGAAACCACAAAAATTGAATTTCTTAGAGTCCATCTCGTACAGAAGACATAGATCAACTTCTGGCAAACTAGCTATTAACGTAGTTTCTCCGGAAACCCACTTTTCTATAGAATTTCCTCAAATTTCGGATACACATAGAGAATAAACTTCTCGAAGCAAATTGCTTAAAGAAAAAAATGTTCCCGTACAATAAAGGAGATATTCAACATCAAAGTTGGAAGTTTCTGCTTGGCTTGAATGTACCAGTTGACTAAAAGTTACAGATTTTACATCATAACTTGAAAACTTGTCTATACATTTTTTTCCAAAAGCAACTCATCTATACCTTAGTTTATTATGAATATGTTGAATCAAAAATCGGTTGGTGCCCGATTTGTTGAAAAGATAAACATTTTTAAAAATGCCAGTTTAAGTCGAGAACTTGTCAATTAGCGTCTGGAAACGCAGCGGCATGCATTTTACCAGTCGCCACTGATGTTGTTACTGCACATTCGTCACACACAATAGGTATATAAAATTTAATTTAGTCCTAAACGACTTTCCTTATTTTTTCAAGTGAAACGACGTTTTTATATTCACAACATCTTAACTTTTTGTCAAGCTCGCTCAATTCAACAATACGTCGTCCAGTACTTAGGTTAGTTACCGTGTTCACTTTTCGCAAGATTAATTTTTGCAATACAATTTAAACGTTCCTGTATTACTTTCCACCTTGCAAATTTTCCTTTATTGTCTCGCAACTGATCACGAAACAAATCTATTTTTAATTTTTCTATAAATTTTCTTTCACGCTCCGAAAAAGTTTACAGGGTCATATAAGTATAAAGCCAGCCATACACGTTACGATATACTTGCGCAAGTTTAGATTTGTACAAGTATGCAGTAACGTGTGTTGGAAGATTTACCCGCTAATTTATAGACTTGTACAAGTTTTAAAAAAGCTTCAATTCACCACTACAGAAATGATGAATGACTTGACTATAGAAATGGTATAGCTCAAGCGTACTTGCGCCATCTGTGGTCACTTTCCAATGACGTTTATTTGCGCAAGTATAGCGTAACGTGTATGGCTGGCATTACACACAATCACAACAGATTAAAATACGACACAACTCAATGTTGCCATGTTTTTAGTTTCAACTAATAAACATGTAGTTGTGTGTATACGTATATATATATATATATATATATATATATATATATATATATATATATATATATATATATATATATATATATATATATATATATATATATAGTGTCTCAGTACAGAACAGTCTCTGAACAAAAATAATGAACGCTAGAGTACTGATATTTCGTATATTTTACGTTTACCCGCTGTTACTTTTTGGACCGGGCGGTACCGGAGAAACTACCTTAAATACATATATTAGAATACTCACAATGTTAATATTCTATTTAAAGGTAAAGGAGGTGAGAACAGCTAATTAATTATTTTACTGCTTGTGTTAAATCTTAAATTCGTATTCTTTTAAATGGAATTATACAAAAATTCCAAACTATACGTAAAAAAAAAATAAGAAAAAAGGTACATGCGTTGCCTTCAGAAGTAGTCTGTCAATTAACGATCAAGTTACACCATGAGTGATTAGTCTACTCGAAGTGGATATTTAATTAATCATATTTAAATAAATACCGTATGCGCCTATCGTGTCGTGAAGAGAAATGTCTAGGTATTGAAAGAAATCGTTTTGATAGATTACAACATTGAGCATGTCAAGTGCGTTTTCCACTCGTTAGAAGACAAATCCGCTTAAATTCATAATCCGGACGGTTCTCACGAATCCTCTGTATGTTCAACGCGGGATTAAACGTACTTAATTTAAAGAAAACCGCAATCAATTTCATCGGGCGTGTAATTTATAAAATTAAATAAAAATCCACACACGCGGACAGCTCTCATAAATATGCTTGTACAAAGTCCATCTAATGCCTTCTAATAAATCGTTTGTTTTATTTTGTACGCGTAACGCTCCGAAATCCACGATCGAAATCATTGATTGTCATGTCGTGATTGATTGCCCAGTAAATTCAGATGTAATTTACATACATATTGCTTTGGCCCACTCGGTACTAAACAAATTACAGAAACAAAAAAACTATTACAATTATCCAGAGGAGGTTAACCAACTCGGTATATCGCCATTGGAATGATGAATGTTCCAACGATGTTCGATTAAAAAACGTGCTGGCAAAAAAAATCTATTTGGTGTAGTATTTTTGTAACGGGGCCATTAATTAGTTTAATGGTAAATAAAGGGTCTTTCAGTAAGAGCGCTCGATTTTTAAACGTAAATGAAACAAGTTGTGTGTGAGGTATCCCCCTCATTTTTTTTTCTATTTCAAAGAATAGTTTATGGCATTTAGCATGGAATATAAGTCGTTTTAATGGCCGCCGCGGCTTTGCTTGGTGGCACGTATTCGGGAGGTCCAATTTTCAATGACTGTCGCATAAATCTGGCTGAATTTGCTGGATGGCGTTCGTTATGTTGACTTTGAGGGCATCAACTGTCTACGGTTTATTCGTATCGCATAGATTTGCGATTTAAGATAGCTCCAAAGGAAGAAGTCTATAGGCGTTAAATCGCACGATTTCGGTGGCCAGTTCACGTCGCCGCTGCGCGAGATAACCTTGCCCTCAAATCGCTCGCGCTGAATGTCCACCGTGGCATGCTTTGTGTGGCACATAGTGCCGTCCTATTGAAACCACATGTCGTCAGTATCCACATCATCCAGTTTAGGCTACAAGAAGTTGCTTATCATCTATCTGTAGCGCTGGCCATTGACGGTTATGGCAATGCCAGTTTCGTTTTGGAAGAAGTACGGACCGATGATTCCGCCAGGCCAAAACCCACACCAGACAGTGACTTTCTCGGAATGCAATTGGTGCAGGTGTATCTTGGGTGCATTGGCATCGTCCAAAATCTGACAATTTTGCTTGTTCACATATCCATTCATTCATCCAAAAGAGGCCTCGTTGCTAAAGATGATTTTTCTTTTGGCGAAATTTTTATTAACTTCCAACTGCTCTAGAACCCAATCAGCGAACACGGCGTTGTCTATGGTCATTTATCTTAAGTTCCTGGGTCAGTTGGATTCTATACGGGTGCAGACCCAAGTCTCGAGGAAAAACTTTCCAAGTTGAAGTTGCAGAAAGGCCTAGGTCTTTCTGCAACTTGTTCTTGTGAACGACGAGAAATAGACTGCCCTGTCCCTATTGAAAGGCACTATACATTACAAATAGATACATATAAAACTGATCTTGTTTAAAATAAGAAACGGAAAACGAAAAATTTTTTTTCTAGAAGCACAAGATATATCGACATTATATAGAAAACTATAAGACATTACAACGGAATTTAATGGTGTATTGGCTCTTTATGTAAAGGTATAATGCCGGCTTGCACCTCATGACGCTTCGTCGATCTTTCTATCAAGATTTGCTTGTCGTTATGTATCGTGATTGTGCTCCTCTTCCGCTTTTATATGGTAAGAGGATAGTCTTGCTCGGTTGGCCAAAATATTCTCTTCCACTAGTACTTCAGAAGGTTTAGAAATTTGCCTGTTTGGAGATTTGATTAACCTCCAAATATCGATAAGGGATATCTCTTAAAGTTCTGTATTCATCGTAGTTTTCAGTGGCTAATAATAATAAAAACTTATATCTGTGCAGAACATTGTATGTAATTCTGATGTGGTCTATTCTGGGTTCTGGTTCTCATGTACATATTCTAGTACAGTTGACTTTTGTTTGTATCTTAACCTCGTGTGTCTTATGTGTCCCATAATGTTGCATAATCTGTTTGACTAATAAACCTCTTTTCGGTTTTACATTTTTTCTTTTTCGAAAAGTCATAAAAGCGTATAAGTATCTTCTACTTAAATTCTTCTCATCATATTTACTCAATTCATATTTTTATTTGACAGTTCTGCTTTTAAATAACTCTTTCCTCTTCCGGTTTCTGTCGTGGGTGTCAAAATTCCCTTGCCACTTGGTCGTTTATGCAATTTTGTCGTATTGTAAATTGTAAGACTAGAATTACATTTGCATTATAACATAATTCTTTAAAAGAAACTTAGAGCATACGTATGTAACATGGGAAGTGGGGACCTTCTGCATCTCTCGATGCAGGAGCTTCTTATAAAACAAAAAACTTCTTGCAGAACAGATCATCCAATGACTTGCAAATATAGCTGTGTTATCGGAAAATGTGCTTATTGATATTTATGTGGTTGTTGATATGTGTACGGAATATAAAGTAGGGGACCAAGAATGCTTCCTTGTGGTATTCCAGATAAGATGTTATAACAATCAGAGGTTTCATTGTTGACTTTAGTCTCGAATTAACATCCGTTTAAGTAGGATTTCAATATATTGATATTTGATGGAAAGAAGTGTTTTGATTTTATATAGTAATTCCGGGTGCCATACTTTATCAAACGCTTGAGGAACGTAATGAATACAGCTGAGCAGTACATATAGTCGATTATCTATTGCTTGTTTAATTATGTTCGTTATTCGATGGCACTGTTGTACTGTTGAGTTAAGTTAGTTGCTGAAATCTAAATTGATGATTCACTATCCATTCTAGCTGATCCAGGTTTTCGTTGATATATTTGAAAACGAGCTTTTCAAGTAGTTTTAACAACGATGGAATTGGGCGGTATGATAAAACACCTGTGGGATTTTTTTTCTAGGTTTAGATATCAATATAATTCAAGAAATTTTTACGGTTTTAAGGTAGTAATTAACTCTTACTATGACTTTAAAGGTGTACAGTAGCTTAACTAATCCTTTTTTTCGTAATTGTTTGAGCATTTTATTTGTTAGAAGGTCTGGCTTGGAGCCTTTTTTGGATTCAATTTGCTGATTTCATCTTTTATTTCTTGTAAGGAAAATTATTTTAATTTTTCTTCCACTGGAACTAGTGAAGATGAGGCTTCTTTCACTTCTCGTTTTGATGCGGTGTGAAAACGTCCTTGTAAGGAAAAAAAGTTGCATTATGAATTATTTGGTAGCCTGAAAAAATTGGTTATGGAATATGTGATTAAAATGTTTTGAGTAATTTTCTTTTTTCTCACGTTTGCGGATCACTCTTCAAATACAAGTATTTAACTATATAAACTTTAACTGTTATTACTAACTATTTGATAAACTTTAATTGTTAGCTATTATCATGTTTACTATTTATCGTGTTTTTCATGTTTTATATGATCGAAATCTGCAATGTAGTCGCCGAGCTCCGACTCATTTATTTTAAGGTTCAGGTAACTTCGGAGAGAATACCTACACACGGTGGCATTTCGCTTCCACATTACGTGAGAGAAATGCATTTTTCCAGTTATAGAAAGAGCGTAAGCAGTAAAACTCCGGAACCCGCGGGACTGTCTCGTTTTCGAGGCCTCCCGAGGACCGGGAGGAGACGAATAATGGCCGCCATTTGTTCCGGAAAGGGAATTAACTACTTTAATTAGTTTGAGACACGTTGAATTTACGTACGTCGGCTGTCATTCGTTGTACAATTGCCGATTGCCGGCAGCTCGAATTGCTTCAATAACAATCTACCCTGTTTTAACCTTTGAGAATTTATTTCTTTAAGGAGCCGTTCGGTGGAAAACGAAAACCTTGCCACTAATTTATGACGCTGCCTGATAAGGCTCGTTAAAGTGAATATTGTTTCTTGGCGGGACGCGGCGAATTTGTTGGAAATTCTGCGAGGAGATCTGGTCTAATTTATATCGAGCACTTAAAACTCCACGTATTTCTGCAGTTTCTAATGTAAATTGCCTCTGTGGCTTTACGAGGTATTCGAGGCGGAACAATAAATGCGCGTCCCGAAACGACATAATTTAAGTTGCAACACTGTCCAAATATATTTAGTACTAGTTCAAAATCGTTAAAAATAATACCTCATTTAGTACAAGTTCAAAATTCACAATTGTATGTCTGCTTTGCCTACCATCTAAAATCATACCACCCTAGAGTGCTCCGTCTATATTCATAGACAGGGTGTTCTAATAAGAGGTGTCTTACTTACGGTGTCTTACACTTAAGTTGACAGTTATCACAATTTCATGGTTCGCCTCCTGTCAACATGTAACTATGTGGATACACTAAGCACAAAAATTATGAAATGTAAAAAAAATCCTAAATTTTTAGATTTGAATAGTCGCAGAGAAATAAAAAAAAATTAAATTGCAGCTACATGTTTCTAGTTTTTAGATCTTGAGTTCAAAATTTATTACCAGCAGTTTTTGAATAATCATAAGAAAACCATCGCAAAAGAAAATCCAAATTCTTGCTTGCCTTTCAAAAGGTCCACCAACTTTTTCTATCGTCTAATCTGATAATTTTATTGTCTTTAGTTTGAGCGGTCCAAAAGCCTTGTACGATGATTTTTCGAGTTGTCATTCGAAACAAAAAAGTCAATTTTGGCTTTGGTAATTAATTACTTGGGAAAAAATCATCGTACAGAAAATTCAAGTAGGGTTTTCTGTCTCAACGTTTTCTATTCCAAGATTTCGGTGGAGATCTTCATTTCTTATATACCAAGGTACACTAACGATGTTCCGTAATACTTTATTTTGAAAGATTTGTATAATTTTAATATTTGAGTTCCTGGTACGACACCAACGCTGAATTTCATGAGTCCACACCGGTTTTAATATTTGCTTATACAAGAGGAGCTTATTATATACGGACGAAGCTGAGTTCCTAGCCAAGAGCCAATACATTTTGTTATATTTTATACCTAATTGTTCTCTTTTCTTTTTTACGTGGGCTTTCCAGCGAAGCTTCGTATCCAAGGTAAGATCGAGATATTTAATTGTTTTGGCATATGGGACTCCTCTTTCATTCATACTTATTGGAATATGTTCTATGTGATTATTAGTGAAATCGATATGAACTGATTTTTCTTCGTTTAATTTAATTTTCCATTTTTTGGTCCTGTTTTGGAATTTATTTATGGCGTTTTGAACTTTATTAGCTGTTTCTATATTCTAACTCTGGGATATCACACATATACAGAAGGTAGAGCACAGGGCCTAGAATACTACCTTGTGGTAGTTCTTCTTTGAAAATAAAGAAATAAAACGAGGATAGAAATATTCTTATACTCTGTATTTCTTATGCTAGCAGAAAACGTCCAAAAGAATTGTAATTTTCATGTTATATGTAGCCATGTAGATGTAGCCATGGCTCTTCTTTAAGTGGACCATCTGAGGTTAGTAAAATTGAAAAATATGTGTGCTTCAGCTTAGAATACATAAAAGTCATAGTTGCTGAGTCTAAAGGAATGTTATTATCGTGCTGGTATAAATCTGTTTATTTTTAGAATGAAAGATGTAATAATTTTTTCACGTAGTAAAGTCAACGATTGCAAATACTCGAGAGTATTTGGAATAGTCGAGAAAATTAGTCGAAATTTGCAGCTGGTGTAGTGTTTTAATATAATCTATACTCCGGTATCAAAATAGCGGGCAGTAAGGTATAGAACACTATTTTTATGAGCTGATAATACGATTCAACAATTCTCGTGTCTGTTTTAGGTGTAAATTGTAAAGACCACTCCCTGCACTCTGTGATCTCTGCTCTCTTTAATCGCGAGCGAGATAAGGTACGCGCCTTGTTTGGTCCACATGTTGCGAATTGCTTACTGCCTACATTTTTGAATCCAGACTATATGGCATTTCAATTATTTTGCCAAACGAAACACTGCCGTAACTGCACATCAACTGTTTCATTAGATGAATTACTTACTAGACCCTTTCTCGTCCTACAGCAATATTTCGTCGTTTTAAATTTTTAAACAGTATAATCTACCCTCCCCCGCTGCGTCATACATAAAACTTTTTTACGTACCCCGTAAAAAACTGGCATAAAATTATGAAACTCAAGGTAGGCTGTAAAACCTTCCCGTTGTAAAGATAGCATGAATAATCCAGGAACCATTACAAAAAGGATATGTCGGTGCATATGCAAGAAGCCTATTCGGCTTCTAATGATAAGCAATAAAACGCTTTCTCAACGTATTTTTTCTGAGTTAGACGCGTCTAAAAAATTTAACGCCAAGGGGCATGTCAGCCGTCCTGGTAATTTGTTTTTCTGTTTGATTTTCTACGAGAAGGAGCAGGGTCGTATCTAGGACATTCCTGGAGTTGCAGATTATTTTCTTCATTATCTAGTTAAACTATTAAAGCTAAATGCTTGTAGCATGATTATTTATATTAGTAATAATATTTCTGAATTGAACCAGTTATTTACCATTTAGTACAAGAAATACAATTTCCTCCAAACTTGCAGACAACGACGATTGCACAAAATGTTGTACCACGTACATACCCCAGCCTAATCGATCGATGAATAGTTCTGAACACAATATTTATTCAATAATTTTATACATGTCATATTTCTGTAAATAATTTCAAATGCATTTTATTTCATACCAACTCCTTTCTTCAGATTCAATAAGAATTTTTATACCAATTTATAAATACAATTGTACACCATAAAATTCATACAATATTGTACCATATTCATGCCGACATATTATTGGTTTATGTTTGGTACTTCGTTTTCATGAAATATGAATATGTACATACATATATGAATAGGTACATATCAGTTCAATTAAATCCTCTGGTGACTTCTAAAATTTATACAACATATTTTTCAATCGTGTAGGTAATCATTTTTATAAACTTGACTATAAAATTAATAAAATCAACGAGTTTATGTTGATTAGTAGGAAATATCAAACATCGATTCAAATTTTAACAACTATTAATAACTGCTAATAATTCATCTTGCATAAAGGATATTTTATTTTTACTGAAGATATTAATTTTCACCTATTTATTTTTTATGTAGTTATAACGTTATAGCCACCCAATTAATTGGTTGCAGGGCACATCTGTATAATATTAATATATTTGTATATGTAGACAGTAAAAGATAAATTATACAGTCATCATTCTTAATACTTGTTACCTAGGTATCTACTATAAATAAACTTGGTCATCACTCTTAAAGTTTGCTTAAGGAGTATATCACAATTCGAGCATTAGATTAGTCGGCAACTACCAATATAAACACCACATGTATGTATACTATACAAAAGTTACATTGCACGGATAATAACCTACTTCATATAATGTATTAAATTAAATAGTTAATGTATTAAATTATGTAAGTTTATAATTGTAGTGGTGTCAATTTTTATACCGGAAATAATGAAATTTCTAACCATTTTCAAATTATCAAACTAAAGTAATAAACGCTTCTCAAGAAAGTTTTCAGTGTATTAAACATTGGTACAAGAAAAATATGAAATGCATCATGGCACGTATCGTGTTGATTCAAAATTTCTTAAACCTAATCCAAAATACTACTAAACTTCAGAACTGCATCTATCATTATTTTGTATACATTTATTTTCATTCTTCACATACACGATTCAATTTTAAAAGTTCTTAAAGTATTTTAAGACTTCTTAAAATCGAGACAACATTTAACTAACACCTAAATATTCGACTAAAAGGGTGAACAAAAAAAGAGAAAATACAAATCGGAAAATACTTACATAGAATACTTAGAAGATCTTTTTTAGTTCTCAGATCTTTAATAGAGAAGCTCTAGATATTTGTACAGATATTCGTGTTTCTTATCTGAGTTATAACATTGCTTTCTATTGGTTTTCGGTTTTCATTCTATCTGATTATTAGATTTTGAATAAAGAAGCCTCACATCTTTACTAATTGTAAGTTATTCACGCAGCTCACCTGGGTTTAATGACGAGTTTTCATCACTATCGACTCTTCTGTCTTCATTTCTACATCAGAAATAGAAAATATATTGATTTTTTAACCTTAGGTGATCATATATAGATCAAGCGTTAGTTTTACCGGACATTACTAATCACAGGTTATCTAATTTTATTTCAGAACTAATGAATAATCAAGTACATATATATGTGATTATATGTCTAAGTCTGAATTACTTAACACTTTAATAGTGGTTATGGAAAAAGGCTGGAATCTTTGATGCAAGAACAAAAACAGGGGACTAGTTTTTCACGAGCATCGAAAGATCATACGTTTTTCGACGTCCATTTTGCCAACCAAGTTGGCATCATGATCGGGATATGATTAACACTCCGTTATCAATCATTCATGTAGAACTCGTTTACTGTTTTTTAATAGTAGTTGGTCAGTGGCGAAGTTTCCATTAAGGCTGTAAGGCGCAATCTACCCTATATATTTTAGATGGTAGACTCCGTTTTTATATTGCCACTTGACTTTGCCAGAATGATAAACATTTTCTCTTCATATCATACCTATTTCTATTTAAACTGAAGCGCCAGCATGCCGGCAACCGGCAGTGCGCAAGCCTTGGCAGGCCTGCGCACTGAGAATCTGGGCTGACTCTCTACCGCCTTGGATTTTATAGAGATCCGTGGTGCACGGAGGGGGGGAGAGGGGAGTACGCGAAAAATTATATGCAATTTAGCTAGCCTTATCGATGAGTTTGCGTAATACAGTGGCTATAATATTGAGCTTGTTAGAAGAAGTAATCTGTGGTTGGCTCAGTTGAGTTAAGTTCAGTTCTTTAAGTCTATGATCTATGGGGACATGTATCAGTGTGTATGTTCTGTGATTGCATTCGATAGTAGTAGTTGTATCGAAAATAAATATATTTTGTTTAGTCTGCACTCAAGAGTTTCATTTAAGGAACAATTAAAAATAAAGCGCAAGTAAGAGTAATTCAACAGACCTGTCGTTAGTCGTAGTGATTAGTGTTATTTTTAAGGATAATGGCGGCCCTAGACACTGCCGATTTTGTAGACTTTTTAATTAATAAGAGTGGTTATTTTAATAATTTATCTTTAGAAGATAAACTGAAAAATGAAAACGGCAAAATCTACCAATTTATTTCACGAACTATAGATGTTATAGCAAAAAGGAAAACGCAGAAAAGAAAGTGCGAATGGAATTGATGTACAAATAAATATAAGTAAGTTGTTTTTGCTAGTCAACCATTCAATTAATGACGAACCAAAATTTATAAAATTTCTCTGAATTCGTAGAAACTATCTGTTGTTTATCTGCAGCAAATTCGGATACTTCTCATTAAATATTCTACAAGCTCTGTTGATAATCTTATTGCACTGTCCATGAATAATAAACAAATCCATTAAAATTTCGTTTGTATAATTATTTTCTGCCATATTTGTGCTACAGCTATTCAAATTAAGTGCAAATATTACTAATGTCAAATTTATTTAGAAAAGTAGCATGCCTGTTGTCATTACAAAGTGATAAAATAAAAATTTCATGGCCCACCCGTTATGACAACATACCAAAATATATAATATTCTTGGAAGGGTTACAGAAAAGTGCCTATAAATCGAAAACGGTGCGCATTAGGTATAGGGGACATTAACATTTTGAAATAGGTAAATGTATCACCTTTCCGAATGAGTAATAATATACTGGGCATTCCATTTAAAAAAAAATGACTTTCGTGAATTTCTCTTGAGTCACATATAGAGAGCATTCTCTAACTCACCCTGTATGATATTGGAAACATTTGATTAATGAAGAAGATGCCCCCAGGCCTTGCCTAGCCACACCTGAAAAATTATCTTTTAATTGCTGCGTAGGTAGGAGAAAACACGATTTACTTAAATAAACACGATTTAAGTAAAATTTTTGGCAATAAATTCAGAAAAGAATTATTATCTCGATAACGGCTTTAGATAGATATAGGGAAATATTAACAAAAGTTACTCAGAAAGAGACGACAATCCAAAAAATGCAAAAATATACAGGGTATTCTATTTAAAATAACGAAGATGTTGCCGGTTTTACGTATAAGTGGTAGCACCGCACTTTCGAAAATATTTTAGTTGCATAGATCATACTCGAGTATTTTGGTAACCAAAATTTCAAAGCAATCGGAGATCCGTTCTTCATATACTTTTAATACTCCATCCACCGTGGCTCACCATGTGTATATATATATATATATATATATATATATATATATATATATATATATATATATATATGTATATATATATATATATATATATATATATATATATATATATATATATATATATATATATATATATATATATATATTGCATTAAAAATGAGCAGCCCCCCTCCCCAATCTAATTCAGGACAGCTTACCCTCAGCTTAATTCAATTCGACGCTTCGCCACTGTGGTTGGTAAATAGTATAATAACTAAAATGATAACATTTTATGCATTTTAGTACTTTAATACTTTAATGAATACATTGTTCATCAAAATATTTGATACATTCTTATTCAATTCATAACATTGTTTTAAAGGTATCCGGTGAACATATGCACCATACAAGGGATCTTTCTGCTGACTACGGACCTGTAAGAGAAATTCTTTCCCATTACAGTTGATATACATCAGGCGTACCCTTGCATTATTTAGTAGCCGGCGCAAACTTTCACCCCGAAAGTGCGAAACATCGGTGTAATGGCCTTAGCCGGCACACAAATTTGTACCAAGTTTTACAATTACCAACGAAACTTTTGTAGTTAGCGTTAAGCAAACGCTTTATTAACCTTAGAAGAAACAAGCTCGTTTAGACAATGAGCTCATAAAGTATGTTTTTCGGCTCTGCGTTCATTTTTCTTATGCAAACAGGTCAATTTATTTCTGGGGGGATACGGATGTTTATGAATCTCCTCTTCGTGCGTATTATTATAGTTGAATTAACTCCTTTAGATCCTCAGAATTCAGAATCATTCGGAATTATTCCTGTCGTATAATTTTCCTTTAAGCCTTACGGGTAAGCAGGAAAATGCTGCTCAATTGTTAAACTAAATTCAATTGAATCTATTCTAGAAATCCCAAGTGGTTCTTCTTTAATTCACATTGGGAAGTATATTGTAAATTCAATCACAAATGACCTCAGGAACGTTAAACATATTTGAGGTCTCTACATGCCATCTTCATTTCATAAACGAATAACAACATTCTTAATTTTTTTCACCTAACTCAAATAATTTGTATATCTTCATTAAATGTACTGTCGAATACCCGTCTCTTTATTTTTATTTGGAAAAATATTTTTGAGACTATTTGCATTTGGTCTTTACAACTTTCATCAGGTGTAATGTCTATTCCGCTAGGTTTACTTTCAAATGAGGTGTTGCTAAGAAATATATATTAAAAAGTAATTAAGTTCCACATTAAAAAAAATATATCATGTGCAGCACAGTACACGTAATAGAAGTAAATACTTCTTTAGAATAGAGAATGAGAGAGATTAAGAGTGAGAGATTGAAAAAGAGAGAGAGAGAGAGAGAGAGAGGGAGAGGGATAATTTCAAAAGAAATATAATAATATAAAATTTGTCTAAAAATATTCGGTTTATTCATTATCTACACTATCATCGGCTGGTGGTTCAATTGGTAATACTGATATGATTGGTTTGTGATAACTAAAATATGAAATATATGTTCGTAATTCGATATTTTCTAGATAACGTATAAAAATTGCATCTATTGTTATTCCGGATTTTGTTGTTGATTCTTTGGGATTGTTATTTATAAGCAGACCAAATGTTTCTCGAAGAAAGTTAATCAACGTCAAAGAATCATTGGATCCGAAATTTACATTGAAAGCTCCCCCGAGAATCAAAGGGATTTTTCTTCGCCTCTTCCAAGTGCATTTGCACCTGTGTGGCTGTAAACCAGTAGGTAGCGGTGAATGAAATATATTATATCTTCTAGATTTTAACAAGTTCACAAACGGTTCAAGGATATTATCAAATAATCACAGAACACAGATGTAAATAACGTAAATAATTACAAAACACAATGATAAATATTCGGTACACACGCGTGCTGCTTCAGCTTTTAATACCTATATAGCGTCTGGACGCGTACATATGATGTATAGCTCTCTTTCTCTCTATGTTATATATCTGTGTACTCTGTCTTGTAACGAAGCCTGTGTTTTAGGTATACCAAATGTATAGCTCTCTTTCTCCTTCTCTCTACGTTATATCTTTTTTCTCTCTCGTGTAACGAAATCTGGAAACGTTAAATTTTGTCCAATTCACTCTCCATTCTCGTCAAATATCAGAACGCCGCCAAAGAAGTATTCACTTGAAAAATTTATACTATTGCAGTTTTGCAGTAGATCCATAAGATGTTATTTTCCAAAATTCATATACATCTTATTTTGTTCACTTGTAATGTAGTCTCACCCTTGGTGTATCCAGAAACTGACAATATAGAAACAAAATACACTGTATTAATGCTTTGAAACCAACCCTGATGGGTATTTCCCTTGTAAATTATGTAGGTCCATTTTAATTAAAACATGGAAACTCGTCAGTAGATATTGATCTCTCAAATGTGTATTTGATCACATTTTATTGCTTTATTTTATGTTAAACGACACGATTTAATCACAATTTTTATATTTTTTGTGGTATTACTAAAACTACTAGCTTTTTAATTTTTTAGTATTGACAGAATGATTTCTATCACCCTTTAATGTTAATATAACCAGGCATTAGATTAGTATATTATTTTAAGACGTCTTACATCCATTCCTGTATATATTTGTATTTCAAGTCACATTATTCCATCCTATACTCGTAGTTTTGTTTCCATTGTGTTAATTATCAAAAAAAGTAAATGCTGGTTACTTCCATATAATAATAAAGTTTCAAAAGGTATCAGAATGCCATATAACAGTTCTTTATATCCTGTTGCGTTCAGTTTTCCTCCAATGAACGCTATTTCTGACTTACCATCCTCTTTTGTATCATAGAAGAAGTGAATGAATTAGAGCTCTTATGAAATTTATATTTATGTAAAACATTAATCATTGTAGCATGACTCAAATTCATATCCAAGCTAATCTGATGGGAACTAGAATGTGGAGTTTCACCAACCCTTACAAAAATGTCAAGTTGTGTATCTGCATTGATTGAAAAATTAATGAGTTAGAACTCTCATGGCTATACTACTAGTAAATATTTGTATATTTATTCATAATATTAAAAGTAGTGTAGCAATGAGAGGTATGAATGAGATAGAACTCGCATGGCTATACTACTAATAAATATTGTTACATTCATTCGTCATCCATTCTCGCTATCCATCCTGTATATAATTTATTCCCAGAGCCCCATAAAAATTAATCCAAATTAGACTTTATTGCATCGCAAAACTGGCGTCCTACGGAATTAGCGATGTATTCCACCAACTTATCCGCAACTTATTAAGACGCCTTAAAACGACTTTTTAATGATGAAATTCTCCTTAACGTTCGCCTAATTAAACCATTTTATTGTTTTAATATGGCCGGGCATAATAAAATCAATTTGAAAATGAACTGAGCCTAATTTACATTTTAAGGATGGCGCCAAAGTTGTCATAAAGCAGGCTTAATTTATTTGCGAAGCTCGGCAGCAAACAGCGTCCGAATTTGATACCCCGAAATGAATACATTCGGTAGAGTATAACGATTTCCGAAGTGGGGAAATTTTAATTGACGATAAATTTTCCACAGTCCCTTACCTTGGTGTAATTAAATAACGTAGAAATATGAATTTGAAAATTTCAATTGGGGGTAAACCACTCTAGAGGCCAAAATACAGAGAAAATTTCGGAAATTTTTTTCAAAAAAACTAAACATTAAAATTTGGTAAAAAGTTCTTTTTTATGTATATAACTATTGAAGTGTTTTTAAAATTTTTCCAAGCTGTAAATAGAAAAATGGCGGCTTCTCGATATTCTTCCCTTGGCATTTTTTTTACAGCTGCGTGGCCGAAGCGAAAATTTTGATTTAATATAATATTAGCTACAACAGTAGATACGAGGATTTTTGTTTTAAATTGATTTTTGCAAAAATGGCGTGTTTTTGAAAAAAAATTCGAAAGAACGAAAGAAAATCACTCGAAAATCGTTAATAAAAATTGAACTATGCATTATAAAAAAATTGTACTGTACTGTCGAGGAGAAAGTATTTTAAATATTCAGTTAAAACTTCAAGCCAATCGAACAAAAATTGTTCGAGATATCGGTTCGGCCGACTTGAAATTCGTTGTTTCGAGAGAAACGCGTTTAAGTATTTAAAAAATAAGAAAAAATTCAATGTACCTTTAATCTGAAATGCCTGCACCATACAATTGGCCTTATTAAAATTCGAGCCCTTACAGATTTCTCCCCTGCATGAAACTTTGCTACGTGATTTTTACGATACTAAGGTACATTTTAAGCGAAAAAAATATTTCGATTTTTTAAAAGTGGTTTACCCCAAGTGTACGGTTAATAAAGTAAAAAAATCTCATCGATGTTATGCCAAATTGATATAATATATTGTTCCTATGTATATAACGTAATTTATTGACATTGGATTTTGTTTGTTACAGAGGGATGCCTTAAATTTAGAACCGACCAGTGTTGCTACGTGCGTTTCCAAAGGAAAATCAGAAGTAAGTGAACTATGTCTTATTTAAAATATAAGATGCCCCAAGAAGAGACGCCCATTTGACGATATATTTCGACTCCTTCGAGCGTTTTTTGGAAAAAAAAATATTTTGCGAGAATTTTCAAGTGCTTCCAGACTTCCTTTCCACAGTGTACATCTCAAAGCGGACTATATGTTGTATGTTATAGAAACACAAAGCACGTAAAGGTTATAAACAACACAAACTACCGTCATTATGTTTTACTTAAGGGGGGTAACTTTAGAGGTGTCAAAAAATCCTTTTTTTTTTCATTTTTTTAACTAGATTTCTTTTTTATTTTTTGGTATAAAACTTGAGTCGATTGGATATCTAGAAGTGCCTGAAGTAAATTATTGAAGTTACCAATCGAGCTGGTTCTTCGCGACCGACACTACTTAAAGCTCCACTCACCTCAATTCATAGCGCTATATGGTTATTTAGTATTATTTTAGGGGGACAATTAAAAGACTATAACAGTAGGAGTAGCTTTTTATTAAAATATATTTTATAAACTTAAAAATTAAAAAAAGAAAATCAAAATTGACCTACTCCATAAGAAGGTTCTCCTTCGTCCTAAGTAAATTCATCTTCAAGTTTTCTCCTAGCTGTCGTCCTCTTTTAACGGATTTTTGCTTTCAATATCTTGGAATACCTTTTCCTGAATTGGAGCCTTGATGACTCTCGATTTGTCGGCAGCTTTTTGGCTCTCGACACAGAATTGCCCAAGATGCTTCAACACTTTACATCTAAAACAAAAACTATAGTACAAATGTAACAGTCATGCTTATCGACTTACCGAAGTATGTTGCCATAATTAAATGACCCTATAACAGCGAACATGCAAAAGGTTAGAATATTCCTCATTATAGACACATTTTTGGGCGCACGAGACCAAATAATAACATTGTTGAAACTCTTATTTGGGCTCTGTGTGTGCCCAGAAAGGCATTTCCTTAACAATTCAGGTCTTACCAAGTTGCTGAGAATAGGTTTTATTGCACTCAATATGGCTGACGCCATATGAGTATCAACTCTTTGTAAACATCAAACATATTATATGGCACTTTCTGTTAAGTATCGATGTCCACAGCTTTCTATAAAACTAAAGAATCGATTTATTAGGAGCGAAGAATTTCAATCGATTTATTGAAAAACAAAAAACCTTATTCCCCAAAAGTACGAGAAAGCTTCCTTTCGGTACACTTTTCTCCGGATCTCATGAACCTATCTACTTACTCATTTTTTTAAAATGACCAGCAGAAAAATATTAAGGTTGTCTCGAGCCCTTTTTTGGAAACTCGTGACAGAACCTAAGAAAGAAAGTTTTAGCACCAAAGAAACGGTGCGAAAAATTTCACATTTCTTTATCTTTAGGATAACATAGCAACGAATTAATTAATTGACAGAATCTCTCGAAACAAACTTCATTTTACCATTACGTTTAACTTAAGGCAAAAAACGTTTAATTCCGATAAATAGTTTATTAGAAAAATGTACCGAATGTGAGCCGTTGTTTGAGCGTGAATATTTTTGTAGTTTTTGAAGTGAATACTTCTTTGGCGGCGTTTTGATATTTGACGAGAATGGAGAGTGAATTGGAAAAAATGTAACGTTTCCAGATTTCGTTACACGAGAGAGAACAAAGATATAACGTAGAGAGAAGGAGAAAGAGAGCTATTCATTTGGTATACCTAAAGCACAGGCTTCCTTACAAGACAGAGTACACAGATATATAACATAGAGAGGAAGATAAAGAGTTTAGGCTCTCCGCGTTTCCCTATTGTCGCGCATGCGCGCGTTATAGATGTACGCGTCCAGACGCTATATAATATATTAACAGCTGAAGCAGCACGCGTGTGTACCAAATATTTATCATTGTGTTTTGTAATTATTTACGTTATTTACATCTGTGTTCTGTGATTATTTGATAATATCCTTGAACCGTTTAACTTGTTAAAATCTAGAAGATATAATATGTTTCATTCACCGCTCCCTACTGGTTTACAGCCACACAGGTGCAAATGCACCTGAAGAGGCGAAGATAAAATCCTTTTGATTCTCGGGGGAGATTTCAATGTAAATTTCGGATCCAATGATTCTTTGACGTTGATTAACTTTCTTCGAGAAACATTTGGTCTGCATATAAATAACAATCCCAAAGAATCAGCAACAAAATCCGGAACAACAATAGATGCAATGTTTACACGTTATCTAGAAAATATCAAATCACGAACATATATTTCATATTTTAGTTATCACAAACCAATCATATCAGTATTACCAATTGAACCACCAGCCGATGATAGTGTAGATAATGAATAAACCGAATATTTTTTACACAAATTTTATATTGTTATATTTCTTTTGAAATTATCCCTCTCCCTTTCTCTCTCTCTCTCTCTCTCTCTCTCTCTCTCTCTCTCTCTCTCTCTCTCTCTCAATCTCTCACTCTTAATCTCTGTCATTCTCTATTCTAGAGAAGTATTCACTTCTATGACATGTACTGTGCTGCACATGATATATTTTTTAATATAATGGTTGTTTATTCAAATATTTATACTAGATAATGGGTATCAAAATGTTCAGAAAGCGATTCTGAACAAGTTGATGCCAAAATCGTGAGGATTTATTCAATAGTTTTGAAAACATTGAAAGTAATAGTTATGCATAATGAAACCAGTTGTGCGTAAAGGTCGACCCCTTTTAAAACACGTTGAAGAAGTAAATTACAATAATATAAATCCTAAAGTACAGTTTTACAACATATAGTGCTTAGAGCTAGCTAATAAACACTTCACCCATAAAACACCACTGCTCCATATGTAAAATTAACCAATATCTAACGAAAATGGTATCTAGAGCTCTATAACCATACGCAAGTACTATACAACGGTAGGTAAAAATATGTATAAAATATGGCGCACAGTATGCAGTCTGTGACACGACACCAATTCCTATTTCCCGTGCTGCAGAAAATTTTCTAAGTGAAGCTCGCGATTAAAGGCCTTTCTCAGACTTGACGTTTTGTGCGTGCATGTCGCCATACGCGAAGTGTATAGGACTATTTACAGCCGCGCTGTCATGCCAGTAACAAATTCTTCACTTTCATACATCACGTTCCATATAAGAAATTGCATTTTAAATTATGAGATGACTTACCCAGAGGTTTACCCGACAGTAGCACACGTTCCGACTCCCGGCCGGGATTTAGAATCCAAAAAACTACTAGTAAACACGAGAATGTTTATCTCAATTTTCTATAAATATGCAAATGCCGTTGAATTTACATGCTTTTTAGTAAATGAAATTTCGCCTCGTCCTCTGAAATATGCATGTCAGGGCAATTGGATGGAGATTTTTCTCGTGCAGTACGTTGCATTTACTATAAATGTAGTTGGGAATAGCAATATGTGTGTACATGCAGATGTAGAATGTGAAAATTAGGTTTTATAATATACAAGGTAAGCTTTTAAGCTGTACGTATTTTTTTACAAGCAGTGTATTTTGTCCTGTCGAGCATTATCCTGACAGGTTTTTCCTTAAGAAATAAAAATAAAATTTTGCCAAATTTTCCTTTAAAGCACCGTCACATGTTGGTTACCGCTGATAAGGCGCGGCGTGTTTATCGTTACCGTCCCATCAGATAAATGCATTGTGATCTGGTTATTATAAATTTCTCAAAGTTAGACACAAAATATCGACAAACCAGTTTTTAGTTTTAATTTTCTTTCCCGTATTATTTTTTATTGTGAGTGGGTTATTCGCTTATAGGTCTACTGTGAATTTTTATAAATGAGGAATAAAGCAAATGATTTGAGTAATACAAGAATCTAACATTTCCAATTACAATGTAGCATAAACATTGTTAATCCTACATTAAAAGTAAAACATTTTCGAGAATAAAAGTAATAATATTAAAACTACAGAAATAAGTAGTTTATACTCCAACCCATCTGCAAATGCCATATATAGTAACGACTAAACAAATTAGGTCAAAACAGCTATTCTCCTCGCTATATGCCAAACGCCGAGCACTGAATTGCATGATAAAGTTTGTCGTATTTTTGTCTAATAGAGTTAGCACTAAAAATACAGTGATTGTTCCAAAACCACCAAGAAAGATGCAAAGTGTCACCTATCTCAGGATATCGTTAACTACAGACCTATCTGTTGGTAGTTTCGAACAATCTAAATCGAAGTAAAAACTTGAGATCATCAATACGACAATTAGACAAAAATACGACAAATTTTGTCATGTAATTCAGCGCTCGGTGTTTGGCATATAGCCAGGAGAATAGCTGGTTTGACTTAATTTGTTTAGTCCTTATTATATAAAGCATTTGAAGATGGGTTGGAGTATAAACTCCTTATTTCTGTAGTTCAATAACACCCTCTGGTAGTAAAATTTTGCATTATATTGATGATCTCAAGTTTTTACTTCGATTTAGAATTGTTCGAAACTACCAAGAGATGGCGTTTGGTACGTTCTACTGCGGTGGAACGTAGCAACGTCTACTAGATGTGAGCTTCATCTGTCAAGGGTATACTCGTTTACACTGCACTGACGACACCCAAGATAGAAAGGTCGAAACCGGTCTGCAGTTAACTATATCCTGAGATAGGTGACACTTTGCATCTTGGTGGTTTTGGAATCACTGTATTTTTAGTGCTAACTCTGTTAGACAAAAATACGACAAATTTTGTCATGTAATTCAGCGCTCGACGTTTGGCATATAGCCAGGAGAATAGCTGTTTAGACCTAATTTGTTTAGTCCTGATTATATAAGACATTTGCAAACGGGTTGGAATATAAACTCCTTATTTCTGTAGTTTCAATAGTACCCTCTGGTAGTAAAACTTTGCATTATATTAATAATAATATTAACAAAAAACACTGAGTCGCAAGAATAATTTAGGTATAAATAGGATACATTGTTAGCATAAGATTAGTTTTAATCATCTCCAAATGATGCCGACTTTGTTGGCAAAACGCGCGTCGAGTGTAGTGTTTTGGTGTTTTGTGAAAAACTAAGTCAGTGTTATCTTCATACTAAAGGTTCCGATCCACTCCAGTTATATTAACAAAATAGAACAGTAAGTAAAATAGTTTGTAAGTCTAATACAAGCTCACTCTATCAGGCAACACTTCACGTTATCCAATCGCTTTATTTCACGCCACCTCATCTCGCATATCATGCACATAAGATATTACAAAAAATCAAAGAAACAAAAGGGATGATATATAATTTCTGTCCGAGTTTAATAACTCATTGCAAATCATAGTCGATCTCTTATACAATCTTCTCTCTCTGCCTAAAATAACTTAAAAAGTTTATATCGTACTTACATCGTTGCCTGTACCCAGTCGCTAAATTACTGTAGTAGTAAATTTGGTGGTAACAGAGCTTGAATCTTCCGCACGTGGTAGATACGTAGTCGGGTATTTGTTCTTCTCGTACTGGTGTTACGATCTTTTTCAATTTTCAGTTACATGAAAGAGGATTGGCGAAACGTTTCTTATTCTTGTCGTCTATTCTCTACATATGTTACACTTAATTGACTTATTGACTATTTCTAGATTTGAATATGATGTATTTCAATGACATCTCTAACTTTTTGTAGTCTGTCTAGTAATTTTAGTATGTCTCAACAATTCGTCGCCATAATGTCAAACTCTGCTGACTCTGACTGCGTTGCATAGATTATTATGATGACTTATGTCATGATAATAATCTATCTCAACAAGATGAGGCACCCTCACACTATGCATTACAAGTAAGAAATTACTTAAATGTTATTTTTCCGGATCAGGCGCCATAAAGCCTGGAATGATTCTCAAGATCGCCAGATATTAGTTCTCTCGACTTTTTTATCGAATTATCTAAATTCTGTGCAGGCAGGCGGAGTCAACTATGGCATTACGATGACGAATTGTTGAGGTATGGCGCTCAAATTATTAGAGAGATTACAAAAACTTAGAGGAGCAAGACTTTAATTTACCATCATCTATACGATCCAAAATGTATTGTATATGGTGGGACACTCCAGATTTCCCGGTTTTGAAGGGTAATAAAAAATTAACGGAATGAGATACAGAAAAAAACTTTGTATTTTAATATAAAGTAGGTTTCCCCATTTCATTACACTACGTTTTAAAAATAATATCACCAAGACCATGCCCGTTAACGTCAATACATTGTCGGAGGCGTTCTCTGAAGTTTTCTCCAGTCCGATGGTAAACTGTGATGGGTATGGCGTGAGTTTCTTATGTAATTCTGTCTTTAAACTCTTCTAGGGTGTGAGGGCGATGTTTAAATACATTTTCCTTTAAGTACCCCCAAAGGAAAAAATCGCAAATGCTCAGATCTGGTGAGCGCGCAGGCCACCCAATATCTCCCCTCAGAGAGATAAGACGCTGAGGGAACATTTTCTTCAAAACAGCCATAGACATTCGTGCAGTGTAGGCTGTAAGTTCATCCTGCTGGAACCAAAGGTCACCCAGGTCCCCTTCTTCAGCTAGGGCATCTAATCTGAGCTGCAGAAATGTTTCCAACATAGTCACATATCGAGAAGCCGTAACGGTGACAGTCACTCCTTCTGTCACAGTCAAGAGACCACCGATGATCCGATGAAGGCATATTAATGAAGCAGGTGTAACTTAATCCCCGTTGCACATTTCTAAGTAACGCTATTGAAAATGGAGAAAACGTTGACGCTTATTTATGACGTATGTCATTTTGGAAAAATAACAGTAGATGACAGGAAACATCATTAATTATGTTGCAGATGCACGTGCATGCCATAAGTCACGTTAATCTGCAGTAAAATCCAAGTTTTCGAGGGCGCATCATTGAAAACTTAGAAACACTAGTATCCACATCGATCACTTGATGAAGCTTAATTAAACGAATTAACATACCGTCACCGCGGCCAAATATTATTTGCTAATTGAAGTCCCAATCAGTCTCTCGAAATGGTGCGCTCTGCTGACATGAAATTGAAATTAATTTTAACTCCGCTCCTCTGACCTTATTTGTAATTCAAATGTGGGCTCTCAGAATCGAATAGAACAATGCTTTCCGACGATGAGCAGCCATGTGTTTTAGACCGGATCTCCGCGAAATGGGAATGTTTTGCAGAAATAGTTCGACTCGACTGTGCCCCTCGTGCATGCGGAAAGGCGGAAGCGGGCTACAACAAGCGACATACTTAGAACTAAACGCCTGAGTATCCGGATTTATCAGAGCCAATTTGAATTGATATGGTTATTAGTAAGTTTGGTTTACTAATACCAGCTAAGTGTGATCCTAACGTCGCGGCGTTCCGTTCTATGGGGGTTAAAAAGGAAAGCCCGCTTTGTGTGCACAAACTAAAATGGCGTTTAGGAAACGCCGTTTAGGAAACGCCGTAAAATCCTTATCGAGATTTCTTGAGTTCAGATTAGGAGGAAACAAAGCAAAGACATTAGGTAAAGGTGTTATTTAAAGTGTAATCGAATGGTATAAAATTTTATGAATTTAGTTGAAGAAACGTAATATCGTTTTCGTTTATTGGTAACTATACCATAGGCTGCATGTCTATAGTAGCAACACAAACTGGACTATGAGAAACGAAATATTTTCTTTCGCTAATGATTTTTAATTCATCTTACATTAGCTTTTAAATCCTTGAATAAAGGTAATTGGGAATTCAATTGAGCCAGTAACTCCTTGGAAAAGATAAATTAAAAGCCAAATGCAACTTAGATGAACACTATAAAAGAAAAACAATAGACATCTCATCAATATAATAATACTCTTACTCTAGAGGCATAAGTAACCTCAGTGGCTCTCCAGGGGTTTCTTCTAGAATACATTTAATTTTTATTATTAATATTGATGAGTGTTCTGTATTTAAAAATTTATATCAACAATTTTTTCTACAAGGAATATTAAAAATACAACCTTTGTTTATATTCAATGATCTTATAGAAGCCCTGTCATATTAGTAACGTAAAATTAGTCGTGTAAGATATCCTAGAGTTGTTTTTAGATATTTGAAAATCTGAGTTGTTCTCCTATGTACCATTACATAATACAAACTTACATCCATTATAAATCTTCTATCATTCATTCTTCAAAACAATATCATTAACTTCATAATTTCATAGACAAATCATTAGTCTGAATTTCTATACAATCGACACGCAAGAAAAGAGAAGGGAAATTTCCATTTCCAGTCTCCAGATTGAAGATTGTCTCAACCTTCATCCTCTTTTTCAATCACGCCTAAATCAGTAACACTAACCTCGTAATGGTGTGTAGAGTAGTTAATTTTGCGTAGTTCAATGAACTCTGTCAAAGACATTTCGGAAGCAATTTTCCTCATGCCATCATCCATTTCTGTGTAGAAATATGTTATATAGTGAAATTGCTGGGCAAGGCAATTTTGAACAATATTGCGCTGTTGTGAAGACAGTGATACAATATGAAGATTAAATTGCATCCACGCAAAATTATCTTCAAAACCTTAATGAGAATGATTTCGAGCATATATTAGCATTTTGCAAAACAATTATGGAAAAATATAGCAATCCACACTTAGGTCAAGTAGTTGTCTATCATGATGTTACTTCCTCTTCAAACTACAGTGTAAGTTTTGAAGATCCACAATGGAACGTGGAGGAGCATCAGTTCCGGAGGAGTTCAGTTTCCACAGAAAGCCTTGTGTAGCTTTAATATTTGCAATAACAACTCCAAATAGTAAAAATATTTGGAGATGCTTCAACAAAACAAAATTCCAAACCTCGCCACCCTATGTCCAGATAGCAACAACTCTTATAGTAACGTATTATAAGTAATATACCAGAAAGTGGTTTAGTGAGAATGACGTTTTAGTAATGAATGTCGAATATGGTAGGTACTCGTGGAATTGTCTAATATCAACAAGATTTTCCCAAACGGATCGGTAGATTCAAATCAGTAAAGTGACTAGCTAGTCTCCGGGAATGCCTCATAATGCTGTTTTCGTTTAAGTCGCCTAAAAACCAAAGTTATATCTTACTAGTTTATTCTAGGTCTTCCCGCATTGGTCAACTTGTTTTGATGTTTCGCTGATAATACTATCTATCAGCTTAAGCATCAGAAGGTTTCCAAAGATTCAATCTTTGGAAACCTGAAGAATCTGACAGCATGATCAGTGAAACGTCAAGACAAGTTGGTCAATCGATGTAAGACCCGGAAGAAACCAGCACATTAAAAGGCAGCCGTGAAAGCTTAAGTTCTAAATTATATATCAATCAAATTCCTCAGAGAACTTCAGTTACATCTCGATTATTATCAGGAATCATATGACTTTGAGTCTTATTCTCTGACTGAATGAAAATGATTTTTGCCAACAATTATTTTCTGAACGTACCACTGATTCAAATGGAAAATATTGACTACAATTTTGCCCTAGATGTTTCAATCATGGGAAAGGATTGCTGCAAATTTTGCAACCCTTTGATGTAGCAACAAAAACAGAAAACCTGTTTTCCACAATGAAAGATTATACGGTAGTTGAGATGATTAAACGATGGTATTTAATCATCTCCTGATAATATCATATTTCATCTCCTTAATGGCATCTCTTTAATTTGCAAATCGCTTGTTCGATATATAATTTTTCGGTATTTATTCAATACTGGTCACTTCTATTTTGCTAGTTTTTTTTAGCCCTGTCATCCCCATACAAATATTTACATTTGTCTCATTTACATATCTTGTAATGGGTGTTTTTTTAGAAGTTTGTTTTTCAAATTGGCAACACTCTAGTGACAGCCAATTTGATAACTGACATTTGTGCTCAGTTTGATTTGCCATTTCACCATGAATAGGCTTATGCCAGAACAACGCTTGCAAATTGTCCAAATTTATTTCGAAGAGTTCCCGAAATTTACCATGCACTACGTCCGCTTTACGGTCAGCATCATCAGCCATCCAAACAAGTAATACGAAAAAAATGATGTACAGTGCGCACTGAAGAAATTGTTGCTGCTGTGGAGCATAGTATTGAGGAGAACCCAAATGAGTCAATTCGCCATCGTGCACAACAATTGGAGCCACGTCCATCCACTTTATGGAAGATTTTGCGGAAAGATTTTAGTGTAAGAGCTAACACGATCCAGCTCGTGTAGGAATTGAAGCCGGTTGATCATCGTATGCGTCGTACGTTCGTTGAATAAGCTGAAAGCGACATTGCCGTTGATCCTCATTTTCATCACAAAATTTTGTTCAGTGATGAGGCTCATTTTTGGTTGGGTGGCTGCGTTAATAAATAAAATTGCTACATATGAAGTAAAGAAAATCCACGAGTCATTATTGAGACATCTTTACATACACAAAAAGTTACTGTTTGGTGTGCTTCATGGGCTGGTGGAATCATGGATATGAGAAACGTTACAGTCAATGGAGAACGCTACAGATCGGTGATTACTGACTTTATCATTTCCCAATTGAATGGCATTAATGTGGAAGAGATTTAGTTTCAACGACGGCGCAACGTGCCCCACAGCACGCGTCTCAATCAATGTATTACAAGAAATATTCCACGAACGCATAACTTCGCGTAATGGACCTGTGAATTGGCCTCCGAGATCTTGCGATCTGACGCCGCTAGGCTGTTTTCTATGGGGATATGTGAAGGCGCTAGTCTACGCCAATAAACCACAGATGATGGACGACTTGGAAGCCAACATTCGCCTCATTATTGGCGACATACAGCCCCAGATGCTGGAAAAATGGGTCGACAATTGGACTTCCAGATTGCGCTATGTTTGAGCCAACCGCGGTGCCCATATGTCCGAAATAATTTTTAAACAATAATGGCATAAAATTAGTTTTGTAATAAATCCACTACCATAGCTGTTACCACGATTTTTATGTGTCTTACTTCATTTTAACTGTATATACCTCTAGAAAAACACCCTAATATTTTTTAATTTTTTGGGCATTAATTTTATTATTCTAATAACTTTTTTTATTTTTAAAATTAGTTATAGTTTGTTTTACTATTCTCACATGTATATTAATATAATTTTCATCTAAATACAATTGAAATGAGAAGCATATATTCGAAGATCTCGTTGTAGCACTGATAAACTTCGTTGTAGTTATTACAGAAATAACTATAAGTAAACTATGTTTTTGAAATCCCACTAAAATTCAAGCGATTTAACAATAGAGGATTTACATCAAATTTCCATTTTGCTAATTGTGAAGACAAAAACAGCGCCCCCGCAGTCAGAAGGAGATTATATAACTTTCGTTCCGATGAAAGGGATCTTAAAATAACTTATCTTATTAGCTGCAGCAAGCGAAAGTCAAGTGCTGCGTTACAGACGGTTAATATAATTAAAATCTCAAATCTGAAACGCTTTTTAAAGGTCCCTCTTTCCGAAACACCCTGACAATTACGCTAAAAGGAGCCAGTCGGATGGCGTGCAGTATCAGACGGCATCCTTATTCGATTTGGATGAAAAGCAACAGTCCAATTAATCCTACATTTACGAAATGATAAAAATTATATCCGCGACTTGGATTCAGTCCATTACATTGAATTATATTTTTTGCTCGCTATTGTTCGGAATTGGATTCTAATTTTGACTTAATGAAATGCCTTTAGATTCTTTCATGTTTTTCCAGAAATAGAATTTTAATTACACGTAATGTTACTGAATATGGAATTATTTGCACATTTAATATTTCAAGCATTTTCATATCCATTTATCAAAAACAGCATCATTTAAGTAGACCTGCAATCCTCAGATCAAATTACCATCAAGATAAATCATGGTGATGTTGGTTACTCAAAACTATCAACCAAAATATAATTTTGAGCTGTATTCATCAGAAATAGAATACACCACATTTTCTCGATGAAATAATTTCACGTCTTTCGAAAATGTATGTTAAAAATGAGTCTCACTAACTGCTTTTGAAACTTCTTCAGACATTTTTAAATAACGTTGAAAACTAACTGGTAGTATGCTTTTTTTTTAGAAAAACATACATTCTATTTTATCTAAGTTTAGAATTAATTGCTTTTTTCTACACCAAATGTTAAGCTATGCCATACTTTCTGAGATTGAGTACTGAAGCCCCATAGAGCTTTATGCAGACACTACTACAGATGTATCATCTGCGTACATTTTCAGTTTTGCTTCTGGGTGCGAACATATTAATGGCCCAAGAACTGAACCCTATGGAACCCCAAGGTTGATTCCGATGATCATGTTCATCGGAGTATGTATTTTCGTTTTTTAAACGTACGACACATTAAGAATGACCTCCACAATTTTATAAAAGGAAGAAACATTTTTAAGGAAACGATTTCTATGAAAAAGAGTTTCTAATTCTAAAACTATTTATAAGGAAAATACTTTGAGAAAGAGAAGGCAGTACCTGCGAGTAGTTGAGTACTATTCCCCTATCATTAATGAGAATTTTAAAAATATGAGGGGGCGTAACGCGTAAAAGGTTATAAAAATGTAACAAGGGATTTCAAAACTTTCAGGGTGCCACTAAAAGTTTTAATTATAGTAATATTCCATTTTCTAGGGTAGTATCTCTGGAAATATCCAAAAATATGTATGAAATAAAGTATGAAACCCCGTTGCTTTCAAGAAGTTACCAGATCACAAATATAAGGCAACATAAACTAAGAAAATTACCAAGTAACCCTATGAACTAAAAGAATGCAAGAAAAGAACCTCTTTATCTCAGCAAAATGTGAAACCGCTAAAGCCCATGTTTCCATGGATGCCTAAAGTTGATAGGGAGTTTTATGAATCCGTACTTCCAGACACCACATAAAGTAACAGTGAGAAAAATCGAATACAGAAACTAAATTAGTATTTTTTTAATTTGTTTAGAATTATTTTGAATTCCAAGTATTTCGTGTTTTTCCTTACAAAACATGGAATAAGTATTTCTTAGTTTTGTGAAACAAAGTTGTATGTTTCAAAATTGAGAATAGAATCTTTTGCGAAAAGTTAGAAATGTATGTTTTTTGAAGAAATGTTACATTTTCCCAAATATCTTAAAAAAAAACTTATTGTTTGCTATATTTACTATAATTCAATACAAGTTGTCGATATAAGACTTGTACATTTCTAATTTTTATACTCACCATTAAAATACTCACATTCAAGCACGATCATCAAATTTTTTAAAACGTTTTTTCTCAAAAAGTAGAAATGGTAACATACAACCCTGTAATATTAGGATGAAGAAATATAATATACTATAAGGTGGTCCAACCAAAACGCACGATGTTAATTCTAAATAAAACAAAAAGTTTTCAGAGAATTATCTTAATATTTCTTATTATGATAGAAGGATCTATGACAATTATGTGTGAAACAAAATATCGTCCAAATGCTCTCCACGGCTTCGGTGGCATACCTCTATCCGATGGTCCATATTTTCAATGACTCTGAGACATAATTGAGGTTCAATGTCGTTAATGTGCCGAATTATCTCATCCTTTAGCTCTTGAATTGTTCTTGGCTTATTGACGTACACTTTTTCTTTTAAATATCCCCAAAGAAAGAAGTCCAACGGTGTCAAATCACATGATCGTGGCGGCCAATTAACATCGCCACGACGTGAGATAACACGGCCATTGAATTTCTCACGCAAAAGTGCCATTGTTTCGTTAGCTGTGTGGCAAGTGGCACCATCCTGTTGGAACCACATATCGTCCAGGTTCATATCCTCAATTTCTGGCCACAAGAAGTCCGTTATCATCTCGCGATAGCGAACACTATTGCTACACACGGTAACTGCTTGGCCGACCTCATTTTCGAAGAAGTATAAACCGCACCAAACAGTCACTCTTTGTGGATGCATCGGCTTTTCAACAATCACTCGTGGATTCTCATTTGCCCAAATGCGGCAATTCTGCTTGTTAACGAATTCACTGAGGTGAAAGTGTGCCTCGTCGCTGAAGATCATTTTCTTTGTAAAGTCACCATTCACTTCTGTCTGTTCAACCAACCATTCGGCGTATTGACGACGCTTGAAATGGTCAGTAGGCTTCAGCTCTTGAGTCAATTGAACCTTGTAAGCGTGTAAATTCAAATCTTTATTCAAAATTTGCATTCGTTTTACTGTCAGGAAGTAGATGGAGCTCACTTCGAACAATTACTATAAGTAGGTACTGATTCTTGAATCTGTAATTAAAATTATTATCCAAGTTTACTGATTACTGATTTAATCCATCAAAACTACCATAAATACAAACAATATTAGTATCATTGAATAGGTTTTTTCGATACCTTTTAAAAGAGGTGTCGCTTGCCATAGGGTTCCATTTAAAATTATTGGTCACAATGACCTTGTGACGTCATCTTTGAAGCATACGTCATCTATCATCACTAGTAGGGAAGTTTACAACCCTTAATATTCAGTTACGAAATTTCATTAGTTTATGTGTAATCGTTCCAAAAATAAGAGGGGGGGAGGGGACTTTTGAATAGCACTGTATATAATATCATATATACTAACTGATAATTGACTTTTATCACCTCGTACTGTTTCACGGAAACCATAATCACTAGGCACTATGACACTCAAACTTCTTTATATAATAACAGTTAAAAGATTAATATTTTCATTACAGTATATCCCAACAAATACATGGGGCTAACATATCATCATTGTCGTAAACTCGAACTTTGATTAAGGATTGAAATCGCAAACAGGTTATATTGTGTTTCTTTTCTGAGCGAGGTATCAGAGTTTACACAATTGTTATGGATAATCATTAAATATAAATCACATTTTTAGAACTAGCGGATCATCTACGGAGGATCCTTTTTAATAAGAATCCATTGCCACACCACACAATTCGCCCATCATTTGTCAAGCCCTGGAAAATATAATAGATTTATTCCAGCATCTGCATCCGGAAGCGACTCGAGAATTTCATTAATTCATTCCCGGCAAAAAAGTGTGTCATCCATTCGCGTTTGATGAGGCCATGATCATGTGTCCTTAGGCAAATATTGCTTCTCGCGTATTGATTCCCTCTTCCCTCTTCTCCAAGACAGTGATAAATATACCTTGTCTGTTAGAAAATTTGGCAGAGCTCTTTATTAAAAGCCTCCGTGTTTGCTGATCGAACTCATCACTGTCAATGCGATGAGATCAGCGGGCGACGGAAACAAGAGCGTAAACGCGCTGGAGTACGACGCATTCACTTTCAATGAGGGACGATGTGCCCTGCAGGATCGGCTTCACGATAAATAATATCGTTAAGATATTATTAGAAGAATAAGATAAAACCTGCATCTTCTTTTCAGATGTCGAAGTGAACGAACGAATTGTAACACCCAAATAGTGCGGGTCATTGAGTTATATATAAAACATATGATACATCATCTTTCTCTATTGCTCCATTGAATCCGTCCATCTCCGAATTTATGAGAAAAACCAATATTTTAAAACAATGGTATGATATATCAGATATTCCATTTATATTTAATTATTAAAGGATTCCAGCTATAAGAGAATAATTCAATAATGGTAGAAAAACTAATAGACCCTATTGAAGTTGAAGTATATTGGGCAGACTAAAACATCGAACTTAATGCAGCTTAAGGAACATATGGCTTATGTAAAATTGAGCAGTAGGAGAGGAAATAATTTATATTGCTTTTAGAAACAATGATAATGAACTGTGTAAAGTATATAATACAAATATATTTAATCAAACGTAGAACGAATAATGGTATTAACAGAAGGTATTTAAACACGATCGGTAGAACCGATAGAATATTGAATCTTTGAAAGTAGATTTAATTGTCTCTTGGTTATACCATTACATATGGATTGCAATATGGTCATGGTCAACTTCTTTACGTTAAGAGAATAGAAGGAACTGATATAAACATCACATATAATTTCAGTAGATGTCACTGTTTAAAAACCTAAAAATATTCTCTCCGATCTATCGAGGAATGATAGAAGATGTGCCTAGAAGCAATATAATTTTTCTTTGGCAATCAATTGTAAAATAAAACACATACAATATTATTATGTATTGCTCGTCAAGAATAGGTAAAAGTGTGAAATTCTCTAGGTATGCGTAGAAGAAAGAGTGAGGCAATATTCCGAGGGAAAAGGATGCACTTTACGCGCGGCCAGATTGAACTCTGTGTACATTCATATTCAATATATATTTACGGATATTCACTCTGCAAAGGTCTCAATTCGAGTGAGTAAAGACCAGGCTATTTACTGCGCATCTCGTGGGCGATCCGATATGGCAATTTTGGGACTTGTTCATGTTCTTGATGAGCTGTAAGTACCAAATCTAGTAGGCAAAAGAGCTTACTTTTTGTTTCGACTACTAGATTGGCTCACACATAAAATAGCAGCAGACACAGTTTATAAATGCTTAAGTAATTTTTTGTAGACCCTAGAATTACTCTTGCATTCGTGTTATTATTTCAACTAGACAGAAAATGGCTTTCTTTTAATAAGACTATTTACATTCATATAACGAAAATACTGTGTTTTTGATTTTCACATTTTTTATATTTATTTTTTTAAATTTGAATTCACAACAATTACGTAGTTAAAACATTGGTGTCCCCAAATAGATTATGGTACACCCTAGACCCTATCCCCGAGATTATATACTCTATACGGCTTTTTCTCTTCTTCTGTCCTTCATCTTTTCCATGTAACCAAGTGCCATTTTACAATTTTGAAAACAATACGATCCACTGTATTCAGTTTTCCATATTTTCATTATATACAGGGTGATTCAGCTAACCCGTTCATTAAAAGTTTATGAACTTCCCATTGGAATTCATTTTTAAAATTTGGAATCAGGGGTTAGCGAGGACGATCTATTCAACTAAAGTATTTTTGCTTTTCTGACACTTCCGATTATACCGGAAGTAGCTATCAACTTCCTTATTTTAAATAGAACACCCAGTATATTATTACATTTTTGATTTACCCTGCTGATTTCAAGTGAACTTTCTTAACAATTCCCTATACCTATCTTCAGCAGTTTTTGAGATATTTTAATTTTTTTGAAAAAATTAGGTTTTGTAGTATCCCATTGGAATGCTCGTCACTTATTCAAAACAAAAGTTATAGTAGCAAATTTTGGGCTGTAATTAGGCGGACTATTAAGCTTTCAGGTGATATGTAGTTTGATATTTTATTATTTACAGGGTGTCCAAAAAATTTAGTTCATTCTGACAAACTTCAACTGCTCAAAAGTCAATTTTCTTAAATGAAACGCCCTGTATTTTATTGCTTTCTGTGATGGAGAATTAAGTTATATTTCAATCTGTATTAGGATTCCCTATACCTATCTGCTACCGTTTTCTTGCTATCGAGGTATTTTTTATTCGATACCATAGTTTTCCATTTTATTGATTTACTTCTGACCAGCGGGCCATGAAAATAATACGCATTGTCTTAATTGTCAATGTGAACATCAGAGTAGATGTCAAAGTGAGAAATCTTACATAGTATTATAAAATTTATAACGTGTATTATGGAAATCCAACAGGAATATTCAAATGAAGACATATTAAATTTATTTTTCATTCATGGAGAATGTAAAAAAATTATTGAAAGGACTTGTCGTTTGCTTAACGAGAGATATCCGCATTATGTATATGGTATGATCATTTTGAAGTAATATAAAGTCATTTTGATAGATAGGAATCCTTCAACATGACTAAATTATTTATTTATTCACTACATCAACTTTTTATCAGCACATTCCCATATTTTAAAATTGTATGTACCCTTTCCTTCTTTCATTGCATGTATTTACTTAATTTTTCTTCATTATACCCGTACTTTAAACGTGACATTAACGATAATTGTTGCTGAATGCCTGAGCACTAGAGACTGGGTGATGAGTGGTGTCTTAGGCATCCCGCGAAAGAGAATTACTTTGCCATTTAGCAGGTAGATGGCGATGTTGTTATCCTGTGTGTGCTAAACGCAATCTATAGTTCATATCACAAAAATGTCTAGTGTAATTTGTATGGAATAAAACAGAACCTTGAGGTAGACGCTTAACGTATGGGTTAACAAAAGTAACGCTGGAATACACGAAAACCGGCCCTGTTCTCTGCTGCTGGCTCTCCTTTTGTTGACAAGGGACTATTTACCCCTCTCTTGAATTGGCACTGCCTGCTTATCAGGTATCTTTCGGGTGGCTGTATATTCACTTCGCCTTCGTGCCCGCCCCGTCGCGGAAACGACATTGAAAGCGAAATGAAACACTCTCCGCCGGTTTCCATTCGAATAGATAACTGTCGTCTACGTTTGTATTTTTCTATTAACGTTAGGCTCTGGATAAAATTAGAGGCTCCATTGAGAGCTATTCGGTTGATATTCTGTGCGTTGTCTCCTACTTCCTGTATTCCCGAAGAGTATACGTTACACATCGGTGCAAACAGGTTTTGTATTTGCACTAAAGAAACTCAATTTATGAAACTCGATATAGCGAAAATGTATGTACAATATATTTATTTCCATTTAAATTAAATAAAACCACGCATTATTCTCATATCTTGTATTTATATTTTACCAGTTCCAGTGAATGAAAAATTATTTCAAAACCCTTATTATCTTTCTCGAAATTGGGTCATGTGCAAAGCTTTCTACTTATGCAGCTGGCTTTTCAAACATTGCTTTGCGACTATTTTTTTTCAAGCTACAGCCCTTTGAAAATCACCTAAAAAAATATCATGTGCGGCACAGTACACGTGATAGAAGTGAATACTTCTTTAGAATAGAGAATGAGAGAGGTTAAGAGTGAGAGATTGAAAGAGAGAGAGAGAGAGAGAGAAAGGGAGAGGGTTAATTTCAAAAGAAATATAACAGTATAAAATTTGTGTAAAAAATATTCGGTTTATTCATTATCTACACTATCATCGGCTGGTGGTTCAATTGGTAATACTGATATGATTGGTTTGTGATAACTAAAATATGAAATATATGTACGTGATTCGATATTTTCTAGATAACGTGTAATATTGCATCTATTGTTGTTCCGGATTTTGTTGTTGATTCTTTGGGATTGTTATTTATAAGCAGACCGAATGTTTCTC
This sequence comes from Rosalia funebris, assembly GCA_037954035.1. Lineage (NCBI taxonomy): Eukaryota > Metazoa > Arthropoda > Insecta > Coleoptera > Cerambycidae > Rosalia > Rosalia funebris. The sequence goes on along the minus strand of JAZFAV010000001.1, from coordinate 16,487,718 downwards.
GAAGAAAGTTAATCAACGTCAAAGAATCATTGTATCCGAAATTCACATTGAAATCACCCCCGAGAATCAAAGGGATTTTGTCTTCGCCTCCTCCAAGTGCATTTGCACCTGTGTGGCTGTAAACCAGTAGGGGGCGGTGAATGAAATATATTATATCTTCTAGATTTTAACAAGTTAAACGGGTCAAGGATATTATCAAATAATCACAGAACACAGATGTAAATAACGTAAATAATTACAAAACACAATGATAAATATTCGATACACACGCGTGCTGGTTCAGCTGTTAATATATAGCGTCTGGACGCGTACATCTATAACGCGCGCATACGGGACTATCTATCTATCCTATTCTATCGTTTCGTACTGAGTTTATATCGCTCTCTCTTGCTCCACTCCCGTGTGGCGTCAGAGTTGTACGTACTCGCGCGCATGGGCGTCATACTATATTTTCTTCTATTGCCTAGTATTCAATGAATACGTGGCTCTCTCTCTTGCTCGTACGATGCTTCCTGAACTATTCCCCCTTCAAGCAACTTAGACCTTGGACTTGGCGTATGACTGGGCGTTAAAGACGAAGGACCGCACAAAAGGGAGACGCGGATAGCCTAAACTGATATATATATATATATATATATATATATATATATATATATATATATATATATATATATATATATATATGATGTATAGCTCTCTTTCTCCTTGTCTCTACGTTATATCTTTTTTCCCTCTCGTGTAGCGAAATCTCGAAACGTTACATTTTTTCCTATTCACTCTCCATTCTCGTCAAATATCAGAACGCCGCCAAAGAAGCATTCACTTAAAAGTTTTTACATCCCTTAATTTTTGTGCCTAGTGTAATTTTATATTCTCTAACAGGCATATGTTAAGTTGTAGCACATGGTTATATGTGCTAAAGAATATGATTATTAGAATATGAGTATCAGAAATTACTCAGTAATTAGCGGGTATTAGACCTTAGGACATGTGATGTCCATCATCAATCATATACTACTAGCGCAAAACTTGCGTGCGTTCGGGGGTCCCTGCGCCTCGTTCTGATTGGTGAATGACATGTCTCTCAACATTGTGTATGATCCGGGGCCACGGGGTTTGAATAAAAAACACGGGATGGCGTTTAATTCAATAGAACTTGTCACGATAACATTGACAAATGCGATTTTGAATGACCGCCAACGCGTAGGGGTTTCCGTAATTATTAGTTCTGTGAGTTCGCTGAAAAAACTTCGGCTTCGATCGTAGGGAGATTGTAAGGCAAACGCGTGATTTTGTCGAGGGAAACCTGTAATAAGAGATAAAAGGTGTGTTATTTAGTTTGTCCGGCATGTTGTTAAAGTTTTAGTTCATGTCACTAGACCTCTAATCTGACGGGAGTTTTTCGTTGTCATCACGCAAGCAAGGGATATTCCGTGTACAAATATCTGATTTGGATATCTTAAACAGTATTGCAAGTATTGCAACTTAAATATAATTTAGGTTTCTTTCAGTGATAAAGTATCACTTGAAAACGTTGACGTAATCTATTATAGTCAGAGGAGTGATTTGTTATCTATTATTATTAGATTTACTAAGGGTACTATTCTTGATTTTGAATGTAAACAATATTTGTTTGCAATCGTCTAATTGCTACATAAATAGTAGCTTGGCAGTTAACTTTTATATTTTATTTTATAATATTTTTTATAAAAATAAGTTTGGACACACAGAAATCTACTTCCTTTCCCTAAACCCTCAGGGGTGCGAAGGGGAAGGTTACAGATAGAGATGAGGACAAATACACCCGTTCTCAGGGAAGTGTTCAGTTGGGAGTCGAATTCAAGCATGCAATAACACCCCCGATATTGAGCCTAGTCCGTCATGCGGACCACAATGCGCATGACATTTCCGCCACCTCTATAAGAGAATATGACAGGTGATTCATCCATGTTATAGACGCTCTATAAAGTACTGCATTTGTATTATTTCTGCGTCGGACCTGAATGCCCATCGTACTATTAACGATTTACTGATCATTATTATTTTATTTCAAATAATACTGATATTCTACCAGATTGGTGGGCTTTAGATAATTAGGTTGAGGATCGAGCAAGAGTAAAACTACTCTCCATCGTCCATCTCCATCATCATCTCCATGATTATTGACAGTCCATGGAGTGTAAATATAATGCAACCAAATGTATGGCCCTGAATTGTAGAGTGATGTAGGTGACCCAGTGTGATATTTATAAAGAAAATAGAATGCATTTCGCGAACCAAGTAGATTTCATCAGAAGATGAGTAAAACTACAAACTGATTCCTCACTACCAAGGAAATTAAATTATGTTAAATAATATATAATATATGTTATATAATGTAATGTTAAAAACACCTTAAATTCAAACATATTTAAACACTCGCACGTGATATATGAAAAATAACCTCATAAATAAATAGCGGAACCCCAATAGTTTCCAGAACGTCGCGACTTTCGAAACATATCGAACGTGAATTATGTTCCATTACACAGAAATTGATTTCGATTGTATTGTGCGATTTTTTGTTTCATTGATTCACTGCACGGATCATGAAGCAATCTATGGGCCTCCTTAGAGTTACGTAGCTTAGTAATGCCTCTCTTTTGTACGTTTTCAGCTTTGCTTTTCGTTCTATGCGCTGAATTAGGAATATTGACGATCCGGCTGCAATATCTCCAGCGGATATTCACAACGTGTTAGATTTGATATAACTGCGATGGATTTATTTCTGCTTGTACTGCGACGTTACCAGGTCGCCGTAAAATACATTTTACGAGAGTGAAGAAGTTTTTTATAGTGGATAATTTTATTTGTTTAGAATTTTAATTTAATAACCTTAAAACAAGGGGTTGCGTGTATCTTTTCTTTAAACAACAATTAAAAACCAGTAACCGACTTATTTGAGATATGTTTCTGTCATTGCAAATATGTAAGGAATAATAGATTTAGCTCTATATTTTTCAAAATATTTTGCTCTCCAAATATGTATGGTATCTGTGCACGTATCTTATGAATGTCGATGAAAGCACAGTAATTATTTAACCCTCCGTCGGGCGCTACCGATCTATGAGATCCGGCAGTTACTTTTTCTTTGCCCTTTCGTGTGTATTATCAATATTAACCAGAACTCCCTCATAGCTTCCAGCTCTAAACCACTCTTCTCGATATGGTGTACATTTTTTTTGTCCTTGGCCTTGTATAGGTCGCGGTCGTCCGGATCTGTGAGATGCATTGCGCCTGATTACGTCATTATTTTCACTTTTGGTTATATTTATTTTATTATTTAAAGTAATAACATTTTTTTGGAATCTCTACACTTATTTATTTTGGATTCTATGGTATTATTTTTCAAAATTAACGCATTTGGGTGTTAAATTATTGGTTTATACTAAATATCGTTATCAACAGTGTAACGTTTATTTTTGTTTGGAACATGCTAAAACGATGAAGTGGATTTATGATCTTTACACTTAAAGTGGGTAGTTACTTATAACTTTTATTTGTAATTCACGTCCAATATTTTTTTATATATAATTTTATAACTTTTACATGGAAAAATAGGTGGTTTGTTTTCTGTATACAAAATATTGTTCAATACTAATTTATGTTTGTGTTTTGTCCTTAAAACAGAAAAAAATTGTCATGTTTATTAAAGTTTCATATTTTTACTGTCGTTAATTCTAACAAGTTATGAATTCTAAATATATCAAATATATAAAACCAAATCAATACATACAGTACTGTGAAAAAGTTTTTGGATACATGTAGACTGTTAACAATTTTGTGTATAAAAGTCTGCAAAATGATTATATTTAAATTCAGCTTCAGTAGAAAGTAAGTAATAAGTTTTCCATACAAGCACAGTATAGAAAATTACGCTGCTGTGACTTATTTGGCCAAATTTCAGTTAAATCGCAAATGTTGATAAATAGTCGTATGTAGATGACTTGTCGATACTTGCATATTCTCGTTTAGGGATAAAACCACCAGTTCCAATATCAGCATTCAGGGTATGATAAACCGCTGCAAATACCACTGTTTTTCGTAGAAAACAAACTTGATTTACGCAGTACGACGTTAAAACTTGCCGCTATATACAAAAAAAAGAGTTAAAAGTGCATTAAACATCGCCATCGCGACGAACAATTTTGTATGAAAAAAATGGCTAAAATGAGACTAGTAGATCGCAATGCCGTAATTACATTGTACAAAGAAGGCCAAAGTGTGCATATATGATTTCCCAAAAATTAAACATTGCTAGGTCTTCTGTAGGATACATTGTAACAAAATATAAAAAAACTGGGATAATGAAGTTCAACAAAGAAGTGGACGCCCTAAAAAAAGTCACAAGGTACAGTGCAATATTTAAAATTAACTTCATTGCTCAATAGAAGAGCAACGAGTAAAGAACTGACAGAAAGTTTAAGAAATGCCTAAGGGGTTAGTGTTGATTCTTCTACTGTCCGTAAGGCACTACTAAAGCCAGGCCCTCGCGGATGCGTAGCCAGATAAAACCACTTCTACGTCACAATAATAAACAAAAATGCTTAATTTATGTCAGAGAACACAAAAATTGGACAGGAAGGACTGGAGTCGTGTCTTATGCACTGATGAATCCAAATTTCAATTACCCTGTACTGCAAGGCGACAATATCTCCGCAGACGAGTACAAGAGGCTTACCAGGAACATCGTTTACAACCCACTATAAAACACGGTGGAGGGTGCTTGATGGTGTGGGGCTGTTTTCTTGCTGCAGAAGTTGGAGACTTGGTAGAAATTGATGGAATATTAAACAAAGAGCGATATAGGGATATTCTCCAACAGTACGCAACTCCTTCTGGTATTCGTTAAATTGGTAATAATTTTTTTCTGCAACAAGATAACCCCATATATTCATCTAAGCTGGTACAAAAATATTTGCAGCAACAGATTGCACAGAAAAAAATACGGTTAATGCAATGGCCCCCGCAAAGTCCGGACCTCAATTTAATTGAACATTTGTGGGATTATCTAGACCGAAGGAAACCTGAACGTGCTCCAACATCTACTGCTGAGCTATGGAAAGTCATTCAAGAAGAATGGAGACAGATACCAGAAGATACTATACAGAAACTAATAGCTAGTGCTCCAAGACGTATCGACTCCGTTCTACATAATAAATTTTACTCGAATACACGTTTTTCTATATCTTCCATAGTATTACTGCCTGAAGGTATTATTCAACTTTTATTTATATTAAATTTTCAAAGACTTTTTCATAGTACTGTATGTAGCTCTTAGCTTCTCTCCATCATCTAATATCAGAAGGAAAAATCATAATTCTTTGTATAATAAACACGGGAATATACCGAGAGAACAGTTAATATCTGATAAAAGTCGTTTATTTGACCTTCAACATAAAACAAACTGCATATCGCTTTTCAATTCGTTTGTTTATAAATGATCGCTTTATTCTTAATTATTTTACCTCTTATCACCTTTATTTCAGCAATAGTGGAGCTATTGAGTTATTTTAATCATTCGGTCGTTTCTTGGTCTGTTATGTGTAAAAAGTTGCAAGGGATCTGATCAAGCGACCGATCCGGCCACTCCATTGCTCCTCTACGTTGGGAGAAACTGCATCTAAATAATATCTTGCCGCACTTCCAAAGTGCTTCATGTTATTGAAACTAAACGATGTTAACAAAATAATACCTACAAAACTTTTATGCTACAAAATTATCTCTTAATAAGACATATATATTTCCATAGCTAAATTTCTTCTATAAAAAAGCCCAACTATGTGATTTGATGTACATTTAAAACTCAGGTAGCATGAAGGAAGTCGCTTCATCAGATCATAAACATTTTTCAACAAAACGTTGGGTTTTGTTGTAATGAAACACTAAAGATTAAATTCTCCATGATACTCCAAAACTAAAGTTTTTTTCCGCCTTTCAACGAGAAACAATTGAAATGAAATAGATGTATGGTATTGATTTGGTATATACCACGTGGTAATTTTTGTTTATAGAACACCGATATAAATATGTTATCTTAAACATAACATTTATTTTACTTTAACAGATTTATTTAGGCATGACTTCTTCAACTATATATCCTAATATAAATACATCGAAACAAATTTATTAACTAATAGATTTATTTCAAAGGTAATATTTATTTCCCATAACAAATGAATGTATTACCTAATAAATAAAGATATTAAGTTATTTGTTTATAATAAACTTATAATTTGTTTTTGCTATAACCAAGATCTCCATTTATTTGTCATAAACGTAATTCATTAACAAATAATTCGTTCCCTCAGTGTATAATAAAGAATTTACCATCCACAGACACCAAAAAGACTAGCTAGACCTAAGATCTCCATTGACCGAGTTTCATTTTCAATTATTGATTATAATAACATTAGCTAATATCGTAATGCACTACCTGCCTTCCCATCGTCTAGCCGTTAAATAACAAGTTTAATAAACTATTGGACACGTTTCGGTAAAGGCGAATCGTTACGCTATAATTTAGTTGAAATATATCCCCAACTACCCCGCCCATTTTGACGGATTGGCTAAGTAACAGTCTTAATGCCCGATTTGCGTGATCTCGCATTGTAATAATTCGTGTATTATTGGACCGGGAGCAAAAAAAAGCACCTTGTTTATGTTTTCAATATCCAAGATCTCGAGGAGAGATTTTTCGATAACTGCCCTCGTAAACTTCGAATTTCGCCGCCCGTTTCCTGGCGAAATATTACGAAGTCGCTTACGTAAATATATACTACAAAAATAATTATTTTCAGAAACAAGAACATCGTTATTGTGGGGGAAACATTGTTTATGTCAAGGTCCTTTTTTATGACAAAGCGTAAGCAGTGGTGAACATTGCGTGAATATCGTCAGTATGCCCTTGAATAGTAATGTCAAGGATAATGTCATGTCTAGATATCAGGTTCTCAGGTTGTGTTTATTATAAAGGCCTCTGCCCACTACACCGTACCATAGTAGGACCGTAACCATTTCGGCACATGTAAACAAATATAATTTGCATCGATGCAAGTCCGGTCATGGCACGCTACGGTGTTAACAGGTGATGGAACGGTCTAGTGGACGTTGCCGATACAAATTGATGCAAGTTATGTTTCTTTGCATGTGTCAATACGGTTATGGTCCTGGTATGGTACGGTGTAGGGGGCAGAGACCTTAATTTAGAATTCTTGTATGTAAGAAAGATTTTCCTAAAAAACAAAAACTTAGTAGATCTGGAAACCTTCCTTCACATTTCTACAATAAATATTCCTAAGGGTTAACTCATTATTAAAGCCACATATTTAGTTATTTACGAATCCCATCACGCATCCAATGAGTGATGATTACAGGATAAGTGTATTTATGATATTTATAAATAATGAACAATTTTTGTATAAGGAAAAGTTCTAATTCTTGTATTTTATTGTGAAGCAGTCGTACCAAAAATTAAATGAATATTAGAATTTAGCATCATAGCTTTCAACTTTTTATTATTACCACGTTTTGATTAATTCGATTTCTTGTCTGTCTGTCTGTTCGGTACAAATTTTGCAATTGATTTTAAATTAACTTCCTGATGAGCTAGAGAATTGATACTTTAAACGTAGCTTAGAACTGAATGACAATGCAATATTAACCTGCTTTCTTGTCTGTCTGTTTCTTGGGATTCCGTACGGAATAATATTACTAAACTCACGCTATCTGTCCGTCCGTCCGTCTGTCTGTCCTACCATTAAAATGCTAAAACCTGTATATTTTGAACCGTAAGGTTCAATCTAAAAGTCAATCAAGACCAAAAAGTATAACACTAAAGAAGACTAAAGAAACATTAATATACCACGTTTTTACTAAAAACGGACTAAAAAGTATAAAATAATTTCTCCTAGCCCCATACAGAAATGCGCGGGGCGCATACAATAGATAATAAAAGGTGGTCCAACCAAAACGCACGATGTTAATTGTAAATAAAACAAAAAGTTTTCAGGGAATTATCTTAATACTTTTTATTATGATAGAAGGATCTATGACAATTATATGTGAAACAAAACATCGGCCAAATGTTCGCCACGGCTTCGGTGGCATACCTCTATCCGATGGTCCATATTTTCAATGACTCTGAGACATAATTGAGGCTCAATGTCGTTAATGTGCCGAATTATCTCATCCTTTAGCTCTTGAATTGTTCTTGGCTTATTGACGTACACTTTTTCTTTTAAATATCCCCAAAGAAAGAAGTCCAACGGTGTCAAATCACATGATCGTGGCGGCCAATTAACATCGCCACGACGTGAGATAACACGGCCATTGAATTTCTCGCGCAAAAGTGCCATTGTTTCGTTGGCTGTGTGGCAAGTGACACCATCGTGTTGGAACCACATATCGTCCAGGTCCATATCCTCAATTTCTGGCCACAATAAGTCCGTTATCATCTCGCGATAGCGAACACCATTCACGGTAACTGCTTGGCCGACCTCATTTTCGAAGAAGTACAGCCCGATGACGCCGCCAGCCCATAAACCGCACCAAACAGTCACTCTTTGTGGATGCATTGGCTTTTGAACAATCACTCGTGGATTCTAATTTGCCCAAATGCGGCAATTCTGATTGTTAACGAATCCACTGAGGTGAAAGTGTGCCTCGTCGCTCAAGATTATTTTCTTTGTAAAGTCAACATTCACTTCTGTCTGTTCAACCAACCATTCGGCGTATTGACGACGCTTGAAATGGTCAGTAGGCTTCAGCTCTTGAGTCAATTGAACCTTGTAAGCGTGTAAATTCAAATCTTTATTCAAAATTCGTATCAGTGATGTTCGTGAGATGTTCAATTGTTGGGCACGACGACGAGTCGAGGTTGACGGCTTTTCTGCTACACTATCGCAAACAGCTGCGAAAACAGCAATGTTTTCCGCAGAACGAACTGGGCGAGCATGCACAGGTGTTTTCACATTTCCTACAGACCCGGTTTGCTGAAATTTGCGCACAATTCTCCCGATTGTGGACACATTTGGTCGATTATGCTGATCAAAAAAGTCACGAAGTGCACGAAATGCATTTTGATTTGAACGCCCATTTTCGTAAAAGGCTTCAACATTCTTAACGCGCTGCTCAGTTGTGTACCTCTCCATGGTTGAATTTGTCAAACACTGAAACAAAGAAATGTCAAATTAAGTTGGGCAAAAAACTTGACGTTAAGGTGTAACTCACAATTAACATCGTGCATTATGGTTGGATCACCCTTTAGTATAGAGTAGCTGTCGTTGAGAAAACTGACACAACAGTTAATATCATTTGCAGTGCAATAAAATTGTTAGAGACTTTAGTGAATTATTCATGCATCATTTATCTATTGCATGCACCCCACGTTTTTCATTTCAAATCTTACAAGTGTTTTCATAGCTATTAAAAAAAATCCAGAAACACAAATTCTCAGAACTATATGTATGGGATTATGAGTCTGTATGGGGCTAAAAGAAATTATTTTATACTTTTTAGTCCGTTTTGAAAACGTGGTAGTTTGAATTTTTTTTTATTCAAATAATTATTTTTTATAATTTTTTTTTATAAGAAATGTTAGGTTTTAAAGTACTACTTTTTATATATCAATAGTAGTTTTTTTTCTGGAGTCTCGGTATACTGAGCAGTAAAACTTAATATGGTTTAGTTATTATAGTAGTTTAGTATCCTTAAATAATACTGGTAGCCAGTTGGAGTGACGTTGGATACATGAAATGAATACAGGATAGTGAATTGCTTACAGCTACAGAACAATAAAGCCTATTATTGCATTAATTTGCAAGCTTGCTGATTCCGATATTTTATGTATTTTTAAAGACTAATTGATATAATGAAGAATAACTTTGGACGTGCCGCAAGGTTCTTACCTAGGACCACCCTTCTGTATATCTTTATGGTCGACTTAAGCAGTCAAATTATCTGTCTTAAATTATCTCTTACAGATGACTCACAAATATTTATATAAATTAATTAAATAGTTGGAAATGGGGGTAGCAAGTCATATTCAGGGGTATCAAGATAACAATTAATTGTATATTTATCAATTGGCATCGACTGGTAAAGTCACTAGTCGTATTCGTGTACCATGGCCTCCATTTAATTAGTTACAGATAATCAAGTATTACGTTATATCTTGTAGAATAGGTTGCCCATCTTATGGTATGTGAGCATTTTTGTAATTCAAGTGTCACCTGTTTCGCAATTTTTCAAATTTAGCATATCTTTCTCATCTTTTTAAATCTAGGTGTAAGTAAAGGAAAATGTGCCACCGTTAACGGTTCATAAAATTATGGGAATATTGGAGGTGGTTCTTTTCGTAAGGGGGTGCATCTTTTCTATAACGAATGGTTTTCGCCCTTCTAAAAATCTGGGTAATTTCCAGGGGGCTACTGATGGTTTGACACTTTAGTGCAATTTGTTCTCATATTCCATATATTTTACCATTCTAGTTGTATTTTTTCCGCATTATTAAAAAATCTTTTGGTCGAATTTGCATTTCTGGTAACATTTCCTGCCTTATAACTTGTCTTGCTTTTTAATTAATCCTTTCATTCCCTTAGTGTTCTAGTGTTATTAACATCCTACGTATTTTTATTTCGATTTTATTATAATTTATATTATTAGTTATAATATTAATATTTCTTATCGTGTATATTGCTTTTAATTTTTGTTTTAGTTACCACAATTCACTATTAATTACATAAACCTAACACCTGTGTAACTGGTAATATTTTACAAGTATTCGAATTAGAACAGTTCTAGTTAAAAAAAGATGTTCAAAGCCTTTGTATTTTGAAAACAAAAATATGTGGTCATGTATGAGTAATGAGCGTATCATATAATCTAGAAAATTCTGCATGGAATATAGAGTAGATTTTGAAAAATAAATTGTCTCAAATGAAGAAAAGTAAATTTAGAAACCGCTAAAGAAAATAAATACAGAGGATACTAAAATTTTCACCGAGTTCTACAAGTACCATCAAGAAATAATGTAATAAGACACTTTCGATGTTTTCTCCTAAAATATTGGCAGTAATGATTGCATTTTAGTCCTCTGTTTATCACGCCCTCTATTCGCCTATTTATCGTGCTCTATTGGCTCTATTTATCGTGCTCTATTGGCTCTATTTATCGTGTCCTCTATTGGTCTATTCATCGTGCTCCATTGACTCTATTTATCATGCCCTCTATTGGCCAAGAGCATAATTAGCTCTAAAATTAATGCATTGTTATTTATATTCCAAGGGGGTATATCAAAGGGGTCTCGTTCATTTATTTCTCGATAGTACACTATTGTCATATTCTGAAACATTACATTGTATTCGCCACACATAGTACAGAACAATATTCTCCTAATTTATGGCAACTTGAAAGCGAAATTGAGACCGAACCGCTCTACCTCGATTTGATTGATTGCAGTATTATTCAGAATATTTAAAATGTTGGCAACGTCTTCCACAAACCATTGCTTTGTTTCCTAATTCTGTTAGGATATATCCCATCGCTCCAATACGAGATACGGGGCAATATTTCAACTTAATTAAGTTATCTTTTTTCCTTTCTAAATAATTGACAGCCGCACCGATCCGGAACTCAATCTAAATTCACTCAATTCCGCCCGAGAAACAATAAAACAAAGATTATCTATGATAAGAATAATAGAATTCCTGATAATGTAAAGGCATTAAAACTGGCCTTGCTCGGGCTGCATACTAATGAGGTTTCCCAGCGTCTTTTGACTTCATCTTGAAAGTTGATAACGTGGCTAGGAGAAGAGTGCAACATAATGGCCGGTTAAAACTTTCGAGATTCTGACACAAAATCAAGTAAGTGTAAGTCTTAATTTAGATACAAATCTTTCTCAATCCGATCGCGTACTTATTCTAAAAATATGGTTGGTACCCGGTATGGTTTAAGAACTGTAAAGTATTCTTTATAAGTCGTAGTTATTGGTTTTTGATAAAAAAAATCGGTGTAAGAATGTTTATTGATATTCACTTAATTTGGAATAACCTTGCAAATAATGGATAGACTAAGGATATTGCTTTTCAACCGCAGAGTATCCCAAACAAACCCTGAAAATTTCAAAGCGCTCCAATTTCTTTTTTTTGTTTTCATTGTATTCGGAATGTTATTACTAAACGTCAATTTAAGGATGAATTTTTCATTTTCTGAGGTTGAAACTGTTTTCCACACTCCACTATAAGCGGAAAAGTAATGTAATTGTGTAAAGAAAAAATGAAAAAACAAAATTTTTTTTGGGTTTATTTTTCGTTTTTGGGCCTAAAAACCAAAAAAAAAATGGTTTTTAAATTTTTTTTGCTGTATGTGTGTCGTCGTTGTCGTGGGCATTTCTTGTTAGGACGATAACTCAACTAAATTGTGTCGAATCGATGGAGTTTTGACTAATTGTGATCGGGGACGTCTCCCAGACGACACCTACTGATTTTGAGGTGGATAGGACACACCCCACTCTGTCCGTGGGCCATGAGAAAGCACGACGGTGGACCATCTGAGAAATTTGTTTTGTTAATACGATAACTCAACTAAATCGTGTCGGATCGATCGGGTTTTGACTGATTCGGATCGGGAACGTCTCCCAGACGACACCTATTGATATTGAGATGGATAGAACATACTCTACCATGTTCATGGGTCATGAGAAAGCACAACTGTGAACTATTTGAGTTTCTTTGTTAGCACGATCACTCAATTAAATCGGATCGATCGGGTTTCGACTGATTCTGATTAGGGACGTCTACCAGATGACATCTATTGATTTTGAGGTGGATATGACACACCCCACCCTGTTCATGGGTCATGAGAAAGCACAAGGGTGAACTATTTGAAAAAAGTAGACATAAGACTGTCTCATAAGACACATATTAATATATATTATAAACACATATTCTGCATTTATGTGTTGGTTTATTTTTTCTCGGTCACTCAATTTCGATGTTCTACGTGCGGAAAAGTCCGTTTTAAGGTTTTAAAACTGTTAATTTTTTAGCAATAATCCATATTTTTGTATCAGAAAATACTTGGAGTTTCAACTTGCGTTTTTTAAAATAGCTATGCGAAGTTACAGCCCTTTGAAAATCACCGAAAAATTTGGAATTTTTTACGTCCCTTATTTTTTTGTGCTTAGTGTATAAATTACATTATCGACAAGTTATAGTAGCTATATTCCATAAATAAATATATTGGCTATTGACTTGGATGACTTTCAGGTCATACTGTGTATTGAGAAAAATGTTCAAATGCTAGTGTTCACTGTATCGTGTTCATGGAAATATTTATTGCTTCTGTTATTTTGTCGACGTGGCTGGTATATTACAAAATTGCGGATCAAAATTAATAATACATTGAATCCGCCCCTAAAATATAGGGTATGTACGATAAATTGTCGGTTTTTAGTGATAGATCTTGGAATAGCTCGATGTTTAATAACGGTATGAAAAACTGCGTCGTATAGAATTTTCCTAATAAATATTTCAGAAATAAAATAATGTGCGTAGAATATCGGAATTAACTTCCGTGCCATACGCTAGTAAAGTATCTTTGTGCGGGTAGCCTTTACGCCATCTCGTGTTTGTTTTTTTAAACCTTGAATAGGTGGAATCCTCAGTGTCATGTTATAAATGAATTTTAATAAAAATGTCTTACTAAATAAAATGAAAAAGAAGCAATCAAGACGTAAGTGTTGTGTTGTTATTTGTGAAAATATAGAGCATTAAAATCCAGAATTACAGTTTTTCTGGACAATCTTACGAATTAGAGAGGAAAGAAAAAATGATTGTAGCAGTACGTCGTCAAACGTAATTATTTTCTTTTAGATCTCGAATCATTATTAAATACATAAAACATAATAATTGCCATTTGGTTAAAAGAAAACACAGGTTTTTTATGCTTTGCACATATAATGACAGACGAAATGATTAAGAATTTTACTGGAATAAATTTTTTTTTCAAATTTTACTCAACTTTATTGTTCTTGAAAAAGATAGTCAACGTGCAATTTTTAATAATGTTTGTACTGAGAACAGACTTCTGATATTTCTTATGAAGATGAAACTTGGATTACCTTTCGCTGTAATTGACTGTTTGTTTACAGTATCCCCTACTCATGCTGTAAACATTTTCTCAAGTGTTTTGAAAACGTTAATTGCTAAAACAAAACGTGGATATTTTGGCCATCAAAAGAGATTATTAGAGAAACATTGCCTCAAAAGTTGTTAAACTATCTACTGTCGAGTATTAATTGATTGCACTCGACTTCGTATTGGCCACGACCAACAGTTAGTTGAACAGAGAATTTTGACGTATTCTACTTACAAATCTAGCTTTAAGTTTGTTCACAGAAACTTAAGAAAATATATCATGTGCAGCACAGTACACGTGATAGAAGTGAATACTTCTTTAGAATAGAGAATGAGAGAGATTAAGAGTGAGAGATTGAAAGAGAGAGAGAGAGAGAGAGAGAGAACTGGAGAGATATAATTTCAAAAGAAATATAACAATATAAAATTTGTGTAAAAAATATTCGGTTTATTCATTATCTACACTATCATCGGCTGGTGGTACAATTGGTAATACTGATATGATTGGTTTGTGATAACTAAAATATGAAATATATGTTCGTGATTCGATATTTTCTAGATAACGTGTAAAAATTGCATCTATTGTTGTTCCGGATTTTGTTGTTGATTTTTTGGGATTGTTATTTATAAGTAGACCAAATGTTTCTCGAAGAAAGTTAATCAACGTCAAAGAATCATTGGATACGAAATTCACATTGAAATCTCCCCCGAGAATCAAAGGGATTCTGTCTTCGCCTCTTCCAAGTGCATTTGCACCTGTGTGGCTGTAAACCAGTAGGGAGCGGTGAATGAAATATATTATATCTTCTAAATTTTAACAAGTTAAACGGTTCAAGGATAGTATCAAATAATCACAGAACACAGATGTAAATAACGTAAATAATTACAAAACACAATGATAAATATTCGGTACACACGCGTGCTGCTTCAGCTGTTAATATATAGCGTCTGGACGCGTACATCTATAACGCGCGCATGCGCGACAATAGGGAGACGCGGATAGCCTAAACTAATATATATGATGTATAACTCTCTTTCTCCTTCTCTCTACGTTATATCATTTTTCTTTCTCGTGTAGCGAAATCTGGAAACGTTACATTTTTTCCAATTCACTCTCCATTCTCATCAAATATCAGAACGCCGCCAAAGAAGTACTTACTCACTTCAAAAATTCAGGTTGCCTATCTTTTCCAGGAACAATAAATTTGAGTAAAATTTGGAAAAAAAAATAAGTCTATTCCAGTAAATGTCTTCATCATTTCGTCTGTCATTATATGTGCAAAGCCTAAAATACCTGTATTTTTTTAATAAAACGGCAACTATTATATGTTTTATCTATTCAATAATGATTTAAGGTCTAAAAGAAGAATTATCTCTGACGACACACTGCTACAATCCATTTTCTTTTCCTCTCTAATTCGTAAGATTGTCCAGGAAAACGGTGAAGTTGGATTTTAACCTCTATATTTTCACAACTAACAACACAACACTTACGTCTTGATTGTTTCTTTTTCATCTTAAGCATTGTCACAAATCCTTAGTAAAATCCATTTATAACATATGACACTGAGGCGTCGACCTACTCAAAGTTTAAAAAAACAACAAACACGAGATGGCGCAAAGGCTGCCCGCCAAAGATACTTTACTAGCATATATGGGAGGCATTTAATTCCACCTTCCCGGCATTTTTCTTTTGGCACCAGACACGAGGAGTCACTTGCAGATCCCTGCGCAGTACGTCATAAATAAATTAAGCGCAACGTAATGTTTCGTTAAATTTCCCATTTCCCTAACGTTTACTGACACGGTTTCATTGTAGAGTAAATTTGCATGACGGCTCCGAGCTGAACTGTTCTCTAACATATGCGCACTCCACTCCGCAATCCATTAGCTGCACTTTAAACTGCAATCTAAGCGAATAGCAAATTACTACAACTTTAAGGGGACAAACAGAACACTACTTCGGTGTACACGCCAAGGATGCTCCTGCCTGGAACGGTGCACACTGGTAAATAACTGCAAGTGTCGCTCAGATTTATTAAAATGGATATTTTATTTGTCATTCCTCGCTCCATGGAGGAGATTACATCTCGCACGGTCGTGGGGTTCTTTGCTTCCGTGTACAAGTTATTTCCCTTAATGTGATGTCCGCAGGAGAGAAGGTATTCTTATGGCCACTAGCATATCTATTTCATTCCACTGGTACTATTCCAAGAGAGTGTATTTGATTTACTACGACATTCTTAAAGTTAGTATGTAAATGTTGAATAGTACCGACTTACTCGTACGTATCCAATAGTTTTATGTACGGATGAAGTAGCTTTAAAATTGGATGCGTGATGGCTCTTGAGAGATTCAATTGCTGTACACGACGTTGAATTGATGTATTGAAGATACTACCGTACACTTTCTTTCACTGCAGCAATATTTCATCTGACCGACCACGACGAGGACGTATTGGTATTATACAATAATCAGAACCCATCTCTTCAAATTGTTTGATAAAATTACGAACTGCCTCTGTAGGCGCTTCAGGCGTTTGTCCTAATTTTGTGCGCTCACTTTTATAAAACAGTTATACACGTTGTTGAGCTGTTTATCGCGGCTTGTTGACGTCGAATGGTTTGAGAATGACAGTCGTTAAATATTGACGCCCTATGTTTGACAGACCACAAATGGCGAGCTATTCAAATCCTATAGTTCCAACTGAGACACCCTATATAAGTAAAAGCGAAGTCGTATCTACGGTCACAAAATCAAAATACATCTATGTAACCATACACAGGTATTGCTATAATCTAGTGGTATTCTTATAGAATGAAGATTAGTGTGTTCAATTTTCAGGGTGTTCAGGGGGAAGGTTTTACCTATCCCATCGCGTCGCCTATATACCCCCGCGCCCGCTCTGTTCTCACTCTTGGTTCCATCCGTGTACCAAATGTCTCCATTGAGCGGTAATCCAGATCGACCCTCTATCCAGTCGGTCTTGCTGGTGAGGGTGATCTTATATTTATTGTCAAACAGGAAATGTATACCCGTACTGTCAGAGGGCATCCATAGGAGCGCCTCCTCAGCTAGCTTTCTTGAGAGTCTATTCAGGTCCCCTACCTTTCTGTTCACGTTTCCCCCCCTGTACATTGCCTTTGCAGCTTCCGATTTCAGGGTGACGTCAAGAGGTGGTATTCCCGTCAGTATGTATCCCCATCGCCTCGATCGATGTCGATCTTGAGGCTCCGGTTATACTTCTTAGAATCAATCCTCTTAGCCTGTTAAGTCGGCTGACTTCCGACTTGAAGCAGGCTCTCTTCCACCAGACTAGTGCTCCATAAGTCAGTCTAGGTTTGAGAATTGCCTCATACATCCATTTCATGGTCTCCGGTTTCAAGCCCCAACTATTACCAATGGCCCTTCTCAGTTGCCAAAGTGTTGCTGTGACCTTGGAACATATGTGACTTAGATGTTTTTCCCATGACAGTTTCCCGTCCAGGATTACTCCTAAGTATTTCACCTCGCTATTATAGCTTAGTTCTTGACCACCAAGATTCAGCGGACATGTTCAAAATTAGATATATTTGTAAATAAATATTGAAGAGAATATACATAAACCTAGTCACTATACAAGTTACTGCTGAATATAATCACCTAGCAGCCACACAAGTTACTGCTGATAATATTAGTGAACGTACAGAAGATCAGGAATTCTGAAGAATTCTTCAGAAGGAAAAGTGCTATAGAGAACGATGATTTTTTAGCAGAAGATAATTTACCTTTATCCACCTTTTTAGAACTGTGTCGAAGTGCAAAAGCCATAGGTCTTAATAATAATCACTTGGATGAATTTTTTAATGTCGACAGTAATTTAATATTACCAAATGATAATGACAGCAGTTCTACTAATGTTTTGAAGGAAACATATATTTTGCAATTGTCTGGTCACTCGGATGAAGACATACAGGTCATTTATCATCGATTGTTCACAATTTTTTATAAGGCAGTAATTACTATATTTCACTCGATGACCTTTTAGATATAAAATGTTAATATCGTTTGAAATGTTATCCTCTGTTCATCAACAATTCATTTTTAATAAATTGACCAAACGGCTTAACATCTAAAGCATGATTTGTTCCACCTATTAGTCATCTGAATAACATATTTCCGCGGAAACACTCATACTAAAAGTGTTATCTCGAGTAGTTATAACTATGAGAATTGAAGGGACAAAGAGTCGCTGACAAAGAACCTTTCCCAAACTTCAACGATAACATTGTAGCAAGCAAGTAAACAAAAGCTCTCCCCAAATTGTACTTGACGTACGAAAACTAAAATTTATAGATGGAAGTGTTTTAACTTTAATTAAAACAGCGTTCATATGACTAATTTGTAGGGGTGTAACTCCCTTAGGGCCTCTCGCATAAGCAACCCTAGTAATATACTATTATGACCCCTGGAACCGATAATTTACTATGCACCAGTCACTCACTGTCAACAAGTATCTTTACCTTTTGAGTATAAATACCTTTTTGAATACGTTAAAATTGAAGCGGCTGCTTGTGGACCACATTTTAATGTTTAAATGGATACTAGGATACTACATCAAGTATGGCAAGGAAATATTCGCACTGATCACACCAGAGAGCAATTTGTTTTTGTCCTATGAGCTAAACAATGTGAACCTTCTAGTACTTTTTACGCTTATTTCAATTCTGTTTTCAGATTTTTCTTCATCGGGCGGGGTTTAAAATTAACAGTGCGTTTAAACTTTGCGAAGGTACATATATATTATTTATCAATAAATAAATTTTTCATGAACCTAAACTTAATATGCAAAAGAGACAAATATTTTTTCTAGGGATCAACAAGTTAAGTGTCCATGACATTTTTATTCCCGAGAATCAGTGATTTTCGTTTTGGGCACTTTTTCTTTTGGCCACATGTGTAGCAGAAATAATTCGGGTAGTTTATACAGTTTCTTGATATTTTTGTGAGTGACTTGTTGGTCGGGGTTTCACTAAAATAGCTATAAACATAATACAGTACAACACTCTTTAAAACGTTGATAAAAATTGGATTCGATATGTTCACACATTAAGCTCTAGCCAGCAAGTAAAAAATAATTGCTACTTAGGACTGCTACTTACATGTCAAGACGTGTTCTGCAGGACAGTAGGAGCTCACTTTAATAAACTTGGGATTCCAAAAAGAAACTGTTAATGATAAGTGTATATACTGGAGCACAAAAACTAAGGACCATGGAAAAACTCTGAAAACATAATTGACTTCCGTATGTAAAAATATATAAGAGGCAGGTGTTTTCGTATTTGGGACAATAATTTTGTTAGCCAGAATTATTATAAATGATAATTCAAAGTAACTCAGGTTTGCTACAAAACCAGTTAATGTCACATAATATTTTGTGAAACTAATTGACATTTTAAAGTTATACAGGAATAAATAGAATTTTAAATAGTGAACTTTATCAGGTATGACCCACATTCACCTATTACATTTCCATACTTTTATTAAACTGACCCAAAATATGCCGAATCGATGACATACTCGGTGATGCCAATCTGTTAGAAATGAAAATCCTTTTAGGAATTCATACCTTTTAATGGATTTACCTTAAATTATTAATCGCCATTGTATTCTGGTAACCTATTTATCGACTTACTGTAACAGCCGATGAACATTGAATTTTCCACAAACTGTTATTCAAAATATAACGCAATAAGCTGATATCGAAGTGGTATGATTAATATCCATTCGTTGATTGTGTTTATGCTTGAAAGATCTCACGTTTTATTGGCAAAATATAATTTCTGATAATATAAAACAATTATGTCTCAGCTTAAATAAAATTAATATTTAAACGGATTTATCACACTGAAATCAATGAATAGAATCATGAAATTCTCACAACTGAAGATCGGCCAGTACATTAAAACGTTTTTTACTCATAGCCAAAATGTTTCTGATTTTAGAGATATAATTCTATTTGAAAAAAAAAAAGTTTACAATTGATCGTTCTATAAAGCTGCACAAATAATACAGCGTTCTCCATTTAAAATTCAAAAATTAATGCCAATGACATAAAATATTTGTATTCGCCTTTCAGTAGTCTATATGCCACGTCAATACCTCTTAACTTGTTTATAGAGTAAAATGCTTTAATAAGGGCTCTGCGACTACGTGTGGGTATCAGTGGGCAGTCTGCGAGACAGGCGTGCGTCCTGGAGGAGGCAAGTAAGCAACTCCCTCTTCTAGGAGCAAGTATAGAACGGATTTTTTTATTTAAATAGAACTATTGGGTTGAATTGAATTTAGATGACTCCCTCGAACCCGATATTTCGGTTTACACTCATAGTTCAAAAATGCTAGGAAGGTCTGGACAGGGGATTTTCTCTGAAGATCTAAATCTTCGAGTCAGTTAAGTTATTGGACGTCCATTCCACAGTATTCTAAGCTAATGTTATGAGGGTACTACTGGTGACCATAGGAATTACTATTCAGGAAATTGATTAGTAGTAAAATCATTGGCATATTCACGGACAGTAAGCCCACGTTGATGACTCTAAACAATTGCAGAACTAACTCCAGACTAGTTCTGCGATGTAAAGTAAAGAGTCATTGAATGTATTGGGGCAAAAGGGCACGTAGAAAATCGTGGAAACGAGAAGGCAAATACCTTGGCACGCCGAGATTCTTCCAAAAAGTTTCTGTTGGACCGGAACCAGCAATAGAGTTTAGAGAAGCCACTCCAAATTCCATGATAAAAGGCTACATGTTGAAGCGCTCCAGAGACTAGTGGGCGAGAACTAACAGCTATAGACATGTAAATGTATTTTTAATTACACTTTGCAGAATTGTTGAAGGGATTTTGCAGGCTAAACAAGCATCTCCAAGTTATGGGTTGTATAGTTTATTTCATGGCTATTTGCCAAATAAAAAATCTCAAAACATACCGTAGCTTGTTTTTATGGCTAGCCTCAGGTAGACTGTTCCGTTTATCGGCAAGGTAAGAGAGTTTTTTATTTGGCAAATAGAGATGAAATGAATAGTAATGTATTCATTTCATCCTTACACGTAAAGGATGTAATTTGAAGGATGAAACTGTGAAACATCCCAAAGAGCTGTCCCGCACTCTCAAGGAAAACAGAGAATGTGAACAGCTGATCTGCGTCGAGTACCACCGAGTGTACGTCTTTAATACATTCGCACATTGAATGGCTAAGGAAGTGAAGTCTGTGTTAGCTGACAAATTGAGAGTTCTAATGGAGACAACACAATCAGCCCGATATAATTGTCCTGAGTGCACGTGGACTCTGTCTACCCTCCCCTTTATAGCGTCCGAATCTGGTCGATATAAACAAATTTCTAAAGAGCTTATGTCGTAACCTCGCTATTAGCAGAGATATAAAAGTGTTTTACTGTAAAGATCCTTATATATAACTGTTCGATCTCCGTTTTCCAGTAGATTGCTTAGGGTAGATTGATTAATCCTATTATCAAGCTTTAATATCTTGCATTTTCTGAAAGGTAGGGTTTACCCCAATATTGATTTCATTCTGTTTGTTTAGTGTAAGTGTGGACGTACGCACTTGACAACAAAAGAGTACATTTTCGGCATTTTAATGATTTTTTATTACCGTAAGGGCAAGAGCGCTGTTCAAGCTACAAAAAAAAAGTGTTTTATGTGAACGCACAGTGCGCGAATGGTTTGCAAAATTCAGCTAGAACGAATTCAGGTACACTCCGGTAAGCTATTCGTGGTTGACGATGATCAAATCAAGTCATTTATTATTTTTAATCAACGTATTACAACTCGTGAAATGGCATAGTTTTGAAGTATCGAATTCGACAATTTACGAGTATAAGCATTTGGTGCGGCTTGGCTTCGTAAATAATGTTTGGGTACCTCACAAATTGTCGGAAAAGTTGAATTGGCCATATTTCCACATAATTTATTGCCGAAACTGAACGAAAATGGTCCATTTTTGAAACGAATTATAACGAACGATGAGAAATGGATCGTCTACAATAATGTTGAGCGAAAACGGGCATGCAGTAATTCGAATGAACCGCCATCATCCACTTTAAAAGCCAATTTCGATACCCAGAAAGTCATGCTCTGTTGCTGGTGGGATTGGAAGTAGGTCTACTATGAGCTGTTGCCCCATAATGAAACAATCAAGTCACTAAATATTATCATCGACTAGATAATTTCAAGCAAATCATCGACCATAAACTCCCAGAATTGACCAATCGTAAAGGGTTGGTCTCTTTACCTTTGGCAACCCGGAAAAAGTTGTTGGAGTTTGGCTGGGATGTCTCCAAAGGTAAAGCCTTTGGTCTATCATCTGTTCCGCTCTTTACAAAATTCCCTAAATGGAAAAAAATAAATACCCTGGAGGACTGCAAACAGCACCTTGAGAACGATAAACTAGCGACGATCTATGAGAGTGGTAATATGAGACTTCCCAAAAGATGACAATCAATCAAAATCGTGTGTCAAAAATGGCTCAGAAATCGGTGAAAACTTTCACAGCCTTTTGAATATGTCTTTCAAAAACCTTACATTAACATTACATTTTTCTAAAGCGATATTTCAGTAAATCGCGGCGCGTTCTGTGACAGTTAACTAACTTGTTCAACCTTGTTTAATTCACGTTGTTACTTTTCCGCACTCCACTATAAGCGGAAAAGTAATGTAATCGTGTATAGAAAAAGTGAAAAAACTAAAATATAAACTCAAAAATTTTGTTTGGGTTTATTTTTCGCTTTTCGGTCTGAAAACTAAATAAAAATGGTTTTTAAAAATTTTTTGCTGTGAGTATGTCGTCGTCGGCATTTATTCTTGTTAGCACGATAACTCAACTAAATCGTGTCGGATCGATCGTGTTTTGACTGATTCCGATCGGGGACGTCTCTCAGACGACACCTATTGATTTTGAGGTGAATAGCACACACCACCTCCCTCCCTTGGGTCCATTTGAGAATTTTTTTTGTTAGCACGATAACTCAACTAAATCGTGTCGGACCGATCGGGTTTTGACTAATTCTGATCGGAAACGTCTCCCAGGCGACACCTATTGATTTTAAGGTGGATAGAACACACCCCATCCTGTCCATGGGTCACGAGAAAGCACGATGGTGGACTATTTGAGAAATTTGTTTTGTTAATACGATAACTCAACTAAATCTTATCGGATCGATCGGTTTTGGACTGATTCTGATTAGGGACGTCTACCAGACGACATCTATTGATTTTGAGGTGGATAGGACACACCCCACCCTGTTCATGGGTCATGAGCAAGCACGAGGGTGAACTATTTGAAAAAAGTAAAACTGTCGCATGAAACACATATTCTGCATTTATGTGTTGGTTTATTTTTTCTCGGCCACTCAATTTGAAGATAGAGATGTTCGTGCGGAAAAGTCCGTTTTAAGGTTTTAAAACTGTTTATTTTAATATGTTTTGTTCTGTCAACTCATCAGTCGTCTGATTTCTTCCGATATAAAATATTGCCTTTTACGCACACCTACTTTGTGTTTCAAAATTCTGTTGAATCCTCTTCAAACCTTTTTCTTAAAATGCCGTGCCGGGATTAAAGGTATTTACACAAATATGCGTCTATTTACATAGCATAAACACCTTACAAGGCAGGTCGTGTGGCAACAACCGCTTCGGTTCCAATAAAAAACTCATTGTTAATTGGCGACCTAGGGAGCAGGCCGAATGAGAGGCTTTCGAGAAACTTGGCGTTTATGTGAACTCGAATGCGCAAAGTGGCTTAAAAATGCTTTGAGAATTACACAAACAATATAGCGCTAACTTGTTGGAGCGTTTGAAGCGCGGCGATAAATTATCCTAAGCAATAAACAAGTTAAGAGGAGATCCTGAAAGGAGCCGAAAAAATTATTCGAATAAAGGGGAGTATACCGCTTTTGGCAATAACAATAATTTTACATTCATCTCCAATGCTTTGTCTCGAGACCACTTTTTCATTTGAAAAAAGTTAAGCAAACAACGGTTCAGCATACGGATTCAAGGTATTCAAGTATTCTATATATAAAATAAAAAATAACTATAACTTAGGTATTACAAGAATTAAGGAAAGAAGTTTCAATTCCTATAGTAGGTAATCTTAAAATACTGAAAATATCAAACAAATGAAAACGGAAATATCAAACAATTAGGGGTATCTAATTTTATTTTGAAATTCCTTAGTTATTATTATTTATCTTACGTTTTTCATAGCACATAAATATAACAGGGTATCTCATTCAAATATGAGCTGCCAAATGCAAATATATAAAGATGACCTGCCCTTTGAGCAGCTGGTGTGGGTGGCAGTATGGGTCTTCAGCATTAGAATGTGTATACAAATTATTGTACTTATTTGTATTGTAATTATAATAAACTTTATTATAAAGAATTTTAGTTGTCGTTATATTATAAAGTACTGTTATCACCAAGTCAGTTATAATTTTTTTTTTGTCACGAGTGTCAACATGATTTATGCATAAACTAAAGTATTCAGGTCTTATAATTGATCCTCACGGTGTACCAGATGGAATAAATCCTTGGCAAACCTAATAGGTAACAAATATGTGGTTCGTTATTAGGTTTCTTCCCAAAATATTGAAAGTCTGAAGAAATATCGATAGATATACGGCTGATTTTTGGTAAAGTTCATCAGGCATAGGAACAAGTCTCAAAACTGCGATATCGGACCGTATACAAGGTGCGCAATAAATAGCCTAGTCTTTATCCAGTCGCATTGAGACCTTTGCAGAGTGAATTTCGATGAATATATATGTACACAGAGTTCGATCTGGTCTCACATAAAGTGCATCCTTTTCCCTTCGAATGCTGTCTCACTCTTTCTTTTACGCATACCTAGACAATCTCACACAATTTTTTTGTATTCTTGATGCGCAGTACAACGGATAAGCATGTCGAGCAGTTCACAAAAAATCATTTATTACATTACTATATGTTATGAGTATGTTACTTATAATATTACTACTAAAATCTAATAGATTTGGGGGAAGTATCCCATTTTTGGCAACATACTGAATACTTTTTTCATAAATTGCAGATTCAGCAATTAATGAGAACGGAAAGTAAGCCAATTGGTTATAAATTTAGAGGATTTTTTCGGATTTTTCTTCATAGGTGTAGGGTTAATAAATGATACTTGTCATTGAAGAGGTAACTGTCTTATTTCAAAATATGTATTAATTACATGTCTCAATGGCGCCGATACGGATTGTAATGAGAGTTGTAACATTTTGGCAGTTAATCCATCTGGGTCCATGGTATGCGGCTTTTGTTACTTTTCTGCACTCCGTTATAAGCGGAAAAGTAATGTATCGTTAATTAATCGTGTTAAGAAAAAGGAAAAAAATAAAATTTTGTTTGGGCTTATTTCTCGTTTTTCGGTC
This sequence comes from Rosalia funebris, assembly GCA_037954035.1. Taxonomy (NCBI): domain Eukaryota; kingdom Metazoa; phylum Arthropoda; class Insecta; order Coleoptera; family Cerambycidae; genus Rosalia; species Rosalia funebris. The sequence continues at coordinate 16,462,087 of JAZFAV010000001.1, read as the reverse complement.
TAAAAACAAAAAAAATGCTTTTTAAAATTTTTTTGCTTTGTGTGTGTCGTCGTTGTCGTCGGCATTTATTCTTGTTGGCACGATAACTCAACTAAATCGTGTCAGATCGATCGGGTCTTGACTGATTCTGATCGGGGACGTCTCCCAGACGACACCTATTGATTTTGAGGTGGATAGGACATACCCCACCTTATCCATGGGTCATGACAAAGCACGATGGTGGACTATTTGAGAAATTTGTTTTGTTAATACGATAACTCAACTAAATCGTATCGGATCGATCGGGTTTTGACTAATTTTGATCGAGGACGTCTCCCAGACGACAGCTATTGATTTTGAGGTGGATAGGACACATCCCACCCTATTCTTGGGTCATGAGAAAGCACGATGGTGGACTATTTGAGAAATTTTTTTTGTTAGCACGATAACTCGACTAAATCGTATCGGATCGATTGGGTTTTGACTAATTTTGATCAGGGACGTCTCCTAGACGACATCTATTGATTTTGAGGTGGATAGGACACACCCCACCCTATTCATGGGTCATGAGAAAGCATGACGGTTGACTATTTGAGAATTTTTTTTTAACACGATAACTCAACTAAGTCATGTCGGATCGATCGGGTTTTGACTGATTCTAATTAGGGACGTCTACCAGACGATCTCTATTTATTTTGAGATGGATAGGACACACCCCACCCTGTTCATGGGTCATGAGAAAGCACGAGGGTGAACTATTTGAAAAAAGTAAAACTGTCGCATAAAACACATATTCTGCATTTATGTGTTGGTTTATTTTTTCTCGGCCACTCAATTTAGAGATCTTCTACGTTCGGAAAAATCCATTTTAAGGCTTTAAAACTGTTTATTTAATTATGATTTCCTTAATTCTTACAGTACTTATAGGACTATAAATGAATATGAGATCATTGTTAAATTTAGACTCATAATATTTATAGTTATGCTCATTATCAGCGTCTATTTTATGTATAGAATCTATGAAACAGTTGTTAATACTGATAAGGTCAAACAATTTTTCAGCAAGACTATATGGGATTCTGTTTCTTATGACTCCTCATGACTTTAACTTGGAATTATTTCTATTGATATTTACGTTATATGACTAAAAAAGGAAAACGCTCTTGTTTTACGTTTTTGTTTAATATCACAGTAAAATTGTCCATAAAAGACTGCTATTATTGTCATTAAATATAATCATTAATTGTACGTCGATTATATAGATACGTGGTCATATATTGATTATTAAATAACTCCTAATTGAGTACATTAATATGCTTACTTCTCACTATTAATGAAGGACTATAATTTTCACTGTTCCTAGTCAATATTATTTTTATTCTTTGTTTCGGGTTTGATTTATGGCACCTTCGGGCAAACAAAGCAGTGACAGGATTTATACAGCAACTACGAATCCCTAGTCATAAACATCCTGGAGCATTGATTGAAGGCATGTAGAATTTTAATATTCCCACATATGAAGGTTACGCCGACATCAAATTTCACCGGAAACAATTACGCTGTCTCGTATCCGGCTCGACGATTTGCAAAAATAATTTTCGAAATTTAAGGGTGCGTTAATAAATAATAATTAAGATGAAAGGGACGAATATTAATCTGAACCCGCAGCGCGACGGTAACAAATTCAAGGGGGCCGTTTTTCCAATTACGGCCGTTTTGCTGTATGGTACTTTAGCTAATTGTGAAAGCGAATGTGTCCCTTCGCGTATATTGGATTTTAACTGTCTGTGATATATGGAATCCGATAAATTTTCGGGCAGTGTATTTTAATGCACGGTTTCATATGTCATGATATGTAAAATATTATTCTTAACATGGATTTATTTTATTTATTTCATATTTTGGAAAACTAATTAATATGCAAGATGGTTCTAGAAGTATCTTAATTACCTTTGAATGTACTTAAGATCAGCATAGTTCAATACATTTATACAAATATGAGATTTTGCTTTTAGAATAACCTAACATATTATTAGTAACAACACGTCCCTCATGAGATTAAAATAATCTTGTACTTATGCGCACACTTAAAAACAATTACGATAGTGGCAGTACATTGGAAGTGCCAAGGACTACCTTATCCTTTAACTATATTTATCCTCTCACTATTCTATTCAAATGGTAAGGAAAGTTCAATTCAATATAACCTGTTCGAACGCCTGTTTTAAGCTACTGCGTTACTTAGTAGATACAAATAGTTCATACTTATAAATTCCCTTTCTTTCTTCAGAGGATACGGTGGACATTTATGTCAGTTGCCCAACACATATCTAATTCTCCTATAAATATATCAACGACAATAGCTTTCGTATTGTGCTCCAGTGTGGCATCTGGACCTAGTATTAGAGATGTCATTGTATGTTTGGATCCCTATAGGACGAAATTTGGCAACTCAGCCTGGGTATGGGCGGTTTGGTCCTCGTCTCTATGTGGCTTAGGAAGAATAATATCAATTCTTATGTGTTCAAACTTCTGCAGAAATGATGGTATATTACGGGTTAAATAATCATTTTAGCCTTTCGTATCCATGTTTACATCAAGAAATTCTGAAAAATTTTCAGTTATTTTTGAAAGGCTGTAACTTTATGAAAAATGGTCGTATCGAAATGAAAAAAAAAACATTTTGAAGATTGAAGTTTCTAGTTTTGAAATATTTTGTCAAAAATTTTCTGAGCTATGCTCTTGCTGTCGCAATCCGAAGAAGTACCGCGAGACAAAAATTTTCCAAATTTTGAAAAATTTTGTCTAGTATCATCTGTGGACTAAAGTGTCCCCGGGCTCAGAAATACTTTTCGGACCAAATGAATACAAAGGCCGATTAGCCCGTTTGTTCAGTTTTGTACTTGAAACTTTAGGAGAAAGAAGTCGTTTCATATAGTTAACTTGAAGTTATATGAATTAATATCACGATGTTTGATAACGGTGGATGTAAGACGTATGCGTATATGTAAAATCTGAGATAAATTTTCTAGAAAAGATAACGTTACTCAATTTCCACCATAAGAAAGTAGCAAAATCGGAAATTCATTGGTTTGCAACTAAAATAGGCGGAATTGATAAATATCATTTACTATCAATTAATAACTTCGCCTAATAGATTAAAATATTGCTACTAACAAAGGAATAATTTTAGCTCACAGCTCTACCTAACGCAAAAATTACGTGATGCTTTATCAAAATCTTGCAAATTATCCATTCCGCAGTTCTTTCCATCTGCTTTTTGTTGGCTGTCTCGCCACATTAGACTGAACCAAATTGACATTTAATTTCCCTATTTAAAAGCGTTTAAGTTTTTGCTTGTAATTAGTCAGACAAGAAATTGCTTCCAATTTAAACGTAACTGCGCGAAAATAATCCATTTTTGTCACGGATAGTATGCATTTAGTAGTAATTGGTCTATGTTAACCAATCAGCCAAGTTTTTAAAACTCACCTGATATTTTTCTGGTACAAATATCAACAATGTAGATATATTATGAATTTGAAATGAACAGAAATAACTGTGGTTGGAAACTGCTCATTTTTGTGCTTAATTCATAAACTTGAACACGAAAATTCTTCAATACTTTACACTCATAATAATTTGCAATATATTCTTCAGTAGTAACAAGAATCTCACTTGAGACATTTTTCATAAATATTTGTAGGTTCACATTTGTAGGTTAAAAATCATAGGATAGATCACTTTACAATACCTGAAATAATAAAAATAACAAAACTCGAAGTACATAAAACATTGAATATAATCAAGGATTTCAGTGACTGAAAGTTTTCACTTGATGATTCGATGATTTTTTTTTTATTTTTAAATACATGAAATGACAGTTTCAAATAGTTTTCGGTGAACAAGAACTTAATGCCAACGTTTCGTCATTTTTAATAGGTATCTTCTTCAAACTAGTTTTCTGTACAATTATAGACCAAACCTGGTGGATAATCACAATTTCTGAAAGCTACTCTAAGGATGTTATCTGCGATAATGAAACACTGTCACTAATTTCCAATTGGACAAAGGATCTCTCTGGAAACTAGAGAGAATTTATAATCTAATAAGTTTAACAGCATGGAATATTAGTATAATATTCGTTAATCATACATAACTGAGTATGAATCAGGGAAGAATACATATAATGATGCGGACAAATACCCACACCAATTCTCTCATCACACAAATGATTGTATCTATTTTTGTTTTTGCTTAGTACGAGCTATGTCTATGATCCCTCGAAATATGAGTGTTGCTCCACTCAATAATCTTAAAATTTAACCATAATCAAAATTTTATTTTCATAACCATACGATTTACTCTTCAAAATGTAAATTATCATCCCTAATTGATTGTCTTTTAAGTATATGTCAGTTTGTTATTATCCCTTAATATGACCCTAATATATATTGATAGGTTGTTATATATTTATTTAAGGATACCTTATCACACGATAAAATTTTTCTAAATTTTAAATTAAAGTTATACAACTAATAGTTCACCAGCCGTCAATTGAAAGCTTGTCAGTTTCAGACGTGGAAGATCCACTACCATCCTGGAAACAGGTGTAGAGTCACTTTATTAGATTTACTGTTATTTAAAGTTGATTAGTACTCCCACGATAAAACTGATATTTGTGGGGGTTTTGAAAGTAGAAGGCCTTAGTTGATATCTTATAATTAAGTATCTATATATAAAAACTTTGTTAAGACTTTGAACGTCTGTGTTTCGCTTCAGAACCTTAAGGAATTTAATTTTTCATTTTTTTATTAGCTTTTGTGAAATTATTGCTAAATCCATATCAAATTATCTCATAATTACCTCTCAGAAAGTCTTCAATTTCTCTGAATTCTCCAAATATTTTAACTATAATGGTAACTGTATTTTTATAAATACAGTTACCATTATAGTTAAAATATTTTAAAATCTGTTGTCGTTTTCGACTCTCACATCAGTTAACATCAATCTTTTTAGATTTCGCAACTGCATTTAAAACGAAATTGCACCCTTAAAAAAGATGCAGAACATACATATAAAATTATTGAAAACGCCCTGGTACAGCTCATAGCATACTGCATATATTTGTTAAGCCTCGTAAGTAGTTTCGACCGCGGGTCTCATGTTACGTGCCTTTTAAAATTTAATTTAAAAAGTTCCGGCGTACTTTTTAAGAATACTCGGGCGCTGTGGCACAGCTGTCAAACTTAATTTCCAGCCTGCACATACTGCACATGGAAATTGTCGGCCGCTTTAACTTTTAAAGCTCTTCCACCTAAAGCGAGTACTTATCGAATGGAATCACGTAGTGTATTTAAACTATACACTTTTCAACTGTAACGCCAGAAAACATCTATTTACTGGGTACAATATAGATGTGAGGGGGGTCTATTTTTGGGAATTATGGAGATTATTTCAAGCAAATGTAACATTCACATCCCAAGAATAAACATTCACCATTGATAATTAATTTAGTTGCTGTAGAGGAAGTATACACATCAAGAAACGCTAAGTATACAACCAATCTCTGGATATAGTACCCATTGCCTCAATCAGCGATCAATTCAGATCATATCCAATCAAATAAGCGATTTACCCACTGGACTTCTACTTTGGGAATTACATAATTACCACAGCTATGTAATCGCAGATCATCAAAATGTCTTCAGTAACTCATAAACATAACATGTGTTATCCAATATTAATCCCAAACAATGAAAAAATTTTATGGATTGAACAATCTCATAACTCTTCATCATTTTGTGGCCGGCAGAGTTAAGCTAGTCGATCTACAATTCCATTTCATTATCTAATGTATTATTAACCACAGCTTCCCAATAGAGAATATTTAATTCGAACCTCTACTTTGTCACAAATTTCTATTCAAATTTCAAACATTGGTAGCAACCAAGACAACTGTTTCAGAACTCGACATATTCTATAACTAAGCTACAATCCAATACTATTATAAGGCATCTCTAGGTCCTAAAAGCTTCTTATAACCTCTTTTAAGACCATATTTCTCAATAAGATCTACAGTTTTATCAACTGAAGATGAGGCATCTTCCACAGGGTCGGAGTTTTCCTACATAATGAATCTGTAAGGTATCCAAGTTGTCCCAACTTCTTTTCCTTTAAAATCTATCTGAAACTCGTAATGCAACATTCTGAACAAATTTTGAAGGTACGGGCACATCTCCGTATCTCGATAAATTGCCGCCTACGATATTTATTCACCATTCGGTCAATTAACTCTTCAATACCCTTACTTTACTTTAAAACTTTTTTATTGTATCATCATAACTATCCAATACCCAGTTGAATGTTTCCTGACACAAAGTTGGCTCGTCGAGTCTTTGGTTTAGTTCTTAGGATTACCAAGGAATTCACTGCATTATTTTATGAGCATCTACGAAGTGAATTTCTGCAAAATAACTGAAATTGCACTTCAGGAACAGTCAGGCGGTTATCTTTAATTCAGATGCTTCGCAAATAGTGAATTTCGGTTATTTCGTTTGATACCTAAATGCTCCTGTATATACAGTGTTATATCTTTGATACCTATCTAATAAATGCCACTTTATGGTAATCTTATGGAAAGAAAGGCAATGCATTTTCAGTGCAATTATGTACTATTCTCGTCTCATAAGCAAACGAAAACAAATTTAGGTATTGTAAATATCAAGAGTTATCAAAATGTAACGGTTACCAGTGGTATGTGGTAGAGTATGTCGAGGAACATTTTGAGGCATAATACTTCACAATTTGTCAAGATAAATCTGTTACATTAACATGGAATTAAAATGAAACTAATTACAGGTCTGGATAAAAATACAGTGAAATTGTGTTGTATACATTAAAAGTTACTGAATATAATAATAAAATAGATATATGTGCATTCAGTAATTTTGAGAGGTTAATTAGTTTCAGTAATGAAGACAAAAGACAATTTAAAGCATTTTAATAGAACTACAATTATGAAGCTAATATTTAATAGAAAATAATAGCAATTAAAATTCTATTAGGAACTCTGCAGATGACTCATTTAAAATTACGTATGTATGTAATATCTGTCTTTCTATTTACAAAACACAGTAGAAGTAATCAGAAGTAGGCAAATATTCAACTGAATAGTGAACTTCAGTCACTAAAGACTAAACTTTATAATAAAACAAAAATGGAATTGTAGATTGAAAATAAATTAATTTGTTGACAATTGTCTACCATGACTTCCTCAAATAAGAATTTCAAACAATACGTTCAGACAAACTATGTTCAAAAAATTTTCGAAAGAGAAACATTTAAAATTACTTTTAACAATATTTATTTAGGACTCAAAGTTTATAATTAAAAAACAATATTTATTTAGAACAAAGTATCGTTTAAGAAGTCATCGTATCATATTTTCATATAACGTGAGGTGTCTTGATAATGCAATTAAAAAATGTGTAGATTCAACAATTAAGAAATCGGAATAGAAATAATTAATGTTGTATTAAGAAGTAATGTACTTTTCCCCCTTTCATTCGAATTTATGTTAACGTTAATATTTTCACTTATTCGTCATTCACTATGCGAATTACTATTATAAACTCTTGCTATATGACTTGTATCATGATAAGCGATAACATTAAATAACCTAAATATGTATCAAGAAATGTGCGAATAGTTTGTGTACAGCTGTTTTATGAAAGTGAGCGATTATTTATAGTTGCATTAAGACAAACTGGCACAAAATTAAGGTAAAATGAAGCACCTGCAGAATTACCAGTTCGTAACTTAATCAAGAAATTTGAAGAGATGGGTTCTGTTATTGATAAGGCAACACCAATATGCCCTCGTCGAGGTTGGTCAGCTGAAAATATTGTTGCAGTTAGAGCAAGTGTACGGGAGTATCCAAACACATCAATTTGACCTCGTGTATAACAATTGAATCTGTTAAGAGCCACCACGCATCAGATTTTAAAGAAAGATCTGCATCTCTTTGCATACAAAATTCAGTTACTACAACAATTAAAAGTTACAGACCATTTGCAACGTCGCGCGGCCGGTCGTCCCATTGTAATGCGTATACCTGCTCGACCGGGAAAAACGTCCCGTCACTATTTTGCTTCTCAATGCCAAAATGCACCGAATCTGCACCGGGAAATTCTGCTATTCGAATCTTGATAATATTTGCAAGCCGCTAAAACAGAAATCAGCTAGAGGAACCCTGGAGAAAAAAGTTTTTCCACCTTTTAGTTACGTTATTTTATTTACAGGCCTGCTTGAAACGCAGATATTCAGCACCCATTTCAATATGTTATATACAACATTTCCATTAATTTAATCATACGAAAATAATGTGTGAACCTTCAATATTACCGTCGATTAATCCGTTTTCAAGTCGGCAGCGTGGAATAGAAAATATTTCACTTCGCGCGAATCGAATATTTCGGACCGAGAAACAGCGCGCGCCTTGCTAGAAAAGGGTCAACTTCTGAATATCGTCACTTGCTGAATTCAAAAGTTAGAGACTTCTTATTTCAGCATCAAGTGTAGAAACATGTTTCCTAACGATTCCAAAAAAAAAGGGAAAAATCGAAATATCATTTTTTGGATTTTGCCCACTTTTCTGAAATCCAGCCCACGGTGCGTCGTACATTTGTGAATTGGGTGTTAGAAAATAAAGAAGGTGATGCTGATTTTTCCACAAAATTTTGTTCATTGATGAAGCACGTTTTTATATTAACAAAATTGTCGAATTTGAGGTGATGAAAATCAACATACTCTTCACGAAAAACCAATACATCTACAGATATGCACGGTTTGAGGCACATTTTGGAGTGATGGGGTATTTGGCCCATATTTTCTTTGAAAATGAAGCTGTTAATGCTATCACAGTAAACGGTAAACGCTATCGTGATATGTTAAACAATTTATTTTTCCACCAAATTGATGATTTGGATTTAAATAAAATCTGGTTTGAGCAAGACAGTGCAACGTGTCATACAGCACGTGCAACCATAATTCTGTTGCATACCAAATTTATTGATCATGTTGTTTCGCGGAATGCTGACATCAACTCGCCTGCAAGATCATGCTATTTAACACCACTGGACTTTTTTATTAGGTATATATCAAGTGAAAAGTGTACGCCACCCAGCCAGCAACAATCAATGACTTCAAAACAAACATTCAATGTGTTATTCGAGAAATAGAGCCAGTTTTATGTGCCCGTGTTATGGACAATTTTGCTAAACGAATGACATCATACCAGATAAGTCGAGGTGGCCATATGAATGATATCCTTTTTCATTTATAGCCGTATGGTCTCCATGTTATGTTAAAGAATAAAAAATACCTCTGTCAAATATTATTAGATTTATTTAGATATTACATCATATAGTTTAAAATTAGACACCCAAGCATGTTGACGTCGTGTGGTTTGTAGATGAAAATTGTTAAATATTGACGCCTCATCTTTGACAGAACATAAATGACGCGCAATTCAAATTGTAGTTCCAATTGAGACACCCTATATAAGTGCACCATTTAAGCAAAATTGTAATTATTACAATGAGATACATAACTGAAATAAGATAAATTGTATATGTATAGATAATACTACTTTCAGTGCTCCGTGTACATTAAAAGCAAGTTAAGCACTTTACTAGGAACTCTCGAAGCCGGGCTGGATTCAGATTCAATCTGAAATTAAGCTGCAAACAATTTATCTCCCAAAACATCGACGTTACCCCGGCGAACAGCCGAATATGCTATTTCAGTGGAACCTGGCGATCCGAGCTGTAAAAACTGAATAGTGCAAGGCGTTATTTACGGCATCGGGATTAAACGAATTACCCCATTGTGATCTATATTTTATTTTCATCGCAAACCAAACGCCACAGATTTACAGCTTACTTAAGTATGAAATAAAAACTCTTATAAATCCCCTATTCGGCTCATTCCGTCTAGTGGTATACACGGCATAAAATAAAAAGAGAATCCGATCACATTTATACTTTCATAAGCAGTAAGAGGAAATGTATAAAAAGGGGATTCCCTCGAGCAAAAGATTCATTTTAAGGGCGCGTTTATTTTTGCCATCTTCAGCGCGGTTTTAACGGCCGAAACCGGGGAGTGGATCGTAAATTGCCCGCTTGTTTGTTTACTGGTCATTTTGTAATTTATATATTTACCCAGCGTCAGATTTATGGCCTTTTCGCGTTCGGGGAGTCGAGCGGATCAGGTAAACTCGCAAAAAACCGCGCTAATGAAAGTAAAATCGAGTTAATTTTATGATTTATAGATTGGCTTTTGCACTTCAAAAACTTGAAGTATAAGTGTGATAAATGAAGATACAAACATCACGGCATGTTGTACTATGTTAAATTTTCATTAAGATCATATGCATGTTATAGTTGTTTTATAAAACTGAAAATATTATAGACCGTAACTAACGATAAATTGTTTTCATAGATACTTAATGGTAAATAATAACATGCTCTAACTTTTAAAATGTGTATGTGCAATTGTATTTGGACGATAATTGATAGTTTTATATGAAAATATGTATTTATAAAGCTAAACTACCTTTTAGGCACACATAAGTTTACAATCGAGGCTGAGGTGTATAATAAGTCTTCCGATTCACAAAATATGCACCAAATGATCAAATAAGTCGGTATAGAAAATTTGGTATTTTTATACCGACTCCCCAAATAAGACCAAGCCCGATTTTGACTAGCGAACGGAGAGCCACCGCCACAAATTTCTCATCGATACAAAGAGTAATGTGTAAGCTCATGTTATTCATCACGAATTTTGATGGTGTTGTATACTGCCATCTGTACGATAAGGGGAAAGTGTTGCAGCAGAGAGATATTTTCAGAACGACAGCCGTGTCCTTCTCCACGATGATAGGCCATATAAAATCTGTATTTTGACTTGAAACTAACCCCTGTATTCTCCAGATATTATTCCGCTGGACTGTTGCTCTTCCCATGCTTTAAAACTTTCATAAAAAAGAGGTAATCAGTTCTCGAACTAAGTAAATTTCTGCAACACGTGCGAGTTTAAAATCTAGAAGAGAATAACCAAGGCATGTCTCAGAAAGTGTGCAAATTTAGGAAGATATGTCATGCTGTTTTGTAGCCATAGAGGCATGCGTGTGTTTCACTCTTATGCAGCTACTTTTCGTAACATATTTTTTGCACATATTTTTGTTCATACTAATTACACTATCAAATGAATTATCCGTTTTCTTCACTATATCCGTTTCTTAGTCCATTTACCTACTTTTAATCAAAATAATGTACTATTCATTTCATCGCTATTTGCCAAATAAAAAACCTTTTTATCTTGCCGATAAACGCAAGAGTCTACCTGAGCCTAGCCAAAAAAATAAGCCAAGGTTATGTTTTGAGATTTTTTATTTGGCAAATAGCGATGAAATAAACTATAGATAGATAAAGGATTATTATTTATAAGCATTTACTAAGGTGTTCTTTTCCTTTATTTTTTTTTATAATGAAGTTTATAATTTTCATTTAAAAACTTTATAAATACTCCATATAAACAATTGGCATTTTAATGTAAGAATAATGTGAAAGTAAACCTTCAAATCCATTGATTTTATTACGTTTACATTAGTTTTAGCAAATTAGTGAATTTTGAATAGTATTTTCAAAATGTTTATTATCTAGTCAATGTTTTTTTTTATCTTAAGAATATCGCATCACAAATACTAAATTTTTATAAGTCTTTTCATGTTCAGTTAATGTTTTATAATTGTAATTGTTGTCCAGCATGATAAAAATGGTAGGAAGTTTAGAAAAAGTGGTGAATGCATTGAAACTGATATATATATATATATATATATATATATATATATATATATATATATATATATATATATATATATATATATATATATATATTTTTTTTTTTTTATATATCACTCTTTATTTATATAACTTTTTAAAAACAATTTATTTTTAATTTACGATTTTGAACACTTATGTCAAAAAAGGAGTAACCGGTTTTTATACTTTTAACTTGAAACTTATTCGACGTTTACTCGACGACTAATTGAAGATTACTAACTACTGCTGATTACTGAATTTACCGATTACTTATGGACGGATTGCTATATTGCCGATTACATTATCTACCGATTACTGAAGCTACTAGTGGTTGTTTCTCTATTTAAAACATTTCTGTTGCTGATGCTGCAGGAATGTTCTAAGAAGTGTTTTTCTCGAAGACTTTTAGCAAGTTCTAATAATCATGATAATATACAATGTAAGTTTATGATAAGCACAAAAGGTTTTTAGTTACGCGATAACCTCAATGACTTTGGTATACTATTTTCTGGACATAACATCCTGTATGTTAATGGCCTGTTACAATGCATATTACAATATTATAAACTACAGTACTAATCTTAATAAGTCTTAATCTTATATAAGAGAGGATTCTATATAACATATATATATTTACATACATATTGACGTATATAACATAAACAAAGAACATTTTCATGACAATAATTATGCCTTTATGGAGATAATAGACATCAAACTGTATAACCCTTTTGAAATCAAAAATCAACAATTTTTTTCAAACCAAATCAAAACCATTTCGTTTTATACTAAAGTAGTTATAAAATTAATAAAAATTTTATTAAAGGGAAAATAGCAATGATTATTTGAAAATGTACATTATCTGACAGACAATGTAAAATTTTATTTTGTCGTCAGATTTTACGCGTTCTGTTGAATACCCCATAGAACAATTTGCAATATTTCACAAAAAAAAACATAATAGCCCCGTTACATTGTACATCCACATTCTCCGCAATTTGTCGCTATTCGCAGCTAAAAAATGGCGTTCGATTCGCATCCTAGTTAATAATAATAGAACATACATGGATGTACTGTGCGGTTTTATGAAGTTATATGGAATATAAAGCAGGCAGTATGTAAAACCGTCACGTTACAAGTTCAAATTTATAGAACAAGTGGATAACTGGATAACTTTTCATGCATAGTATTCACGTCCATGCTAGATTAAATTAGATGCCAAAAGTTTAATGGACCTACAGGCAAATATGCCATACGTGATATGCAACAAAATTTTAAATTATTGTTTAGTTTTTATGCTGCTATATTCATAATAATATGCAGCTTTTCAAGCGTTTGTTGTACAGAATATGGCTCAGAAAAGATTAAAATATAATTTTAATCTCGCTAAATCTCAATGAGAATTGAAACCAATACTAGAAGCAAGATTATAACATGACTAATTTCTATTTCAATAATAAGAAATTGACATATTCATAGTAATATAAATATTATTCTATTATTATACTATGTTAGTAAGTCGCAGGATCAGTTGATTTTGTTGCAATCTTAAATTTTGCAATTTTTAACATTTATATTTCATTCATTATTGATTGCTTTATTTGTCTGCCAAACTTTCAGAGTCTATGGTAAGGTTATTAGAAATATGTTAATTCTAAAGAGCCCAATAACAAATAGTTATTGTAAAAGATATTGAAATAAGAGTGCAAGATGTCAATTTTAAATAAAACATGATTTTCTATAGCATAAGTATTGAAATATTTATTGATTTATAGTGTAGGTGTTTGGGAATAACACATCCGGTAAACGGCCGCCATGGCTTTGGTGGCCACGGTTTTACATAAATGTGGCGGTATTTTGTTAATACACCGTTCAATTTCGGCCTTCGCTGCTTGGGTGGTCGTGGGCCTGTTGGGGTTGTTGTAAATCTGAAACTTCAGAAAACCCCACAAAAAATCAACAGATGGTAAATCGTAAGATCGTGACGGCCAATTCTGGTAACCAAAACGGGAGATAATACGACCATGAAAGGATATGTCCAAGACGGTTAATATTTCACGAGTGGTATGGCAAGTGGCACCGTCCTGCTGAATGTCTCTGGAATAATAAAGGGTGGTCCAACCATAATGCACGATGTTAATTGTGAGTCACACCTTAACGTCAAGTTTTTTGCCCAACTTAATTTGACATTTCTTTGTTTCAGTGTTTGACAAATTCAACCATGGAGAGGTACATAATTGAGCAGCGCATTGAGATTGTTGAAGCCTTTTACGAAAATGGGCGTTCAAATCAAAATGCATTTCGTGCACTTCGTGACTTTTTTGGTCAGCATAATCGACCAAATGTGTCCACAATCGGGATAATTGTGCGCAAATTTCAGCAAATCGGGTCTGTAGGAAATGTGAAAACACCTGTGCATGCTCGCCCAGTTCGTTCTGCGGAAAACATTGCTGTTGTTCGCGATAGTGTAGCAGAAGAGCCGTCAACCTCGACTCGTCGTCGTGCCCAACAATTGAACATCTCACGAACATCACTGATGCGAATTTTGAATAAAGATTTGAATTTACACGCTTACAAGGTTCAATTGACTCAAGAGCTGAAGCCTACTGACCATTTCAAGCGTCGTCAGTACGCCGAATGGTTGGTTGAACAGACAGAAGTGAATGGTGACTTTACAAAGAAAATCATCTTCAGCGACGAGGCACACTTTCACTCAGTGGATTCGTTAACAAGCAGAATTTCCGCATTTGGGCAAATGAGAATCCACGAGTGATTGTTGAAAAGCCAATGCATCCACAAAGAGTGACTGTTTGGTGCGGTTTATGGGCTGGCGGCATCATCGGGCCGTACTTCTTCGAAAATGAGGTCGGCCAAGCAGTTACCGTGAATGGTGTTTGCTATCACGAGATGATAACGGACTTCTTGTGGCAAGAAATTGAGGATATGGACTTGGACGATATGTGGTTTCAACAGGATGGTGCTACTTGCCACACAGCCAACGAAACAATGGCACTTTTACGCGAGAAATTCAATGGCCGTGTTTTCTCACGTCGTGGCGATGTTAATTGACCGCCACGATCATGTGATTTGACACCGTTGGACTTCTTTCTTTGGTGATATTTAAAAGAAAAAGTGTACGCCAATAAGCCAAGAACAATTCAAGAGCTAAAGGATGAGATAATTCAGCACATTAACGACATTGAACCTCAATTATGTCTCAAGAGTCATTGAAAATATGGACCATCGGATAGAGATATGCCACCGAAGCCGTGGCGAGCATTTGGCCGATATTTTGTTTCACACATAATTGTCATAGATCCTTCTATCATAATAGAAAATATTAAAGATAATTCTCTGAATACTTTTTGTTTTATTTACAATTAACATCGTGCGTTTTGGTTGGATCACCCTATATATTCCAATTGAGACACATAGAATGCATTACCTACCTCATTTTCAAAGCAAAATGGTCCAATGATTCCTTCAGGCTATAATACATACCAAACAGTGACACATTGGGGATGCATTTGTTTCTCATGATCTCATGAATTATTCGTCGATATTCTGAGCCCCAAATGCGACAATTTTGCCTATAAACGAAGCCATGAAGGTGAAAATAGGCCTCGTCGCCAAAGATGATATTGTCCACAAAATCAACATTCACTTCTTGTTGTTCGGTCTAATCGGTAAACTTTTTTCGCTGTGCATGGTCTGTTAGCAGAAGTCGTTGAGTCAATTTGACTTTGTAAGCATGGAGATGCAAATCTTTAGTGATGATACGATGAAAAGTGTCTGTTGAAATGTCCAATTCTTGTGTACGATGACTAATCAAGATCCCTGGATTCTCGGCCACACTATTGAGAACTACCGTGATGTTTTGTTCTGTGCAGCTACTACGGGCTTGTGTCGTGTATTTCACGTCAATAACTGAACCAATACTTTCGAATTTTTCGATCATTCTTTTCATAGTTGATAGATTTGAAACATTATTTCTACCAAATCCATCAGCAGAATATATGGAAATATATTAAAAAACCGTATACTGTTAGAGAACGAATATTGTGAAATGGAGGCAGAAGAACAGGCCGGTTTCAGAGCAGGAAGATCCACAATCGATCACTTATATACAGTCACACAAATCTTGGAGAGGAAAATAGCATTTAACCAAGAAGTACATCTACTATATGTGGATTTAAAAAAAGCATATGATAGCATTCCTCTGGTAAAACTCTGGGAAACTTTACAAAACACTAATATAAATGTAGAATTAATAAAGGCTGTAAAGTCTCTGTATGATAATACCAGATCTAGAATGAAAATAGGACACAATATAACAACGGGATTTATAGTAACTAAGGGACTTAAACAAGGATGCTGTCTATCTCCTACACTATTTAAGATATATCTAGAACGCGCATTGATGACTTGGAAAAGAAAATGTCACAATATGGCCATACCAATAGATGATACATCAACACTATATACATTATCCTTTGCGGATGACCAAGTTGTTATTGCGCAAGATATCGATGATATGGAATATATGACACGCAAACTTATCGAGGAGTATGAAAAATGGGATTTAGAAATTAATGTGAAGAAAACGGAATACATGTGTATTGGAGGACAACAACAAGATCTACTTCTGTCAACCGGGCAAAACATCAAACACTGCAATGAATATAAGTATCTAGGCATGAAAATATCAAACGACGGGACACTTGATGAAGCGATTTCGGAAAGAAACACTCAAGGAAGGAGAGCAATTACAATGTTGAACAGCTTTCTATGGGATAAACAAATAACAAAAGAAAATAAAAGAAGAATATATAATTCAATAATTAAAAGTATAGTAACCTATAGTTGTGAAGTATGGCCAGTAAAAGAAAGAACAGAAAGAATGATAAGAACTACAGAAATGGACTTTTGGAGGAGGTCAGTTGGAAAATCAAAGAGAGAAAGGGTAACAAATGAGAGAATAAGAAATATGATGGGAATAACACATGACATTGTCGATGATATAAGAACCAAACAACTCGTATGGTACGGGCATGTTCAGCGAATGCCAAATGACAGAATACCCAAAAAAATTCTAAACTGGAAACCACAAGGAAGAAGAAGGCGAGGAAGACCACGAAAGAGCTGGAGAGAGGGCATTGATAATGAAATTCGGGAGAGAGGTCTGGACGAGGACATGTGGAGAAATAGAGAGGAATGGAGATTAGGAATCGGAAGACGGCGAAGGACGTTATAAACCGATATGATGATGATGATTTCTACCAAAATTTGGACGTACTTTACGAATCATAGCAACTTTCACTATTTTGATAGTAATGTTTAACAATAAGGACGTGTGGTTATATTGTGTAGCGCTCTATATTCACAACTCCTGTGTGTCTCCTATCGGCCTGCCACAATTATTGACCTATCGAATCATGACAGCCAAAATCATGCGCAAATCAAGTCCTGCGGTCTTATTGTAACACTCTAGATATAATTGGGTTTAAAAACATATATTGTAATACCACAAAACATGCTAACAATAGTGAGAAAACTAATGATAATGAGGCTCTAACTGAATTACTCATATGACATAGAAAAAATACCTTATATAATTTTAGGTTACATTTCGTAATGGTAATATTCTCGTGGAATAGCTCCATATATTACATACAATGTAATTGTGGCAACCTGATCTAATATTGCCATTTCGACATTATCCAGCATTTTTTGTTGACGTCGACTATTAAGGCAATGAATTTAGCAAAACAAGATTAAATTTCGTGATGATTCTATTCCTGTGGAATAGCCGATATATATTAGACATTGTAATTGTATCAGTAAATGTACCTACTATGTTTACAACAGATGTAAGGAAGTCCGTAATTTAAAGTAGATGTTGCACAGGACCTAAGACACAACCTTGGGATATCCCAGATGTAACGGGATGTAGTGTAGTCTACATTATACATTACTTGAAATACCACCAAGATAGGACTTTAATAATTTCATAAGTCCAATTTGTGGGTTAGCTTTCTGCAGTAGCAAAAGACTAAGAGGGTATTATCGTCCCTATTTTATTATATTTTATAGAGTTGTTAATGATGTAGCGTAGTGTAGGAGTGTAACAAGACATAATAATCATAATGACGAAATATTCTCGACTTATCCTAGATTTTAGCAGGTTACATTTCAATTTTTATATCTATTACGTGCTAACAATTTATTCTGTCAAGAACTGGGGACCGACCTTAATTTACATAGATCGTTACAACCGTTCGATCCCCGTGCCCCTCGACAGCACCTGAGGTTAACTTAATACACTCCCATTATGCTCCCAGATCTTCTTCTATCAATTACACGCATTATTGATTAAAACATATGACTCCAATTACGGCCCCCGCCTTTCACTCGGAACTAAACGACTCGTGACGTTTAATTTTAGCAATATAAATCTACTTTATGTCGCACTTGGGATCCGAACCAGGTGCAGCCTCGCGGGCTGTTCTTCGGCGACGAATCTGCGAAATGCGATACTTCAGATTAGCTCGAGAATGGTTCTTTAAAAGTTATTTATTGCCGCAATAGGTCATCCCGCAGGCAGAGTCTTTACGCTCTCCACGTAACAGTATGCACTGCGAATGCTTCAAACACTGGGAGTTTTGTTTTAATACGGTGACGTATCCCATATAAGTATTTAAGAAGATTAATGTGCGCTGTTTGCTGTTCGCCGTTTTCCTGCTGGAAAGTTTAACGCGGAGTCTGCTGGATGCCGTTGCTTATGTGATTATTCAAATGGGGTATTCGTTCGTACAGAGGAAGGATGCCATGAATTGTACGTAGATGGGAATCGAATACCAGATGATGCACCGAAATTGTCAACAAGAGAAGAAATATTCTAGTCTAAGCTAATCGTACTCGGTTATATTGAACTAGACTAGTATAAACCATCGTTATAAATAAAGCTTATAATAATTTATACATAAATTTTCATAAACGACGGGGATATTAAATGTACGGATGATTTATTGTTTTATATAATATAGAGTGTTTCAGTTGAAACTATTGGTTTTACACTGCGCGCCATTTGTGTTCCGTCAAAGATAGAACGTCAATATTTAACTACTGTCATCTACGAACTATACGACGTCAACATGCCGCGTTTAACAGTTCA
Organism: Rosalia funebris; assembly: GCA_037954035.1. Classification (NCBI taxonomy): domain Eukaryota; kingdom Metazoa; phylum Arthropoda; class Insecta; order Coleoptera; family Cerambycidae; genus Rosalia; species Rosalia funebris. The sequence continues at coordinate 16,443,046 of JAZFAV010000001.1, read as the reverse complement.
ACCACGAACGGTTTGTGTACAACTGTTTTATGAAAGTGAACGATCATTTACAGTTGCATTAATACAATTTCGCACAAATTAGGACAAAATGAGGCACCTACCGAATTAACAGGTCGTAACTTAATAAAGAAATTTGAAGAGCCTAGTGCTGCTATTGATAAGGCAACATCGATATGTCCTCGTCGTGGTCGGTCAGATGAAAATATTGCTGCAATGAGAGAAAGGGTACGGGAGTATCCAAACACATCATTTCGACGTCGTGAACAGCAACTGAATCTGCCAGAAGCACCACGCATTGCATTTTAAAGAAATATATTTACAGCGTCCAAGCTTATCAAAATAGTTTCAAAAAGACATTGTGATTTATAACACATTGCATGATAACAAAATAAGATGGCAGTGGGCAGATACGTTTATCTTTATCTTCAGTTGAAGTTTTTTGTCAATCATTTCATAACATTAGATTTTAGAACACAATTTACCTCAGTGCTTTAGCAGAAAATAATTATGGATAAATCGATAGCAAACACTACATAGTACACTACATAGCTGCAATAAAAACTACATAGTTCTTGTTGCAACAATTACAACATTGTAATTCCGTAGAAATTTATTAGCTATTTACAAGAGTTCTATTTTTAATTTTTTTTATTCTCATCTTGCTAATAATAACATTTTCAGTAAATGGATTCTTTGTTTTTCAGTTTAAGTTGTAGTTAAACTGTCCCATATTGATCCATATTGATAAAACCATTTGCTTTATTCGTGGCACCTCAACATATTTATTTCTAATGAGTAAATTATATTTGCAATAGTAATCGATGTGGTAAGTCACTAAACAAGAGATATATTTTAGGGAGCTATTACTGTAATTTTCTTTTTAACTAAGGTTAAGGAATCATGTTGAAATTGGTGCCTTGCAAACTCTCAGATCTCAGAAACTTTCATAAATCTCCCTTAAATCTTTTGCCAATTATTTATAATATCCTGAAATAAGAATAGCTAGAGAATGACCTGATAAACTGCAAACTAAATTATTTTATTACTTTAAGTGTTAATTTAAGTGTTATCTCCAATATATGTTTTATAGTCTGCAAATGCAAATATTGCAAATTAACAATGAGAATTGTGGATAGATCAGAATCATAAATTGAGTGTCTCCACATTTTCTATGACTACAAGGGCTGAGGAGAATATAAACACAACATAATATAATTATTTACTTTCATAATTATTATTATTGTCGCTTCACAATTATCATAACCTCAATTATGGGGCATCGGCTACTATACTAATTGTCACAGATAATCGTGCACTGTGGAAAATAATGCAAACATAAAACAAAATGTATTTGAATAAATTAATTAGTTTTTATTCGAACCAAATTATATTTCCAACCAATTTGATACGTTTTACCTGATCTGCTAGCCGTGAAAATTGTTTAAGTGTAATAAAGACGTGCCTATTTTCCCAAACTTAATTTGAGCTATTCATCATCCCTTTTATTGGGCCTAATTTTCATCGTAACTTTTCGATTTCCTCTGGTGCGTGCGCCTCGGGCGAGTCAATCACATAAAAGGCGTGTAAAGTTTGAAACACGGAATCGCCCGGCTATCCACAAAATTGGTCATGAGGCTAACAATCGAGTTGAATAAACGCTTACTTTTGGAGAAAAAAGGAGCACCGCCGGTGTTGAATCAGAATGGCTGTTAACCTCTGACCGCGAAAATACTGCTGGCTATCGATTCCCCGAGGGAGCAACTTCTTATAGAGTTGGAGAAAGTTTAGTTCCCGACAGTGCAAAAAGCCCTGATCGGTCGATTGGAGTAGAAATTGGCGTGTTATATGCTTCTGACCGCCTGGGACTTCTTTTACTGGACATGTTAAGCTCAGTATAACGGCATATGAAAAGTCTTTACTTTGAAAGGTTTCCGTATAGAAAACTTGTTAGATAGCGGTTTAATATTTATCGAGCTTTATTCGAGCAATTGATAGCTAACGAAATTGGCTACTGCTATGAACATACTGTTTGATGTTGAAGTATAGAATAAACTTATTTCGGAAACGGGTAGTTTTTATAGATCAGGAAACTATTTGATTTTATATTTATGTTTATGTATACGAGATATTTGTACACAGTATTGAAGTAGCGCAAGACCTACTGTGGACGTGGCTATTTTTTATGTTTCTTCAATAATAATCTTGTACATTTTCCTTAAAAAAATTCGTAGCGTCTACTAAAAAAATTTTGAGTAATTTTTCCTACAGCAGATCTTAGTATAGGCTCTAGGGGATATCTGTGCAGAATATCGAAGTAGTGCAAGACTTACTGTAGAAGTGGCGATTTCTTTTATTTGCTTCACAGAAAATCATGTTCTTTGTCCTTAAGAAAATTCGTGGCGTCAACTAAAAAATTGTTTGATCAGTTTTCTCTACAGTAGATTTTAGTAGAAGCTCTAAGGGATATCCGTGCAGAATATCAAAGTAGCGCAAGACCTACTGCGGAAGTAGCAATTTTTAATCTTTTCTTTTTCCTTAAAAAAATTCGTAACGTCTACTAAAACATTATTTGAGCACTTTTTCCTGCAATAAGTCTTAATAGAAGCTTTAAGAAGTATCTGTGCAGAATTTCAAAGCAGCGGAAGACCTACTCTCGAAGTGGCGATTTATTTTATTCTTTCATCACAATTTTTTTCCCTTTTCCCTGAAAAAATCTTAGCGTATTTTAAAAAAATATTTCAGCAGTTTTGCCTCGACGAGGTTTTAGTAGAGACTCTAGCGGATGTGAGTGCAGAATATGGAAGTAGCACAAGACTAGTAGGACGTAGCACAAGGAAGTAGCTACTTTGAAAGCGGTAATTTTTTTATTTTACTTCACAAAAAAGTTTGTATTTCTTCCTAATCTAGCGTCTATTAAAAAATTATTTGAACAATTATGTCTAGAGAAGGTCTTAGTGTGTGCAGAATATTGAAGTAGCGAAAGACCTACTGCGAAAATGGCACTTTTGCTTCACAAAAAATCTTGCTCTTTTTTCCTAAGTTTTTCCTAGAGTAGATCTTAGTAGACGCTCTAGGGGATATCTGTGCAGAATATCAAAGTACCATAGGACCTACTGTGGAAGTGGCGATTTTTTTATTTTTGTACGCAAAAAGTCTTGTACTTTTTCATTAAAAAAATTGGTAGCGTCTACTAAAAAAGTATATGAGCAGTTTTTCCTACAGTAGATTTTAGTAGAGACTCTAGGAGTATCTGTTCAGAATATCGAGGTAGCGAAAGACCAACTGCTGAACTGGGATTTTTTTAAAGTTTTGTTTCACAGGAAATCTTTTCCTTAAAAAAATTCGTAGCATTTACTAAAAAAATATTTTTAGCGGGTTTTTCTACAGTAGGTCTTTGTAGAACATATAGCTCTAAGGGATATCTGTGCAAAACATAAAAATGATAGGGGTTGAGCAACCGTTTTGTTTTTATCCAAATAACGAATAAGGTTTTTCCTGATCATGGATTAAGTTTTCAGAAAAAATGGGAAAATTAATGCATAACTATGAACTTGTAAGTTTATAGCAACTTTCAAGCAAGCTTGAACATACCTCCAAATCTACAATATATATTTTTTAACTTATGACTTTATGTATTATTTAATTTAATTACAATACTATATAATTACTTGTATTATTAAATACTTATTTACATGTACAATTACTAAGTTGTGTTACGTTTTTGTTTCAGCACTTTGACTGTCGAAACCACATTCGAGTTATTCAGTCTATGGGTGATGGAGGTCGTCTGTATATCTGTGGAACCAATGCACATAACCCAAAGGACTGGGTAATATTTGTAAGTATATTTTTAAATTCCAACCTCTAACTACGTCATTCTTAAAAGATACCTATAGTGAGTTATTAAATTCTATATTGAATTTATCCTGTATTGAACTTATATTGAGTTCGTTATATATTGCAATATTGAGTTCATAGGGGGTTTAAAATGCGCACATATAAGTAAGTACTTGTGTATACCGAAAATGGTGTTTCGGATAATTGTCAATAATAAAACATTATTGAAGGACTAAATAATAGAAGCCTCATTTAATTCCAATAAACGTTTTTCGGAATGTAAGATATTTCATTTATATACCATTATGCAGCACCAAATAATACATAATTTAACTATCCAATCTCTTCGAGACATTTTCCCGAAACATAATTTCACTAAAGCCTCTTTTTAAATGTCATCCAATAATGGAATGTTGGTGAGACTGAGGTTGCTGTTCTCTTTCTCATATAATATGCTTATTTAATAATACCAGTCTTAATTTTAATGTTAAACAGAGCCGTGTTCCCTGCATATTCATGGTAAAATGTTTAAGGGAAATTACACGTCTTTCTATTTCACGCAACACTACTCTGATAAGATGGCTGGGGGAAAATGGGATGCTTTTCAAAATAATTACATCTAAGGATTATGTAGACTCGTGTGGAAATTATACAGCTACTTCGTTCACAATTATGTTACAATTAAAATAGGTAGATTTATGTTTAGGTGAAATTCGTCAGTGACGTATGTACGATGTATTCAAGGAAAGGGAGAGGCGTTGATATTTTATATTTTCATTTGGGTGACAAACTCCGTTTAGTTTGTGTCTGTCATTTCGTTCTTGCTAACGTGGACTACTACTATTAATTGTTATTAATTCCGTATAAATTGAATACATATTCATCAAACAATGCTAAATTAATTTCTTTTGACGTAATAAATCTGTTGTTCTTTTGTTCCCACTAAAGAATTGTTGAATATACTCACTGTATATGTTAACATCAGCGAGATAGAAAGTAATAAAAAACAGCAGTTGATAAATACTCTCAAAATTTTTATCAAACAATGTTATTTTATAATGTTATTATACCGAAAAAGAGAGGAGCCGACAAATGCGAGAATTTTAGAACGATTAGCCTAACTTCCTACGTGTCAAAAATCTTAACCAGAATAGTGCAGAAGAGGATGGAAAATAGAGCGGAGGAAATACTAGGAGAAGACCAATTCGGGTTTAGGCGAAATAGGGGAACTCGCGAAGCTCTTCTGGCGCTAAGAGTAATGTTAGAGAAAACAGTAGAAAAAGGAAAGCACGGTTATATAGGATTTGTAGATTTAGAAAAAGCTTTTGACAATGTAAGATGGGAAAAAATGTTGGAGATACTAAAGAGCGCGGGAATGAAGTATAGAGATAAGAGAGTAGTACACAATCTATACAAAGAGCAAACTACTGTTATAGAAGTAGAAGGGGAAAGAAGGTAAGTAGGTATTAGGAAAGGAGTAAGACAAGGATGTACGCTACCACCACTAATTTTTAATCTGTACATCGAAGAGGCGATTAATGTGGTAAAAGATAGAGTGGATTTCGGGATTAAAGTACAGAGAAACTAAAAATGCTGAGATTCGCGGATGATATAGCAGTATTAGCATCTAGTAAAGAGGAATTAGAATCAGCGTTGAACGAAATGGAGACAGTGTTGACAGAGGAATACGGAATGAGGGTGAATAAAAACAAAACTAAAGTGTTAGTGTGCAGAGGGCGCGAGAGCAGAGCAAAAGCGAAAGTACAAATTAATAATGAAAAATTGGAGGAAGTTAAAGACTTCACTTATTTAGGAAGTAAAATAAATTCGGATGAGAGAAGCGATAAAGATATAAAACAAAGAATAGCGCAGGGTCGAGTAGCTTTTAGAAAAAGAAAGCATTTTTATGCTCGGGGGTAATAAACTTAGAAACAAAGAAGAGATTTTTGAAAACGTATGTATGGAGCACAGCACTATACGGTTGCGAAACCTGGACGGTAGGGGAAAGTAGGAAGAAATTAGAAGCTTTTGAGATGTGGTGTTACTGAAGAATGATCAAAATACCGTGGACTGATAGTGTTAGAAACGAAGAAGTATTAGAGAATGTCGGCGAGAAAAGAAGTATGTGGAAAAACATAAAGAAGAGAAGAGATAGAATGGTAAGCCACTTGCTTACCATTCTATGAGACATGGGGAATAGTCCGCAATATTTTGGAGGCAGAAACAGGAGTGAAGAAAAGCAGTGGTAGGCCTAGATTAGACTACTGTTCGCAACTAGTAAGGGGCGTAGGTTGTAGCACAATTAGCGAAATGCGTAGGTTAGCACAAGATAGGAGAAGCTGGAGGTTAGCGTCCAACCAGTTTTAGGACTGATGACCTCATGATGATGAATGTTATTTTAAATTTAACGACACACTGTATATACAAAAAGATGGAGTCTCTTTTGTCGCCTTTACTAATGTAAGTAAAATATTTATGTCCCATTTAGAAAATAAGATATTTAGCTCTACTCAAATTTTATTTAAAAATTATATCTTTTGCATCTGGACTGTTTCGAATAGATAATTACGTAGATTATTTTCTAAATTACATTAATTATTTTTATTCAAACATCAAATTTACAGTTGAAACAGAAAACTTGGGCTCTAATTTTTTAACCTTGAAAAAAAGACAAATAATAAAATCACTTTCGCCATTTATAGAAAACCTACTTATTCAGATACATTACCTCATGCATATTCAAAACAATCAAACAGCACTAAACTGCATTCTTTTCATTCTTTTGTACACAGACTTTTATCCTTGCCCTTAAATAAATAAAATTATGAAAAAGAGATCAAACCTTAAAGACTAACTAAAAATAATGGTTATAACGAAAATCTGATAAACAATCTTATAAACAGGAAGCTTATCAAAAATAGGTACATGTAAAAAATAATACTGTTTTTTCAGGCATATATCTTAAAATACATGTATGAAATACTAAAAAACTTATTTTGAACAAAAATTATTTTTGTTCAAAATGCAGATTGCGTAAATTTTATTACCTTCGGTTTCATAGATGAAAACAATTACTGCTGTTTCAAAAAGTGATATCACTAACGAATGGATAGTTTAACGTGTTACTTCATATGCCAAAAACTGCTTAAGTTTCATAAGCAGTAGATGAAGAGCATTTTCATTGGCAATAGACGACTAAGTATAAAATTAAAGTCCTACAGTAGAAATCATGTTATTAATTTCCACTGAAATATATATTATATCATTTATAGTAGTGCATAAAATAGTGCTGTGCTTCAGGGACATAATTGAACGAAGGGGTTTTGGAACGGCTTGCTAAAATAGGAGACACGACGTGCCTCTCAAAGGTTCTAAGTTCATCTTTCGGCCGTTTTGCTCCATCCCATGAGATGGAGCGAGAAGCTAATGATATGATAGTTGAAACCAGCCAACTGGTTAATACCTTAAAATTAAGTTTATTTAGTAGAATTTAATATTTGTACAGCATACTCGAATTCGAGTTCTCCAACAGGGCAAATTAATAAAACTTGATTATTGATTCCGAGCTACTGATACTAAATTCCAGAGTAATATACAGCAAATTGGCATAGCAGGGGGAAGTTAACTGAAAGGTGTATTTTATTAAATACAAAACTTTCATAAAATTCCATGTGCCTGTTTAAAGCAAAATGAGATATAATGAATACCCAAGACATTCATTTTATCACCACAATTAGAGGCGTGATGTAATACATATATTATATTTAAATAGATTGAGAATGTGATAGGAAGGATGTTATACAGTTATATTAGTACGACAATATGTAACACACCTAAAATAAAAATCAAAGTTGACACAACTTTACGACAAAAGTAACTATCGGAAATGTATGGGGGTACACTCTTGACTTTCATTCATGCTATCGAAAGCAATTTATAGAATTTCTAGCGTTATTGTGGCATTAGCTTTCAAAGATTCTTTGTTCCAGTTCATGCAAGTTATCTACACGAGTTCTGAAAATTTCTTAAGTAAAGGAATGCAAAATGCTGCGTATTGATCAAACGAGGAGACCTCGTAAGAAACAATATGTGTATGTAAACTTATCAGTCGATTATAAAAAAAAAAACCTATAGATCTACAGTATCTCATGTCATTTATGATGGCCATCTTGCTAAAAATACCGACGTTCATCACCACGAAGTTGTTAAACAAATTCAGTCCGTACCACTCCCAATTTGTTTCCGTACCATTCTGAATTGACGCCAAAATTGAATAAAACGGTCCCAATTATTCTTCTGCGAGAATTTGCCATCGAAACGCCAATTTTACGAACATACTCGTATAGTGAAGAGTAGACAGAAATATGCAAATATTTACATATTTTGAGTACCCCCAAAGATGATACCATGTTTTGCTAGAAAAATCAGATTCTCATTCACCCATTATTAATAAATCACTGGCAGTACCTAGGAGTCTGGGGTGGTCTTTTAGAAAAAGTGTTTGATATGATTGCATCTTATATGGCAAATATCCAAGTCCCTTTTTACAGTATCCAATTTTTGGGGCAGATATTTTTAAGGTTTTGTAGACTCTTGGCCCATACGTTGAGGAACGTCATCAATTACCAACATTTCTATACGAGGGTTGGTTTACCAGAAGATTTTGGTATTACTTCCAAGTTTCGTAAGTGCTCTTGAACATTGTCCAAGCATAAACGACGACTATAATCCCAAATTCCACTAACAAGCACACCATTTCGAAAATAGTCTTCGATTATATAATTCTTGTGCTCTGTGTTGGTAACTATGATCAGAAAACGACTTAAAGTTATAGTAGAAAGAAATACTTCACCAAAACTTATTGACAAATTTTTACGATAAAAAAAATAATTGAGCTAAATGCACTGTAGTAGCTCAACAATTATTTTGAAATCCACGACCATCTTTGGTCAAAATAATTTTTGATATCTCAAAATGAGCATACACTATGGTATGTACGAGGTGAAGTACAGTAATTATTTTATGAACTGGTAACTTTGAAAATTCTAAATTGAAATACGTCAATTTATTCATTAAATACACATCTTTTTATATATGAGCCGAATCATAACCCTATTTATATCTATGTATGTAATAACGTCATCACAGATTTCTTTTTAATAAAATATAAGTAATGTTATACTTTTCCTAACTATCTATATAACTATAGTGGTATTTTATGAAGTGGGTAAGTGTAAAAATAAGATAATATGAGAAAATATTCATGTTTGGATGTATTAAATGTTAAATTTTAATTAAATAACTTGAATTCTCGTATTTGCCAAAATATTAACAATGTATATTTTTTAAATAAAATAATGGAAATATAATTTATTCAACAAATAAATCGATAATGTTAGAAATAATGAAACGTTAAAATGGAGTAATGTTTGAAACTTTTCCAAAGAGGAAGATTACTTCTAAGAAGAAATATGTGTTACTAACTTTAAGAAAATAGATTTGTACAGCAATATACACATAAGAAGGAAATCACCAGTAGGACTTGATTTTAAACGTCCCCAAAGAGAGAAGAGCTATTTCAAAAAGAAAATATATTACCAACTTGAAACAAATAGATCTAGGCAATAATATATGTATACCGCATAATGACGAAATAACCAGTATAATATAATTTTAAGTTAAAAACGTGATTAGACGTGGTTTGTAAACCTCCTGACTTTATCAAGCTTTAATAAATAAATAACATAGCAACAGATATATCTCAAGAATAACAAGCTTTCGTTATTCTTGAGATATATCTGTTGCTAACTGTGACTCACAGTTATTTCCAAACATCAAAGATCAATATGTTTCTAGGAATGGCAATGATAGTAACAATATGGAACATCTCATGTTATTGATTCATGTATAATTCACTGATATTCACTGCTGAATTAGTTTTTAGAATTTTAATTAGATTAATTGAATCTGACCATGATGGTGATTAATTAAGTAGCTTGCTAGGTGTTTATATTTAACTAGGTGTTCATATATTCTTTATGCAGACATTTAAAGAACAGGGTCTATATGAATACGCCAGGAGTTAAAAAGACACGTAATTTTCTTCTCTTATAGAAACATTATATCCAAAGATCTACCATTTTAATTCAGTTTTTAATAGCTTCGAACATGATCGCGTAACATCCCCATCAGAAAGTTAATGAATTTACCTTTCCTTAAGACTAGCCCCTCGTTTTAGAACCTTAGGTAATATACCTTTGCTGGCATCAGAAGACCCATAAATTTCGATATCAGTCCCAATAATTCACTTCAAGGCCCTCCAGTAAGAAAAAGAAGCTTCGGAGGAGCTAAGGGATTTCTTCCATTAAAGAAGGAAGTGATTCTCTAATTATGCAGTACAATTATTAAACTAAATTGTATCTGTAAATTTTAAAATACAAATAGTATTTTTTTTAAATCAACATTAATGTTCGATGATGCTGTAATCTAGTTACCAAAATGTCAATTATCTCTTCCAGTATCATTTCATTACTGACCTGTCTGTTGTGGGGACAAATGAAAAAATTAATTAACCTAACGGCCAGTCCGCAATAAATCTGGTGCTTATATCGAAGCGAAATCTTTAATTTAGATAAATTTTTGTCTCCCTTGCTTGTAAGCATGGAAATTCTCAGTCGTCAGTCGGGCCAAATACGATAATTCATAAATTTCGCGTGTTTGTTGATCTCGTAAATGGAAATGTTGATATAAAGTATAAACCCCGGCACATGTATCTTCTCTCAATTGAGCGACTTAATTCACATTAAGGGACCCGACACACTGATGGCTTGTGTGTGGGAGTAAGCCGATTGCAAAATGGAGTTTAAAAAACGTTAATTAAGTGAATTTATCACATTTTCCTTTCGTACGCGTCTGCTTTGTGAGGTCTTTTATCGTTGTTTTATTTGTCCCGTGTTACTCGCGTAAAAATGTGACTAAGGACTTGGATTTTATTTTCGCATGATGCTACGCATCTATCCCTCTTCCATTTTGCATAATGGATTCGTTAGTATAGGTGTATCTGACCTAAGGTTGGATTTTATAGGGTCGTTGAATCGATAAAATAATGAAACCTATGCATAAATAAATAGAAGAACCAATAACTAGAGACCGTTGCTGATGTGAAACGATACCTCAGAAATACTTTTGTACATAAAATATTTCTCAGCATAAACTTATATTTTGCAACTAATTGAAATAACATTTTTCAAAAATTTAGAATGTCAAGTCTACTGTTGCACAAACTTTCAGGATTTCATTTAAAATTTTTCAAAACATTATCTGACTACTTGTTGATGTCGAAAACAGCAGCAACTTTATTAGCAATTTTTTTATAGAAAATTTGTCCACATCACATAATTCGAGAGATGAATGGTTTCTTTCAAAGTTTCATGGATACAATAAAAAAGTAGTGATATCGATTTTTAATTACGCTTGTTGTATAACCTTCGTATGTACGAGTATTTGAATACAAAGAAACTACCCTCTACCTTTGAAAGTTGGTTACTGAATAACTATATAAGTTACGTGTTGCAAACTACGTTAAGTAATTGTTAAAATAACTTACATATTTATTTTCAAGAGAAAATTAAATAATAGCTGCTCAATTATAATTATAAGAAAAAAGGTATATTATTGTACGTCTTCATGAAGACAATGACTGCAGTAATAGAGACGGGTGTAGAATATTTGATGATAGACATCCAAATTATATTTTATTTATTTTTATTTTTATGGGGGCGAGGTTGAACTCAGCTGTCTTCGAGTTTGAACACTCTAATTTTACACCTAACCGCTAAAAATCACACAAATACACAGAGATACACTCAGCCGAGTGATGTGGGAATCGAACCTACGCCCACATTACTCCGACCTGGCGGTATAAAATAGCTCCAGATAATTGGCATAGCTACACTAGATCAATCCAGAGAACGTGAAGACCTTCTGTGAGGCAATTATGGCACAATTTACCCTTAGAAGGTCTTCTAACATACTTCTAACATCCATATTAATTCGGATACGAACCGGAACTGAGTAATGTTTGTGAAAATAAAAACCAATTCAGAGAGTAGTCTACTACATTATTGAACTCATCAATAGTACCTCTATTCATAAAATCTCTAAAATCAAAGCCGTAATTAAATACATTTAAAAAATTTATGTATAAGACTGAACAAAACCAAACTATTCTAAATTATTATAAATAATCCAAATGCTAGTTTAAGAGTGGCTAATTTATAGTTGATCTTAACAGAAATAGACTAAAAGTAGTTGAGTCAAAATTTAGCAGAGGGTAGTAAAGTATATGCCTGGAATTCTATTTGTGGGCTCAAGGCGATTTTTTTGCAAATGTCAATTAATTTGTTTCCTCTCGAATATGTTTTCGAATATCTTTGTAGATGCGGGCTAGATGTTACAGCCTCGTATTTACTGCATATCGTCTTTGCCTCCCGTATGAAGTTAGCTAAAAATAACTAACAAGTTTTCACACAGAAATAATTTCACTTGAAAAGTTTCACAACCGAAATAATGAATAATTAGCTAATATGGTACAAAGCTATCTTTTTACACAATTTATTATTATATAATGTAATCTATTTCTTTTCTGTTATCCTTTATCGTACAAAATCATTATATAATATGATCCCCACATCGAAGAGTAATTGATTTATAGTAGAAGATTATGTACCTTTCATCGAAATAATGTAGTAAAATGAAATTTCATACTTTTGGACAAATTGAATAAATAGGAAACATCGCTATTGACCAAATAAGGTTGTCAATATCAATGTCACAGAAACCAATCAATTTTACTCGGTGACGTGGGGTAATTGGGATCGGTAAGATTAGATTACTAGGACCATATCATTGTGTCCTCAGGCGACCTCATAATTGGCGATTGTGTATCTCTCAATGAATAATGTTCAATTAATTTACTTTTAAAAAACTGAAAAAGAGATAATCGTTACTTATCTGACTTAATTCTACCAAATTTTCATAGAAAATTCAGTTTGAATTTGTGGTGCGAAATATCTGGAAATACTTATAGATATATAGTATATATCTAAATAAATAAGGATAGTGATTGTTAAACTCAAAGAAATATTTCAAATTGTTTTCAATGTCCAAACTTACAAAGAATCAATTCCAGTTTCATGTCTAAAAGACAACGAGTTTAGTCAACTTGCACTAAAAATGTGTTGAATAATTCAACTTCCACAATTGTTAAGAGTTGTTGGCCATAACTGTCATGGAATATGGAATAATCAGTTCACTTCATACCCTTTTCTTTGACATCGATATTGACCTCCGATTTTGGAGCAAATATGAATAATATATTTTCTAAACCAAATCTACACTAAGTACAAAAATTAGGGGATGTAAAAAAATCCTATACTTTTAGGTGATTTTCAAAGGGCTGTAACTTGGAGAAAAATAGTCCCAGAGAAATGTTAAAAAAAGCAAATTGAAGCTCCAAATTTCTAGTTTTCAGATCTTGTTCAAATGTTTTTTAGAAGCAACATTTTTTGAGTAATCGTAAGAAAATCATCGCATAAAAAATTTCCAAATTTTTTTTTTGCCTTTCAAAAGGTCCATGAATTTTAATAATTTTTTCAGTGATTTCATCATAAATATTTTTTAGATATTTTTATCCTCTTGAATTTGAGCGCTCTAAAAGCATTGTACGATGATTTTTCGCTGAGTTATCGTCGTTCAAAGAAAAATAGTCGGTATTGACTTAATAGTAATTAATACTCGAGAAATAATTTTTCTTTCATTTTTTTCATACAATAAATGCGTGGACCATTTGAAACGCAAACAAAAATTTTGAATTTTTTTGTTTCGATGATTACTCATTACTTATGATTACTCAAAAACTGCTTATGTTAAAAAATGTTGACCTCAAGATCTGATAGCTAAAAACTAGGAGCTTCAATTTGCTTTTTTCAAATTGCTCTGCAACTATTTTTCTCCGAGTTACAGCCCTTTGGAAATCATCCAAAAATAAGAACTTTTTTACATCCTTTAATTTTTGTGCCTAGTGTATATGGAGACTTACATGAATAAGCACAGCATCATGTGAAGTCCTTCCAAGCGCGTCTAAGAAATTGCAAAACCTTGAAAATAGTAATAGAAATACTATGAAGAGGTTAGAGTATCAACACTGAGCAGAGTTATGAAAAACTCCTTTAAAAAGGAAATCGTCGGAATTCTTCAACATGAAACTGGCGATAGGATTCTGTTTTATGTTATTAAATACGGCATAATAAGCTAGCGTGTATAAAAGCGAGAGAACAATGGATAGAGGATAAATGCAAAGAAGTAGAAGATAAGCTCCAAGTAGTTAAGACCGATGAGGCTTACAAAATAATTAAAAGGAACTTCACGGATATTGGACCAATAAGTAGAAACGTTAGGAGTCAACCGGGGGACATACTGATCGGAAGAGAAGAGAAAGCGGATAGATGGAAGCAGTACTTAGGAAATTTATACGAGGGTCAGGAATTAGGAGAGATATTAGAGGAAGAATCTATCATACATCGATAGGGAAGATGTAGGAAAAGCTATATTGAGAGAGGAATTTGAAATAGCATTAAGGGGGCTAAAGAACAATAAAGCGCCGGGTGTAGATAAAATACAGGCGGAAATTTTGAAATGTGTGGAACAGAAAGTAGTAAATAGGATGTTTGAACTGGTAAAATACATATACGAAACGGGCGAGATGCCGGAGGATTATAAGAGGAACATTATCGTTACTATACCGAAAAAGAGAGGAGCCGACAAATGCGAGAACTTTAGAACGATTAGCCTAACTTCCAAAGCGTCAAAAATCTTAACCAGAATAGTGCAGAAGAGGATGGAACATAGAGCGGAGGAAATACTAGGAGAAGAACAATTCGGGTTTGGGCGAAATAGGGGAACTCGCGAAGCTATTCTGGCGCTAAGAGTAATGTTAGAGAAAACAATAGAAAAGGGAAAGAACGCTTATATAGAATTTGTAGATTTAGAAAAAGTTTCTGATAATGTAAGATGGGAAAACATGTTCGAGATACTAAAGAGCGCGGGAATGAAGTATAGAGATAGGAGAGTAGTACACAATCTATACAAAGAGCAAACTGCTGTTATGGAAGTAGAATGGGAAAGAAGGGAAGTAGGTATTAGGAAAGGAGTAAGACAAGGATGTACGCTATCACCACTAATTTTTAATCTGTACATCGAAGAGGCGATTAATGTGGTAAAAGGTAGAGTGGATTTCGGAATTAAAGTACAGGGACAGAAATTAAAAATGCTGAGATTCGCGAATAATATAGCAGTATTAGCATCTAATAAAGAGGAATTAGAATCAGCATTGAACGAAATGGAGGCAGTGTTGACAGAGGAATACGGAATGGGGGTGAATAAAAACAAAACTAAAGTGTTAGTGTGCAGAGGGCACGAGAGCAGAGCAAAAACCAAAGTACAAATTAATAATAAAAAATTGGAGGAAGTTAAAGACTTCACTTATTTGGGAAGTGAAATAATTGGGATGGAAGAAGCGATAAAGATATAAAACAAAGAATAGCGCAAGGTCGAGTAGCTTTTAACAAAAAGAAAGCATTTTTATGCTCGGGGGTAATAAACTTAGAAACAAGGAAGAGATTTTTGAAAACGTATGTATGGAGCACGGCACTATAAGGTTGCGAAACCTGGACGGTAGAAGAAGCAAGTAGGAAGAAATTAGAAGCTTTTAAGATGTGGTGTTACCGAATAATGATGAAAATACCGTGGACTGATAGGGTTAGAAACGAAGAAGTATTAGAGAAAGTCGGCGAGAAAAGAAGTATGTGGAAAAACATAAAGAAGAGAAGAGATAGAATGGTAGGCCACTTGCTGGGACATGGGGGAATAGTCCGCGATATTTTGGAGGCAGAAATAGGAGTGAAGAAAGACAGAGGTAGGCCTAGATTAGACTACGGCTCGCAAATAGTAAGGGATGTAGGTTGTAGCACAATTAGCGACATGCGTAGGTTAGCACAAGATAGTAGAAGCTGGAGGTTAGCGTCCAACCAGTCTTAGGACTGATGACTTAATGATGATGAAGCTAGCGTACAATTTAACTTTACACTTCAATAAAAGTTAAGGGTATTTTTTCAAGAAGATTTAAAATACAAGCACTACAATAATATGAAGATAAGAGAACCATTTTGTGAATTTGTCACAACGCTGTCCTGGACGATCAAAACTGTCTAAAAAAGAAAAAGTCTAAGGTCCATTATTCAGAAACTGTTGATTAATAAACGTTAATTTGTTCATATAACGAAGTCAGTTAATTGAATATAATTCGCTTCGCTTCTCCGTTTAAGAAGAACGCGAAAATATTTCAATGCTATTATATTCAATCCCACTACGAATACCTTGCGAAATTATAATGTGTATATTGTAAACCTAATTAAATCAAAGCAAGGCAAATAGACCGTGCAGGAGGCTCTAAGCGCTACTGTTATTAAGCACCAAAGGAGCAATATCCGACTTATTGCCTTATAAAAGCTTTTGTCAGCGAAAAATAAAATGCGGAATGGCAAGTAATGTTCGCAGCGAAACATCAAACCCATACCGGAAAGGTACGATAGGTTCAAAGAAGCAGGCAGGTATAAGCTTTGTTAATTGAACGAAAATTCACAAAAGCAAACGTCCGCTAATTATTGTATACTTTCGCGAATACTGCTCGTTACAAACGGAGTTTAAATACGGCAAAGTGTAGTCCGTTCTTTTATAACCCAATAAGCTATCTGTTGGGAAAGAGAATGTGTAAACATACTGAGTGTTATAATCAATCAAACCGCACTATATGCTTCTGGTATAAATAATGACAAGGTAACTTGTATTCAATATTATTGTTTTGTCTTAAGGTAGTTTGTGAGGTACTGTCCGGTCTAAAAATAAATGTGCGGGTAAATGTAAACTATATGGAATATCAAGAGTCTAGTGTTCATTACTTTTGTTCAGAGACTATGCTCTATATACTCAGACACTGCATATATACGTATACACACAACTACATGTTTATTAGTTGAAACTAAAGACAGGGCAACGTTGCGTTGTGTCGTATTTTAATCTGTTGTGATTATGTATGTCTTATACTTAACCTGACTGTGTGAACTTTCTCGGAGCGTGAAAGAAAATTTATAGAAAAATTAAAAATGAATTTTTATCGTCATCAGTTGCACGACAATAAAGGAATATTTGTAAAGCGGTAAGTAATACAGAAACGTTTTAATTGTATTGCAGAAAAGTATCTTGCGAAAAGTAAACAGAGTAATTAATTAACCTAAGCATTTGACGACACGTATTGTTGAATTGAGTGAGCTTAGCAAATACTTTTGTGTTGTGAATATAAAAATGTTCTTTCACTTGAAAAAATAAAAAAGGAAAGTCGTTTAGGACTAAATTCAATTATTAGATGTTGTTTGTGACAATATGTAGTAACAACATAGTGGCGACTGATAAAATGCATGCCGCTGCGTTGCCAGACCCTAATTGACAAGTTCTCGACTTACAGAGCAAAACTTAAACTGACGTATTTTCATAAATCTTCCCCTTGGGCAAATACACTACCGCACTCCAGGCCGAGCTAGTTGGAATTACATACGGTGTTCTGCGGGCCGACCAAAATCGGGCCCAGGAGAAGGTATGTATCTGCTCGGATAGCAGGGCGGCGTTGGCAGCCCTGAATTCAACAACGACAAAGTCGAAGCTGGGGTATAATTGCTATGAAGCATTGAACCACTTGGTAGGGAAGGGACCGGTGGAACTCTTATGGATACCTGGGCATAATGGCATTAAGGAAAATCTAATTGCAGATGACCTTGCCAGACTAGGGACCAGGGAAAACCTCTATGAACCTGCGGTGGAAATAAGTCGGAATCTAATCAGAGACCGCATCAATGGCTGGGCAAGAGACCAGCACAATAAAAGATGGAGAGGAGTAACGGTTGTCGAATAACCAAACTCTTCATCGAATACTCAGATATTGAGAAATGGGCCCAAGAATTCATTAAATTGAACAGGCACAAAGCCAGAACCCTGGTGGGAATCATAACAGGCCACCATAGTAGCCTGAATGCATATAAGCACAACCTGAGGCTGACTGATAGCCTGGCCTGCAGATACTGTAAAGAAGACGAGGAAACCTCGATTCATCTTCTTTACACCTACCCCGAACTGGAGGAGAAGAGGTATCTTATCTTAGGGACCCCTGTTATCCTAGAGGAGGCGAGGCTAAGGCGGGGGACTTGCCTAAATTGCTCCTTTTTTGGGATAGCATTTTTGGATAATGACCCGGATAAGAGGGGATCGCCAAGGGACTACCCATGCGATCAGTGGCTGATGAGGCCCAAACCTATATAATATAGTAATAATAATAATTCCCTTTGTATAAATATTGGAAAGGGGTTTACTTTTTCATCCCTTTCTAAAGTGACACAATGACCGCAAAAATAATGACAATATGATTCTTCATTAGTACAATGCTCATACCTAAGTTCGTGTCCCCAGCGTTGTCTATTTTATTGAAAAAAATTAAAATGCAAATTTCAGCACTCACTGTTAGATGGGTTTATCTTCTCATGGGTGCAACTTTTATATAAAATATTTGTACTTCAATCGTTTTATTTTTGTCTCCGTTCACTGGAATAAATTTTACTACTTTTAAAGATACCCTGTATATTTACTGGTCACCAATACTAAGGATATGTTGGTGATCCAAACAATAGACATTTCAAAACGAATAAACTTAAAGAAAGTTGTCGTATACATATCTTGTATCTCGAATCCGCACTTAATGTATGCATTTCAACGGAATAGAATACATATCTCTAACACAATTCTTCGATGTGTTACGTTCTCGGTGGAGAGAGAATATATTCGCTTTGCACAATTATTGTAATTTTATCGGATATGCTTTCACCCTAATACGCTATTCTCTTACATTTGTGGAAAACACATGCGGAATATGTTTTCCTCGAGTCCGGCTCTACCGCAGAGATGCACATCGCACGAATAACGAAGGAATCCCAAATGGCCGACAGAACTTTTAAAATGCTAATACGGAATGCACATCATAACGACATATGTGTCGGATCAATACTTTTCAAGTGGATATCAATTTAGTAGGGTTAAATAAATTATGCAATTAAGTGTGCCATGAGCTAAATCAATTCAGATAGAAGTGCCACATGGATCCATTAATACACTAATTATATATGTTAACAATAATCAAAATATTATTTTGACGCGTCGTATTCAAATGATGAAGTAATCACTTCAACTACAATTTTAAAAAACTATGCAATGTCTTTCCATTTTACACTGAAATGTTCTAGTCAAATCAGCAATATACAGTATGTACGTAAAGGACTGAAAAAAATCAATAAAATGGTTACTGGCTATATAAGAAAAAAATTCTCTGAAAACTACGCGTGGCTCTCTATCATCCAATGAGGGGTTTAAAG
The DNA here is from genome assembly GCA_037954035.1 of Rosalia funebris. Lineage (NCBI taxonomy): Eukaryota > Metazoa > Arthropoda > Insecta > Coleoptera > Cerambycidae > Rosalia > Rosalia funebris. The sequence continues at coordinate 16,423,679 of JAZFAV010000001.1, read as the reverse complement.
GACTCAATTGTGATTCTGCCTATTCTCTGAGCCATTTCAAAAAAATGGTCTCGTCAGAGAAAGCACAAGTTTGGAAATAATGGATTATTATTACATATCTCTGTTAGTAACTAAGAAAATTATATTCTATGGTTTAAAATAATCTTCCTTAAGCTCGAAAACTAATTGCACTTTGTACGAGTGCCACGTATTTTTTTCATGCATTTAGAGGCAGATTGACATATTACATACAATCTCCGATACGATTTCGCGTGTTGGTTGATTGATGAGAATTTTCCTTATTCCTAATTGAGGAAACACAAATTGAGGAAAGAATAACAATATTTAGAAATAAACTATAGAATATTTGTAAATTCATATGAGTGTACTAAAAAACAATACACATCTATATACGCGAATTTTTATATATATACAGGGTTTCAAAATACATCTTGGCATAACTTTGTATATACATAGGTACATCAGATACTAAGCAATACAAAGAAAAAAACTTAAAACTCTCCACGCAATAAAAAAGGTCATATTAGAAAATTTGGTTATTCTAATTTCACAGCCTGTTCACGTAAACAAGCATACGTTGTTTATGTCGTATACGGGTAGTATCGTGTGTTGTCACTTTCATCCCAAAGTCCAACAAATAAAGCGAGTTTACTGAGTTTATTTTGTCTGGTAAATTTTGTCTGATCGACTGGATATGCATTGTCAGAAAACTCAAATTTAGCAATATTAAAAATGGCTCACTTTACTTACTAGGAGCATGCAGATATGCTGTTAGTTTACGAGCTATGTAATGAAAATAGCGTAGCTGCATTTAATCGGTGTTTGGATTACGGACTATGTAATTAATTAATTTAGTCGGAGTTTTGATTACGGTAATCGTTTATCTCGTCATATTTAAACATAGTTTTAACATTCTAGCTAATTTTTTGAAAATTGTACTTTTTCAATTCTCAACAAACAGCCAGAGTCAAAACATAAGCATGGAAAAACATGCTTTAGTACTTATATTAATAAATCTCTCGAAATAGTTGTTATGTACCCTACTACAAAGTTTCGCGCCATGCGTAAAGAAGTCCAAACATGCAACAACGAAGAGTGTCGTAACGCCGCGCCACTCCGTGACAATTTAAAGGGCCCACAGCGTAACATCGTAACGTCGTCGCGCAACATTAGAGCGTTCCGTGGCTTGTCGGTTTTTCAGGGTTACATCAAAATCTTGTACTGGGGTAACGTTATGCATCTCCCTTACATGTCTGGATGGGACTACAGCGACTACGATGGATGGAACGGTGGTACGAACCGATGTTACGCGTCGATGTCCTGTTGCGGATGAAAAGTATGTGTCCTCTTGCAATATTGCGTCACAATAGTAAGTTACGCGTCGGCGTTGCGATACGCTTCGGTGTTGCATGTTTGGACGCACCTTTAAATAATATCATGAGATAATATTCTTGTCATTAAGAAAACTGTCGATGACGTAACAACTTCAACTGTATATGTTCATATCTATCCTCTTTTTCACATATAACGGTGTATGTCCTTAACATTAAAAAGTGATATACTTTCATCGAATATGCAAAATTTTAATGTACACATGTTTTAAGTTTTTCTTATATTTTTTAGCTTTTTTTAACTTAGAATGTTAGTTATTCATGTATTTATCTTCGATTTATAACGCCGGTCAACACGATTTTGTGCATGGGTTCTTTTTATGTGTGACTGGTTCCATTTAGGTTAAAATGAAGGAAAATCATTGGCATAATAACCTAGATTTGTTTTGCGGTCACTGAATTGTTTTTTCGATTTTGCAAACTTTTTTCCGGATTTTCGCCTTAACTTTACTCTAGACGCCAACCCAAAGCTCTTTTTGGTCTAGGAGGCTCAAAGGGAGAGGAAAAAGGCACTTATAGCTTTTTTCCCCGAAAAGAGAGCGTTATTTCACCTTTTTTGTCATTTTTCTGCGAAAGAAATGACTTTAACGCTATCTTAAAACGTAAATGAATGGAGTTACTGCAGTTTAGTTAACATCTAGTATTGTACTTTGAACGACTACACGAAATTTTGTTTGCGAGAGCCTTTTTGTGTGTGTGGGGGGGGAGGGTTGCAAATAAAGTTGTGGTGTAATGACAAATTTTTAGGTGCAACATTAATTTTTATTCTCGAAGTCTCGAATAAAAATGTAAATGTAGCCAATATCCATATATAATGTCCAATCAAATGTTTCTTCGTTATAATGTTAAAACGGTTATTACTGTAATACGCACGACATGTTTAAACTTTTTGATTAGGCAGTTTATCTTTAGACAAGTGCGATTTAACATCGCTAATTTTGACTAGGGGGTAATAAGAGTGTGAATAATTGAAAGTTACAATCTTTTTCATTTTATTAACATATAAATGTATTTTTTAAAATACTGAACATTAATTGCAAAGTGCCCTTTGCAGTATTTTGAAGTACGCGTACATAAAAACTAAAACATGATACCTATATTCGTCTTCATAAAAAATCATCAGCGATACAAAAAATAAAATGTAGTAACAGCCCGCCAAAACTGGACGGAAGACAAGTAGTTGCGAATACTGTACTATATTACGAGTATTACAGTAATTCCCGTTTTAACGTTATAACATTTTGTTTGGCGCTTAAACCTATTTATATGGTATGTTGTCGTTCAAAGTACAATACTAGATGTCAAATAAATCGCAGTTACCCCATCTATTAAGGCTTCAAAATAGCGTTAAAGTTATTTTATTCGCAAAAAAAGCGACAAAAAAGACTAAATAACTGTCTTTTTCGGGGATAAAAGCTACAAACGTTCTTTTTTTCTTTGTATGACTATTTTGACATACCTCTCGCAATGTAGGGGAACTCAATTGAGCCTCCTAAATCGAAAAGACCTTTGGGTTAGTGCTCAGAGCAAAGTTAAGGCGAAAATTTGGCGTTAAAGTTTGAAAAATAGAAAAAACAATTCAGTGACTGTAAAAACAAATCCAGATCATTATACCAATGGTTTTCCTTCATTTTAACCTAAAAGGAACCAGTCATACGTAAGAAGAACTCATGCACGCAAGAAAGTGAAAATTTGTTGTCTAGTGATAATAAACGTCACATATTTGTGCATACCTAAGCAATGAATTGTAAATCAACTTTATTTATACATTCTTCTATTTGAAAGAATCTGTAGGTACTTCGTGCCTTTTCTTACTGTGTTATTATTATTATTATCGTCATTGATTCTAACAAATTGGATTTACATCCATGGCCAACGATTTCGTGCCAAAAACTTCGCCGATATCATAAAACTTCTGGCCTTAAATAAAATAAGCTTCGACGTGCAAGGCCTTTCAAAATAGAGTGGGAATTAATAGGTACTGCGGAATTGTGTGTGATATATTTCCTCGATATATCCGTCGGTTTTTCTTGCAACACAAAAGGTTTCACTGTAAATGGGGCACTGAAAACTTTTAAAGCGGATAACACTTACGTGACGTGTTAATCATTGCGTGTTGTATCCACTGATAAGCTCAATAATATCCGCTTCTTTATTGGCTGCCATTTATGTTGACCATTATTCTCGGCTAAACAGGCCCAATGTACTTCTATCACTTTAGGGGACCACCCAGAAAGGGGCAAATCGCATCATTCAATCAAACCTTAGTATTTGATCAATTAAAAATCAGTGATATTCTAACCTAATTGAGTGTAGTTACATAAGCTGTTAAATAACGACATAATGCCGCTAACATTGTGACTATTTCATGTATTAACATGCCGTATTGAAGTAAAAAATAATTAGTCTCCAACTCTATCAGTAATTTTTTTTTTATTAACAACCTTTTATTTGGTACCGCAAAAACCCTACCTTGACTCGACCAGTGGCGATGAAAATAACCCAAGAGGGAATAATATTATGTTTTGACTGTCTCGAACACTCTTTAAGATCCGTTTCACAAGTGCTCTATTTTCTTTATTTTGTAAACTAATAAATACAGTATCCTGTGTACGCCTTCTTCCACCAGCGCAGCTCATCTAAGGGTGGGCAGACCATCCAGTCAAATCAGATATGGATTTGTTCTACTCAGTATTAAAAACGGGGTTAAATTTACTATTTTTATATACATTGGACATACACTTTGCGTGATCACCTCCGTAAAAATATTGTTTGTTTTCCATCGCTCTTCGTCCACTGAAAATATGTAGTTGAAAATATGGCGAATGCGCTAGGATATATCAAGCTTTTTCATATAGATAATAAATTGTCTATCGTTGAGTTGCCATCAAGGCTTTCGGTCACGTATTTCTCTAAAACTCATTCAATAAGAATCGATAGATAGTTCGCGAATTATATATAAAGTAAGAATGTCTTAGTTTTATAGGTTTCCAGAATATACATTACATTTCTCCAACCATATTTATGGGTCATTAGTATTTACACTGCCAATAACTAACACATACATTTAATTAGAGATTATAGTATGGTCGTACAAGCAATAACCACTAGAATATTTCTGTCGAATGTATTTATTCTATTTTTAGAACTGAAGCGAATGCGAGAAACTTTTGTCATTTAGTTAATCAAATTTGCTATAATAGAGTTCCTATTTTTCGGAATAAATGAAACTTCCTTTTCCAATTCAAAAATATTACGCCTGAATGATATTTCTGAAATTTGAATTATACTAGGTGGTAATTCACAAATTTGATATATACAATAAGTATTTATGTGAAACATTAATAAACGACTAATCCGAATGCCTTAAAATTCGACCTTTTTCCACTAATGCTTCAGTTTGCGGAGGGAAAAATTATTTACGAAGACGAGGAGAAGCACATTAATGCTCCAGAGGGGTGCCAAATAGCCCCCCTTGGGACTGGAACCTCAAGAACGATCATGCACTAAAAAGCGATATTGACTATATCTTTATTCAAATGAACTTATTATTATAGTAATCTTAAACTACGGAACAGAGAGGCTCAAAAGTTAGTTATTTAGTAAAATAATAGTAGTAAAGACCTCTACATCTTATCTGAGGTTCACTGGCCAGTTTTATACAGTCTTAAACAGTTTTCCACTTTCACTAATGGTTTGTCGTTTTGAGTTTAGACTGTGATCTCAGTGTTATAAGAAAATGGGCGGAGAAGTCAGGATATTTTAAATTCGAAAAATCTTCAAAGAAACCTGCACTTAAGCAACATCACATAGAGGCCAGATTAAAATTTGCAGACGAATATGTTCAATAAAAAAGTGTAACCAGGTAATTTTTAGCGACGGAAAAAAGTTAATTTGGATGGTCCGGATGGGTTTAGCTGTTATTAACGTGATTATGATTTACGTAAGAAGCGAAAAATTATGTCAAGAAAACGTCACTTGGTTCTGTTATGATATAGGCAGCTTTCAAAAAGGGTGTGAAAAGCCAACTGGCATTTGTAAATGGTATAATGAATGCGACTGTTTATCAAAACCTGTTAGAAGATTACCTGTTACCGTTTTTAACCCTAAGCGAAAAATTATGTCAAGAAAACGTCACTTGGTTCTGTTATGATACAGTTTTCAAAAAGGGTATGAAAAGCCAACTGGCATTTGTAAATGAATGCGACTGTTTATCAAAACCTGTTAGAAGATCACCTGTTACCATTTTTAACCTTTGCTTTCCCACAAAAAATGGTTTCGGTAGTATGGAATTAACTTTATTGCATGGCATGGCAACTTTAACCCGATAGAAAATTTCTGGAGGATTACGGAAAGAGCAGTATACAATTCAACAAAGCCTTCAATTAAAAGTGTTCATGATTTGAAACGTGGAATTGCAGCTGCTTGGGACGAAGTTCTAGCGACAACTTTAAACAGTTTAATTAATAGTATGAACATTCGCGTATTAATGTTACAAAAAATAAGGGTAAATGGACCGAGTATTTGTCCAAATAAAATATAAAAACACCAATGAGTTTATAATTTTATCACAATCTACATACCCGTTTTTTCATAAATGTCTGTTATAAGAACCCGTAATATAAAACACTGTTTCACGTAATATACCTCTCCAGTATATCCATAACATTATTTTCAGTTTTGAGTTTACTCAGGATGTAGGTAGTCCAAATTAAGGGTGTGTCTATATATTTTCACAGCACTGTATAATTTGAAAGGTACCCAGCAAAAAATTTAAAGAAGAGACAGGCATGCCAATTCGATTTTAAAGGTATTGAAGATATATTATTCTAGTAGAATTTATTTGTTTCTTAAGTGCCATTATATCTTATTTTCCAATTAATAATCATCGCCGGTAGAAAGCGATTATAACTGTTATGTACAATGGTTATTAGAGATTGTAAGTAAGGAAAAAGTGTAAAAGATAAATATTTAAATAACCCAGAGTACAAAAAATATCCATATGAATTAAAGTGACATCGGCGCCTCCGCCAATTATTTAAAAATTATTTGACGATACACTCATATTTTTAAAGAAGTGTCACTTACTTAGTACGACTAAAGTATATTTTAAAAAGATACAAGAAAAGTTAATATATCGCTGATGCATCCAAACCCTAGAGATTACGTATCCTACGATGGCATAATCGGTTAGGGTTTCATGAGACTAACCATTGAACGAGATAAGAAGGGCAAATTGAAGAGCCGAGGCCGGGGTAAGATAAATTTAATAAATACCGGCTAGAGTTGCATTGAAAATTGCGAAATGAGAATTGGGGGCGATACAGTCGGGCGTAATAACCCCAATAATAGCACAAGAAATCGTCGGAATAAATAATGGAAACACGGGAAGGAATAATGTGAAGAGCAGCTCCACTGAAGCTGAAGTGCTACTGCGAAACGAGATAAGACGTCCTAGATGTTACCTACGCTGAGCTGCAGTCGAAGGGTCGCATCAAGGATTTACGGATGCATTACCGACGTTGCCCTTTCAGCAAAAATCATATCGATTTTACATTTGGCTTTTACGTCTTTCTGTGCAATCGGGTAATAGTTTAATAATAAATAGACAAGACGTTAGCGGTGGTTGGCACTAACCTGCTACAGGCTGTAATGTTTTAGAAGTTTTATACGTGCTTGCTGTCTGATTATTATTTTTATAAAATGCTTTAATCAGTTTTCGATACCTTTAAAGTGACATAATAACTTCATCAAATTTTTTTAATAATCAAAAAATTCGTAGATGTCAAACATAGATAGAAGTGTAAAGTTGTTGGATATGAGAACTGCTGGTTGTTCATGAAAGAAAGAAATCAACAATACAAAGAAAAAAGCATATAGCGAAAAAATCTTTGACAGCAACAGCACTATGGTATAAGCTCGTTAGTTTATTGTTTACATTATTATTGTTTACATTACATTAAGAAAACATAATAGCTAAAAATTAGGAATTGAAATACATGAAAATGTTCGTGATACATAAATATGATTATCGGTAAAGCTTCCATAAAAAATATCAAATCAGTAAATATGAATTAAAGTCAGAAAGTATCTCTGACTCATTGTGATCCAATTTCCTTTATTTATGAAAAATTTATTTATGAAAAATTATATGGAAAAAACTGTTTTGACTTTCCAATAATAGTTATAATTGAACAATATTTGATGAAATATATAGACTATAAAAATATATCAGTTCACCTAACAAAAGAAATTTAGTGTTTATTAACGTTGTTTTTTTCCTTCTTTCCAGGCGAACCTGACGCATCTCCCCAGGAACACATTCGTGCCGGGCATCGGCATGGGCATAGCGAAATGCCCTTACGACCCCGCAGACAATTCGACGGCCGTATGGGTGGAAAAGGGCAATCCGGGAGATCTGGCCGGCCTCTATTCCGGCACCAACGCGGAATTTACCAAAGCTGACACCGTGATTTTCCGGACGGACCTTCACAATTTAACAACCGGAAGGAAGGAGTACAGTTTCAAGAGGACGCTTAAATACGACTCCAAATGGCTCGACAGTAAGTTGTTTATTTCTATGATTGAAGTTTTTCCAGTGCCTCTAGAATTTCAGTCGGCGGAAAATGCTGCCAAATTTACGTTGTGTCTGAGTGGTAACTTTTTTTAATAACAAAGAAATTTATAAAGAAGATATGCATGCTCAGATATGAGAATAAATGAAAAGTATATAAATTAAAACTGTAATACCATTTTTCGGAAATCGTTAGATCTTACCAAACTAACAGCCAATGAATATATAGAATTTCTCTGCAAAAGTAAAAATCTTGTATGTATTCAAAATTGCATAAAGTAATTTCTATATGAAACAGGAAAGATTAAAGACAATGTGGAAATCAAAGGTTTAGATAATTAGATATTTTGTATTTTACATAGTAGATTTTCTATAATAATAATCTCTTTATTTTGAAGTTATGTATAATTACAAAGTCTAGCCTAACCTATTCTATTTAACCTTTTTGTGTAAAATTATGTAACAAAAACAGTACGATTTAATAACATCAAAAGTAAGGAAAGTCAAAGATCCAAATACTAATCAACCTCAATGCCTTTATACAAGATAAAAAGGGTGAAGTCTCTTTGAAAAATTTAAAACATAGTATAGATAACGTATTTATCTATACTATGCGCTTATAAACCCGAATATTCAAGGTAATAATAACTGCCATAACATTTAAAGATTGCCATTTATATTATATAATTACCATATTGTCTTTTTAGACTTAGGATAATATCATTCTGCATAAAACTATAATTCAGGTTATTCACATGTAGGATATATCTAAGAAAGAGTACACCTAAAGTCATTGTGATTATCATGTAATCAAATCCTTTCGTGCCTTATCACAATTTATACTTAAATATTCATCACGTTCATTACGAATTGCAAAACTTCAGAGAGAAAACGTTTCTTGGAACCTTTCTGCGACCTCAGCGACAGCAATATTTTAAATGGAGAAAACCACGAAAGAAACAGCAGTAATCTCCCAGATATAATTAAGTAATCTTTGAATAAGTACTCAGTAATCATCGAATAATTACTCAATACGATATTACTCATTTTTCGGCACAAACAAAAGTCAAAATTATAAAGTGAAATAAAATAATTTTTAAAAATTTTAATAAAAAAAAAGTAATATAAAATTTATATATTGCCTTTTAAGCAAATGTAATTTTACTTGTTTACGGAAATTATTTAATTTTGGATTTTAAAACGTTTGAATTGCTTATCTAAGTTCTTATAAATAATAACATAATATAAGAAAATTATAAAGTTGTTCATATATGTAAGACTAGTATTATAAGAATTATGTTTGAATTTTAATTTTGAACATATGTATACAGGAGAATTGGAAACCAAAAGACGATGGACAAATACTGTACTATGTTTATATTCTTTAATATGTTTTTTTATACAATCTGACTAACATTAGCTCACAAATATTAAGTTTTAATCAAATAAAACAGTTGTTTTTTAAATAATAGACATTATATTTAGTTTATTACCATTAACTTTTATATCTAAATTGTTCTTAACCAGCGCTCCGTGCCTTGTTGTAGAAAAGCAAATGAATGAGTATTTCGATTCATTTAGTTTTAGGTTACTTTCTTTCACTTAACCGGATAAACATTTCAGATCAGCGTTAATATTGTTAATGACGACTTTTATATTAATAGGATTAAACGAGTACATAACTGAGTAACATCCGCGTAAATATAATTGTCACAGCATTTTACGTGTTTAAATATATCCGCTGGGTAGATTGAGAAGAGAATTGGGCCAAGGACGGATCCTTGAGGTACTCATGAAGTAATCTTATTAATATTGGACATATCGTTATCTATAACTACTGTTTAGTGTCTACTATATAAAATATGACTGGATAAGGCTAACATTTACCTCATCAAACCATAGTATTCCAGTGTTGTAATTAGGAAAATTCCTATTGGAAGTCAAATAACACTAGATCTGTTAATAATCTTCTGTCGAAGGCATTTAGAACGTCTTGTGTTATATTTAAGAGCACTGTAGTAGAACTATGGTTTTTGCGAAACCCAGATTGATAGGCTTCTTATTATATAATCGGTTAGTTGATATTGTAGGTGATTTTACAGAACCTTTGCAAATCAGGAATAAATTAATTGGTCGCAAATCTGTATTAATTTTGGGGATTAGGTACTATTCTTGAGAAGGTGTTTTACTAAAGATAATTTTGCGAAACATACGAGTATTCGGAAAATAACCAACCTCTAAACAACAGTTCGAAGTACCTATACCTTATATGATTGCCAACAATATCGTCTAGAGTTTCCCTAATTTCCCTTAAATAAACCCTTGAGTTAAAATACCTTGAATCTTAAGTACATATGTACAACGGAAATGAGTAAAACAACTACAAGTTTTATACCACTATATTTACACAGAAACGTGACTGCAGTTTCGGGAAATGAGTAAAACAACTACTAAGTTTTATACCACTATATTTACACAGAAACGTGACTGCAGTTTCGATTATTTTATGTTATTTTCAAAACGATGATTCAGCTAAGAATGTCGTTTTGAAAATGACATAAAATTGTCGAAACTGAAGTCACGTCTCTGTATAAATATAGTGGTATAAAACTTAGTAGTTGTTTTACTCATTTCCGTTGTGAATTATGTACTACCACAAAGTAACGGCTTCCTCGATTAATTGCTTGCATGTACGTATTAATATAGCTTCCTCCTGTATAAAATTCCCTCTCTTTTTGCCCACATGTGCGGAAATTTGGAAAATAACTATTAAATTAAAATTCAGTTAATTACAGCTCTAAACTCGTTATTCCAACACAATATGATAATTATTTTAATAACCCTGTAATAGCTTCAAAAAACGCAGAGTGTGATTAATTAATTATGCTAAATGTGTTGTAGATTATTTGCCATTTTTTAAATATTTTCGGATGATTCGACTCTGATTAAAATTAAATGGTAAAACCATTTAAGTAAGATTTTTTGTATTCTTCTTGAAATAAAATAATACACAGATTTCTTTTATTTAATTTTTTTCCACTAATAGGGATCTACAATACCGATTAGGAATGTATAAAATGAAGGAAAAATCTTTGTCTACTACAAATATTAAACAATTGATGTTGCTAGACTTTCTCACTTTAAGTCTGTAGCGCAAAATACTGTTACAAAATACTGAAATTGAAACTCTGACGTGACTAGTGAATAAGATCCGCAATGTGTAATTTAACTACATGGAAATGAATATGTAGATTATGTACACGAAATAGAATTTTATTTTACATATTTAACATTTACTAACTCAGGTCAGATACGCATTAATGCGGTGCTATAGAGGCTGACTAAACCGTCTAAATTTGCCATTTTATTATTTAAATTTCCTCGGTGCCGTCCCCCAAAATGGCTTTATTAGAGACAATCCCTAATTAGGCGTGTCTAACAGGTGACACATTAGTTCTTATGCTCCTCTTTCCGTTTCCTTGGCGCATCGTAAAGTTTCTTCATAATTCTCAGGTCTTCTTCATTCTACGCCGCATTTACATATATATTATTCCCAGGTCTGAATTTTTTATGACGAGGAAGACGACCCCCGGCTCGTTATTTGACCTTTACCGGTGTGTATCTCTTGTGTGTAAGTGTCTTCGGACAGGTAAACTTATAAAAATGTAAATCGACGCTGAATTAAGTCGTTGCGACCAAATTGTGAATTAATTTGGACCGTTACGTTAAACTCCCTGGCATGGATATTGCGTCGGAATAAATTATTAAAATTATTATGTTGCCTTCTTTCGGTGGTCCCCTCCCGGGCATCCAGTTGCTTGTCGGCCGCGATAATCTCGAGATTACCAAGGTATTTTCTAACAGCCAATTAAAACTTTTATGGGCGTCCGTTCGGTAAGCGAATGTTACGCCTATATGGTGACAAGGTGGTCGGGCTACGTCTCATGTATCACGGAAATCTGTTAGTTTGCGAGCTTTGAACTAAACCAGTCGCTACGTAAACCGTTAATGGGTCTCAGGATTCAGGAGCGAACAAAAATATAAAGCGTGCAGGAATAGTTTGCAATAAAAAACTTTATGTAATAAAAATAAATTTCAAATTTAATCAACTCGTGTTAACAAGACATTTATGAGATGAGGAACAGCTCGCAGGAATATGAACGTGCGGCCAGCGTCGAAGAAACACCCCTGCCAAGTTGAAGTACGAGGGGCACTATTTACATTTTGAGACTAATAACAAAAAACGTTAATTTATCATTGAAAATTACTGTATCGTTTTTCAAGATATTCTCCTTCATGATCTTTATACACTTTTACATGCGTTGGAACCATTTGTCAAAGCATTTTTTCCATTGCGCTTGAAATATCTTCAAAACGTGGTTTTTGAACGCATCAACGGCTTCTTCTGGCGACGAAAATCGTTGTCCACGCAATTTACTTTTGACGTTCGGGAACAGAAAGAAGTCATTTGGTGCCAAATCAGGACTGTATGGCGGATGACCCATTAATTAGATTTTTTGAATGTTCAAACATTTGGTTGTTAAACGAGATGTGTAAGAGCTCGCATTATCATGATGAAGAATGATCCCACGGCGCTTTGTTTTCCTTATTTCACAGAAGACTTCCGGCAAGCAAATGGTTGTGTACTTTTCAGAATTGACCGTTTTACGTTCCTCTAACGGCACTATTGCCATATGACCATTTTTTCCATTTGTTTCGAAGTACTTCGAGAGCAAACAGCTTTTGCTGGATATGGTTCACTTACAATACCCATATAGTCGACTGCTGTTTACTTTCCGGCTCATACTCATAGATCCACGATTTGTCACCATTTGCAATGTTATACCTGTATACGTCTTTTAAAGCACCGCCATTGTATTTCTTGAGCATTTGTTTGCACCAATCGATACAGCATCTTTTTGAGATTTTTTCAAACTATGTAGAATCCAACGAGAACAAAGCTTTTTACAGCAAAATGATCATGCAATATTTTATATATGCTAGTCGAACTAATGCCTAAGGTAACCTTAATCTCACCGTATGTCACATGACGATCTTGCATTATTAGTGTTTTCTGGCACAACTGATTTTGAACGACCTTCACGACTTTCGTCGGTGAGCGATTGGCCGCCACGATTAAACTCGTTATACCAGCGTTTCAGAGTGGCAAAAGATGGGGATTTGTCACCAAAAGTGGAAATAGGTTGATCGATGCACTCTTGTCTTGATAATCCACGTCGAAAATCGTAATAAATCATCTCACGAATATTTTCACGAGTTAATTCCATTTTTTCGCTAAGATACAATTTTCATATCACTGTAAACAATACTGGAGAAGGTTGGAACCTTTGGGGTGAAGATAACACTAACTTAGTTTTTCACAAAACACTATACACTACACTTGACGCGCGTTTTGCCAACAAAGTTGGCATCATCTGCAGATGGTTAAAACTAGAGTTTTAAGTCGAGTGTAGTGTATAATGTATAGTGTTTTGGTGTGGAAAACTAGGTTAGTGTTACTGTAAACAACATGAGTCGCGCTTAAATTATAAAATGTTCCCTCCCGGGTCGGGGTCCCTGGACTCTCGGTCACACTCTCGCGAACTGCCGTGATATTTTGTTCTGAACGACCACTACGAGCTCGTGTCGTGTGTTTCATATCAGTAACTAAATCAGTACTTTTTGTAGCAACCAAACTTTCACCATTTTGATAGTAATGTTTAACGATAATTATAATTATGCGTTGTTGTATGGTGTAGCGCTCCATGTTTACTAACTCCTATCTGTCTCCTATGGATCCGTCACAATTATTATTGATCTATGGTGACAGCCAAAATGGTGCGCAATTCAAATCTTACGGTCTTATTGTAACACTCTTTATATATACTACTCTTACATCTGGGACATGTCATGAATTGACGCCTTCAAGGCAGAGCCAAAAGAATAATTTATTTAAATAAGGCATACGAGACCCATTCCGTCATACAAACGATATTAATTATATTTAGACTGCGGCCACTTGGGTGTTATTAAATTTTTGCAGCGGCGCATAGCTGCATATACGAGCTCTCAAATCTTTTCCGCTAAATGGGCACAGACTTAATTTGGTATTCCGTCTCGGGGCCGACTTTTTCCGAACCATTACCGCCGAAGCAGTTCCCAAGTAATTTACCGGGATGAAGAAGAATTTCATAACTCACGCCCCCTTCATAATAACCCATAAACTTTCTTTATGTAATAAAGTAATTCCGTGACCGTCTAGTTAAGTTAACCGGGAAGTGACCAGGAGTAGGGGTCGGGCGAGGTTATCTAATCTGCGCTATGACGAAAAATTTGTGAACATTCCGTTACAGGGACGTACAAAGTGACAACTATTAATAGGGGAGCATTGGTATATTAGTAAACGACAATTTTAAACGTTTTTTTAAATTTGTATATTGAACACTATTGAAACTGTTCGTGATAAAGTAAAGTGAACATATGAAGGCTGAAGCGAATTCCATAAAATCATTAACGCACAAGTAAGAAAAAATGCTCAGACAGGTCTTATATGCACATTTCTTATTTTACGTATATTTGCTTCTATTTTATATACAGTTGAGCGGTAACAGGTCGTTCGGAACACTACTATTAAATAATTCAAAAAACCTCAGCTTGCGTACAACTTTTGGTCTCCATAGCCAATCAACATTAAAATCTATTAAAACTCGTATTACTTAAACTCACTGTTTTGAAAACTTGTGACAATAGATGAATACAATTTTTAGTAAGTACCTGAGTAGTAAAGTGAGTTTTCATAAAAAGTACTGTTGTGACGAGGAATATTTATCATCTTGCCATGACGTGTATCGTATTGATGATAGTGGTCGTTGGTTATAACTTTTGTCAAGTTTTATTGAGAACATTTTACGATATTAGATATGTGTATATAGGGTTAAGTTGAAATTTTGCTTTCGATGAAATAATTTCTCTTCCGAGGATATATGTTAACCCTCAAGGAGGGCACTATCGCGATTTCCCAATTCAGGCTCACATGGGTATGCCATGCCATACTCATGTCTCTTTTAATCATTTGCGTGTCTTCCATGCTTCGTAACATTTCTGGAACGCTTCGACTGGGATGTCCGCGAGTACCCTCGTCACGGCCGCCTGGATGTCTGTAATTGACTCAAAATGGGTTCCTTTGACCACCGATTTTGTTCTAGGGAACAGAAAAAAGTCACAGAGTGACATATCGGGCGAATAAGGCGGCTGTTGCAACACGGCGATCCCTTTAGAGGCCAAATACTGGGACACGCTGAGGGCGGTGTGGCACGGCGCGTTGTCGTGATGAAGGATCGAGTTACGAGCGATGTCTGGACGCACCCCGTTGACTCGTTTACGCAATCTTTCGAGTACTTGGCGCTAGTAGACATGATTTACGGTTTGCCCCGATGGAACAAATTCTTTGTGGACGATTCCACGGTTATCAAAAAGGCAATAATAATCGTTTTCACCTTCGACTTGCTCATTGCGAGCTTTTTTCGGGCGGGGAGCGTGCGGAGACAACCATTGTGAGCTTTGGCGTTTGGTTTCCGGGTCGTATTGGAAACACCAGCTCTCATCGCCTGTAATAACTCGATCAAACAGCGTGGAATCGTTTTCCACTTGTTTCAAACAGTCTTCTGCGACGGTCATTCGATGCTTCTTTTGCTCCTCAGAAAGGTTCTTTGGAACCATCTTGGCGCACAACTTTTTCATCCCAAAATCGTCGGTTAAAATTTGTCTGACTGTTTTACGGTTCATACCCAGTTCCGAGGCCAACATTCGAACTGTTAAACGCCGATCTTCACGGATTAGGGCGCACACACGCTGCGCATTCGCGTCAGTCCGCACCTCGACTGGTCTCCCGCTCCGCGCCTCGTCCTCCACGCTTTCACGCCCCTCCTTAAACTCTTTATGCCATCGAAACACCTGGGCACGATTAAGAGCACTATCACCATGCACTTTTACAATTTTAGCGTACGTTTCCGAATCTGTTTCGCCCAATCTGGCGCAAAATTTTATCGCGACGCGTTGCTTTTGATTTCGTTTCTCCATTTTCGTGACGAACACCACCAACACACGTCTACTCAACACGACACAGCAGGCGAACTAAACAAACTAGAGCGATGGTAAATATATCAATGGAGAGGGGAAGAATGCCGGGGAAGGGGAAGGGAATTTCAAGGTCGCAGGTTTACCACAAGCGCAGCGATAAAATCAGTCTCATTACTTAATTGTCACACGTATTTTTCAGTAAAAAAATACTTTTAAAAGTATAAATATAAAAAAATAAGAAGATAACTAATTGAATACTACGTTCCACACACTCTAACAGTATGATCCTTGCACACCTAGCGGTATGATCCTTGCATCAGGAAAATCACACCTTACACACTTATAACTAACATGTTTTTCGCTATAAAGAAGTCGGACAGTAACCATAACGTTCATATTTATCCACTTTCTTCTCAGTCATTAAATCTCCATAGTCTTCAATATCGGGCAAATCTTTATAATCTAAAAAAGCTTGTATTTTATCAAAATCATCAGGTGTTTTATACAACATTACATTTCAGACGCTGGACGAGTACGAGAACGTGTCTTCATTTTTAGTTAAATTGGAAATAAAAGAAACGTATAAGTAAATATTAAGAAATTTTACAATCAAATATTTCAAAAAATGCGCAGCGATATACAGAGTTATAACACAGTTTTTGAAATTCATTCACACGAACGAAGCAGTGAGATAAAACAAAATAATGATGTTGAAAATATGTCAAGTATATTTTAGAAGACTTATTTCAGCGTTTTGTCAATATATATATATATATATATATATATATATATATATATATATATATATATATATATATATATATATATATATATATATATAGACACACACACTTAGAAATACATAATTTTCAAAAATAATTTCTTTGGATAAACTTGCAAAATAATGACGATACAAGCGCACTGGGTAGCCTCTACCCACAGACTGACTATACTGGCGTATACTTCAGTTAGTTTTCACACTCCGAAATTAATCCCCTCCACTTTACGATTTATGAGGGATAAATATAATTCACCCCGGGTATCTCATATCCAGTGCGCCTCTTGAGAGTTAAAAATGAGTCTCACTAACTGCTTCTGAAGAATAAAGACTATTTATTGAGATGGGTCTGCATCATAGTAAGATAATATATGGCATATGTGCGTATGATAAAGCATAGTATGAGTTCAATAAGGGAATGAGATCAAGTGTTTGTTTTAAAGTATTTAGAGCAAATTTATTCTGACCTTGTTTCAATTACCTGGAATCCTGTGAAGCACACATAAACTACTCCTTTTATTTCTCGCGGATGAAAACTTGGCGTAATTGTTGTAATGAAGTACCTTTCCGGCTCTAGTGGGGTACGTAGTATTATATTGTTTAGAGGCTGAAGGTAAACGCCGTTGCTTACCCATCCACTTAATCTGCTCTTAGTCCTTATAAATAATGCCTCGCTAAAATATATTATAATAAAGACTGACTTGGTTAAAGTGTTCTGCAAAATTGAAAGTGCGGTTTTATGGGTTAATCATAAAGCCGTGTAGGGAGATGCTTTCAAGACTTGCAAAGTTTTCGAGTTAAAACTCTCTTTAGGAGCATTATTAATAATTTTCCTACACCTTCTAGGTAAACATGCTTTATTGCTTTGTCAATAAACAGAAGATGAAAAGTAACTCTGAGCATTATTTTAAATTACATATTATAACTCTGTGTGTGACTTTATAAATGGGTAGATCGTTGTTAGACTATATATTTCATTTAATAAAATACATGCAGCATAAACAGAAAATGTTTCATGCAATTTCTATTAGCTTTTTTTGGTTGAGGGACGAAATTGTAATTTTGGTTAACTATTTGTAATTTTTTAATAATAGTTTTAATGTAGGGGAGACACCTACCTCACAATCGATCGTCATCTGAATTGTATTTAAACTAAATAAAGCGGGTAAAGCTCCTCAGGGGTGGTAGAGGGAGTGTTCAAGTACTCACGTATTGACAGAACACTGTCATATGAATTACCATCTTAGGAAGATAGGCTTGAGTGCCAACAAGAATCGCACATGGTGTGGAGGAGAGTGGATCTAGAACTCTGAACATGCTATGCCAGTATGCTCGATTCTGACACGATGTACGCACCTCGCGTTTAGGCCCTTTTTCTTGGACCTAAGCGAGCTGAGACATCGGCCTGGAGAGGATATTGAACTTTTGAAAGAAGGCCAAATCCGTACTCAGACTGACTGCTTTACGGGAAAATACAATGTGCGATAGCCTGAGTATTGCAAGGCTTCGCGGCCCTCCCCAGCAAACTAAACTTAACCTAACCTAAAAAAAGCGGGTAATATCTTATCAAACTGTATATGTAAAAGTAGATCAAAGCGAATATAGATTTACTACCAACATGAGGAACCCTTCATGTATCCACAAAGAAGTAGCTCTCGAGCACACTCAATCAATTGCGTCGATTCAAAAATCGTTCTTACGACTAGAAATTAGTTCACAACCTCTA
Source organism: Rosalia funebris (assembly GCA_037954035.1). NCBI lineage: Eukaryota > Metazoa > Arthropoda > Insecta > Coleoptera > Cerambycidae > Rosalia > Rosalia funebris. The sequence continues at coordinate 16,405,131 of JAZFAV010000001.1, read as the reverse complement.
ACCATCATTTGGAATTTTATGATTAAATGGAGCACTCTTATATAATTCAGTTCATCGCTATTTGCCAAATAAAAAACTCTCTTATCTTACCGATAAACAGAAGAGTCTACCTGAGCCTAGCCATAAAAACAAGCCAAGGTTATGTTTTGAGTTTTTTTATTTGGCAAATAGCGATGAGATAAACTATAGTTGATGATACGGGAATTTTTTGTAGCTGCCAGCTAATATTTTTAGGTCGGCCTTCTCATAGTCAGATTTAACTTACCTTTACTTTTTTTCATTTTTGTTCATATTACGTACCCCTAGATTCAGAATAACTCATTACAGAACAACTAGAATAATGTCCAAACTTGAAGTAGATATTAACTGTATGTATCGTTTCATTAGCTAAAGCTTTTAGCAGAATGAGATTCTGTTGCTGGACTTCTACACCGAGAGAAAAATTTATTTATTGCTAATGAATTACGTTTATGATAAATAAACCAATATACACTAGGCACAAAAATTAAGGGATGTAAGAAAATTTTTAGGTGATTTTCAAAGGACTGTCTTGGAGAAACTTGGAGAAAAATAGTCGCAGAGCAATTTTAAGAAAAACAAATTGAAGCTCCAAGTTTCTAGTTTTCAGATATAGAGATCAAAATTTTTTACCTTGAGCAGTTTTTAAGTAATCATAGGAAAACCATTAGAAAAAAAAATCCAACTTTTTGCTTACCTTTCAAATGGTTCACGAACTTCAATAATTTTTTTTAGTGATTTCATCATAAGGCTTTTATATATAAATTTATCCTCTTTAATTTAAGCTCTAAATGCTTTGTACGATGATTTTTCGCCGTGTTATCGTCGTTTAAAGCAAAAAACTCAGTTTTCACTTTGGTTATTAATTACTCGAAAAATTTTAAAATTCTCGTTCAGTTATTGATGTGAAAAAAACGACATTAGTTCGTAGTGGTCATTCAGAACAAAACATCACGGCAATTCGCGAGAATGTGGCCGAAAGTCCGGAGACCTCGATTCCTCATCGTGCACAAAAATTGGACATTTCAACAGCCACCCTTCACCTTATTCTCACTAAAGATTTGCATCTCCATGCTTACAAAGCCCAATTGGCTCAACAACTTCTGCCAACAGACCACAGCGAAGAGTATTCACCAATTGGATCATTGAACAATAAGAAGTAAATGAACAAAATCATCTTAAGCGGATTTTCATAGACCTTGATGGCTGCATTAACACGGCAAAATTTCCGCATTTGGGACTAAGGCAATCCACGAGTGATTCATGAGAAATAAATGAATCCCCAACGTGTCACTGTTTGGTGTGTATTGTGATCTGAAGGAATCATTGGACAATGTTTCTTTGAAAACGAAGTAAGTAATGCATTAACGGTAAATGGCGAGCGCTATCGTCATGACCATCCAGTTCTTTGTACCCCCATTGGAAGATATCTCAGTGGTTTCAGCAGGAGGGAGCCACTTGCCATACCACCTGTGAAGCATTGACGGTCTTGCACGAGTATTTTCCTGGTCGCATCATCTCCCGTTTTGGTGACCAGAATTGGCCGCCACGATATCGCGATTTAGCACCTATGGACTTTTTCCAATGGGGTTTTCTGTCTCAGTTTTCAATTCATTATCAAGTTTCAGGTTTATGCCAACAAGCCCGATCACGAGCACACACACATTTAGAACCGAAATTGAATGCTGTATCAACGAAATACCCCCACATTTATGCATAAACCGTTATTGAAAAATTCGCCAGAAGAGTACTCGTGTGCCACCAAAGCCGGTGTGGCCATTTACCGAATGTGTCGTTCCATACATAATTCTTAAATATCTATATTATAAATCAATAGATATTTTAATAGTTTACTCCAGAAAATCATGTTTTATTTAAACCTCACACCTTGCGCTCTTATTGTAAAATCTTTTATATTTTAGACAAAGAAAATTTTGTCAACTAAAGAATACATTACTGTAAATATTGGAGTTTATTTTAGGATAACATACATTACATTATCTACAATTTAGCATGTTCATATTCACGTTGACCAAATCAACGTCAAATAAACACGTTTTCTCAGCAAAAATAAGTAATTATCTTAGTGTAACTGAGAACGTGAAAAGGACACACGTAGACAGGAGACCACTCTAGAAAGTTAGGATGAGGTTTCGCTAGGAAAACAGGTCTCCCATCTTTATCCTTTTTTGATTTAAACTCTGATTATAATCTAAAATAATGTACGTTATCATTTAAGCTGATTATTATGACAAATATTAAAAAATAAAAAATCGAATGTTTAACTGACAACAATTTTTGCAAGAAGTTTCAGTAATAATATTTTGCAATACACTCGCTCAACATCCTGTTATCACTATTTGAAGAAAAGAAACTGGTCCAAAATAAAGCAACATACTTTCCATAGCTGTTATTTAAACTTTAGACATGTAAGTGGCTACTCATATACTAGTACTGTTCATGATTGCATAAGCGTACATGGCCTGAACGGAATTTCTTGAAAGAATTTCGTAGACTATACCGCACGCTCAGAGCTAAACATTCATCTAAAAACTGTCCGTGTTCTTTCTACTCCCTCACGATCAGTCTGCATGCGATCTTATCTGCTCACGTAGAGATTTATCTAAAATATATTGCCTAATTTCGAACGACGGCCTTCTCTCATATCTGACACGCCTCACGACTTAACTGTAAGCTTATCAGATCAGGGCATGTGAAATCCTAAGGTATATAGAAGATTAATCTGGCCCATTTGTTTTGTTATTGTTTTCTGGATAGATGGTTTAGGGTCTCGATTGTTTAGGTTCCTTGTTAATCATGAACAGTTCGTCAGCGACATTTTTGGAAATTGACGATGCGGTTACTTGAAAGATAACAGCACCTACAACCATTTCAGTGCGTATACGAGTATGTACATAATGATGTAGGTCGTTTATCACACTGATTGTTCATCGATATGTCACAGATTTTTCTTCAGTATATTTTTTATACAGTATCTTAAAAATTGGAGATCCATTAAATACGAAACGCTATATTATATACAACGTACCAAATTTCAAAATTATTAATGCTCAATAATTCCTATCCCTGGTTCTATCTAGTTCTTGTTCAGGTTTGGTAAGTCGATTACTAATTCATTCCAATTTAATACACAGTTGACTAGTAATCTTATTGCTTGTAACTATTTTTCATCACAAGTACAGGTATACCAGGATAAAATAAACCACTAGTAGTGTGCCATTACTTTTAACATCTACTTACTATTTTTCTTGACGGTTAGTTAATAAACCATGAGGAGTTACCTTACAGTTTACTGACCATTTGTATAACCATTTATCCTTTTAAGCAAAATAGTGGATGATTAGGTACAGCTCTAAGATGTGATAGACAAGAGACCTATGACTTTACACCCTATCCAAGGGATGACCTGCCTTCTACACAAACCTGGTCTAGTTTGTGTAGCTTCTGCTACTTAACTAACATACAAACCGATAGAAGTTATAAATGAGGCAACCAATGGTCACATATTCCGGTGGTTGTTTGATGGTCACTCCTTGGCAATCATTTGGATCCAATTGCTGAAATACCCTGGTGATATTATCAAAATTACAGTAATAATATGAAGCTGCCTCGATCCACGTTCCCCAGCGGGCTATTTCAGGCACTGGCGGTAACTGTGTGCGAGGAAGCTTTTCTGTGAATAATGCCACTCTTTAGGGGGCTTTTAAAAACACTTGTTTGATATTCGCTATATATAATCACAAGCTGAGGCTGACTGACAACCGGGCTTGCAGGTACTGTAAAGAAGATGAGGAAACCTCGATTCATCTTCTTTACACCTGCCCCGCACTGGAAGAGAAGAGGTACCTTATATTGGGGACCCCTATCCTAGAGGAGGCGAGGCTTAAGGCGGGGGACGTGCCTAAATTGCTCGTTTTATGGGATAGCATTTTTGGATAATGACCCGGATAAGAGGGGATCGCCAAGGGACTACCCATGCGATCAGTGGCTGATGAGGCCCAAACCCATATAGCATAATGTAATGTAAATATTCGCTATCAGGCGATCGACATTCGGATAACGGCCATGAATTGCCTCTGCTACGCGATGAAAGTCATGTGCTAGGCACGTTACATATAACATATCGTAATTGTACGTTCCGTTCAAAAGTCGATGAACCGATTTCATGTATAGCGCAGCATCTGTAAGAGAAAGTAGAGCCATGTTTTTGTTTTCCTCATGTTTATCACCCCATACTTCTTTTAACGTCTCATCAACTAATTTTGCAATGGTTTCATTATTCATCTTTGTCAATATTTTTGATGCTATCACATGTGATTGCGTTGCCGATATATCGCTTATTTCTCCTATAACTACATTCGCCACTTGCAAGCCGTAGGCATTTGTGGTTTCATCGACAGAGACCCATAAATATTTATCCTTAACTTCTGGATAAACAGTAGATTTGACAGTGACAGTAGCTTGCTGTAGATAATTTTTGGAATCGTCGATTCTGTAGGCACGTTTACTTTGCCAAAGTCCCCATTTGAACAATTCTCTATAAAGCCTTTAAAACTATAGTAAAATTATTTTATGAAGAGCAAGTCGGCAATAAACTGTGCGACAAAGAGTAATGTATAGCTTACTATAGCTTACCTTCTCCCACGCGAATGCAGTAAAAGAATTTTACGCGCGCAAATGATTTATAGGCAGGTCTGTGTCTCTTATTCAGTTAGACATGCATCTGTCTTTGTCGCACGATTTATTGCCGACTTGGCCTTCATAAAATAATTCTACTATAGTTGGGTCCACGGGCTATTACACTACTCGCTATAAAACGTCGTGTGTCTTTCACAAGCACTGCTCTGTCCAGTAACCGCGGTTTTATGTTTTTCGGAACACCAATATCTAACAACATTTGATTTGCGGATATACGCTATGTATGACATTGGGAACACCGTAATTGACTACCGTCATTTAACACCAACCCCGGAAATTCCATTATCTAAGGCTGTATTGTGACAAGGGATGGTTTTGGTCGAGACATTTTAAAATACTTATTGTCAAATTGTCATGCACTGTAACTATATATAATACCATATGCAAATCAAAACACTACGACAATCCCAAGTTGTGCACAAATACACACCACTCTCAAATATCACAGTAACTAATCGGACGGTATCACGTCAGCGGTCATCCCTGCTGATGTCTTTTGCCTCGCCCTCGCATACCTTCACTATTAGCGCAATGCACCTCCGACAATACTTTCAGTATTTCTAGTGAAGCAAATAAAGCTGCAGGTAGCAGACGGTCAATAAATAAATTCCATTTAATATAAAGTTGTTGATTGATGTCTAACTAATTTATACAAGTAATTAATTTACATTACAAAAAAAATGGGCCAGAGTGTAGACAAGCTCCTGACATGATATGTTTTTATTATATAATTTATTATAAGATTGTAATATTTCTTTATGGTGTTTGTATTTCTAATAGATATTTCAGAACACGTATGTATAAGTTCAACTTTGAAATGTCCGCACTCAAATCCGGGGCTTAGTTGTGAGCTATGATTGTCTTTTATCTCAATAGCAAAGGAAATTGACATGTTTTTAGTATTGCAACACATGACATTGGTATATAATCTTGATTGGTCTTGTATATTTCTTTACCATTAATTTACCCTCGCAATAGCTATACAAAAAGGAATCATTAAAATATTTATTGATACACAATAACTTTTTTTTAGTATTGACAAGACTAAAATTAGTACTGTAATAAGAAAATTAAACCATTAGATCACGAATCAGTCACTCACTCCACCTTTCATATACACCTTTGATCGCATAATTTCGTTCACAGTTCCCCCACCAAAGGGTCGCAATCACTGTGCAATCTGGTATTAAGGATAAGCGAATCAATGTGCATCAACGAGGGTCGCGTACTTGACGACACCTAAGTGTTTCAGACCGTAATCATGCATGTAGTAATAATCGGTTTAGGTTGACAAGATCAACGGGCGGAAATACCTTTGAGTATCCAGTAAAGCATTAGCGAGCGTAATGTCCCTACGTATTCCTATGGCTACGAAACTGACTCCGGTGGGGACGTCTGGCCTATTTTTGCCACTAAGATCGCTCATGTGTGAAAATAGGGCTATGATAAAAATGTAAATCTATAAATAATGACCCAAAAAGTATAAAAAAAATGGAGGCAATGCAAACCATCACGAAAGGACATGAAGTAGATGCAGAGCGTACAGCAGCAGTTGATGTACAAATAGTTTATATACTACACCCAAGTCCTATTTCTCAGAAATAGAGACGAACAATTTTTCCATTAAATTGGTCTAAAATAATCTAATTCGAACTAGGTCCACTACGTGTAAGACATCACGCAACGGTATTTTGGTTTGCATCTACATACTTGCTTTTTATAGCATAAATTATCGATATTCGGTGTCGACAGAGTTTTTGGTGAGGTCAACTTAACTTACGGTAACTAGCAAAGTTGAAGATTATGTTATGTATTATTGAAGATTTATGTTATTGTACATACATTATGGAGATGAGAAATTACCCCTTTTTTTATAAAATTACAACTGGCGATAAGCTATTGATATATCAGAAAGATCTTATGATAAGAATAAAGTACGAATTACTGCAATAAATTCACAATAAATAAAGTCCCCAACAATTATAAAGCTAAAGATGCAGTCTTCTGCAGTCATCTGAGATGCTGAATGGATTTTGTTTGTCGAATATATTTATTTATTTATTTGTATATATATATATATATATATATATATATATATATATATATATATATATATATATGTAGGTACCACAAGACTGCAAGGTGTTAATAAAGAAACAAAAAGAGATAATACAAATCGTCACCAGAAAGGCTTTGTCCAGCTATCATAAATGAGTCCATTTTCTACCATAAATAAAGAAAACTTTACATAACTCTATACAGATACTGTGCGAAAAGTCTGTCCAAAATGTATGATGCCTGAAGAACGCAAACCAGACAAAACTCATTTATCTAGATGTTTAATTGTATAATTTAACAGACTTGTTTACTGCGTTCAATCTTATAAAGTAATTTAGCAATATATTCTAAACATCCGGTAAAAGTGAAATGAAGCTGTCCCACGTAATAAAATAGCATATTACTGAATTTATTTGTAGCAAGAATCTAACTGGTGTTACTTAGGATCGCATATAAATGATATTGTATCCAAATTTTCTAGAATTTATCTTAATACAAACCGCATGCTTATTCTGACGAAATATTGGCCTGAGATAAGTAGGTTTAAGCTGAGCAGTACTACAGATTTTTATCCATCTTATCTCTGTAGACCTGAACCCCATCGGCGTCGTTTAGAAGTAGGACCATCATTTCCCCCGCTAGTCTTACTCCGTCGTAAAACACAAAAATATGCTATACTATTCTTACTGTGAGAACGATGATAAATAGGGGGAACTCCAGAGTGACGTCCGTTGAACCTGGGTCGTTGGACTCCGTCATCTGGGGCTTCTTCGGATGCTCTTCTTATTTCCTTGGATTCTTTCTTCACCGGCTGTATGACCCCCAGGAGCGTCTCATCTGTCGTGAGACACTAGTTGTGAACTGTTTGGCGATCTTAGTGACGTGGTTCATCACCGCCGCCATTCCGATCGCTGAGAAAGGATGAGCTATAAAGCTCGGGATAGGGTACGGCCTGCTCCACCTGGTGACATGCAAGAATTTCCCCAGGTTTTAATAATTGACCAAGACCCAAAAATAATTGGTCATCCCTAAATAGGCCAATGTCTTAATCCAAAAAAGAAAAATGTTTATAACCTTGTATATATGTCTATTGATTTAAATTTGTATTTTATTGTTTCCTTAATGTATGGCAAATATGACAATAGAATTTTAATGACACGGAACACTTAAAAGCTGTTTGTAAAATTTTGATTAATTAAAGATTCTTCACTACATAACTTTTCCTTTACATCAAACAGGACTTATTATAATTATATTATATTATATATAACTAGTTTTCTGGTAATATATTGGACATGGGTATAATTGCTTCGTAGACTACTGAAAACCACATACTCCTATATAAAGATATAAAGTGTTTAATAGTTTTAAAATTAAATTCCTTTATTACAGTTTAAGATCCCGTTTATTTTATATTTTATAAGTCTACTTCATGAACTATAAACTTGGTGTAACTCTATAAACTAAGAGAAAGCCCGTATATACCTAGAGATACAACTTCATTCAAACACTGCGTCCTATGTAATAAATAAATAGGGATACAGAGTCTACACAATTCAGTTTTAAACGGTTCATTAACTAAGTTAACATTAGCCGAAACCTTCTGATTTGGAATTAATCGAAACTGGCTCCACCGTAGTGTAATTTTAAATGGGATTTCTGATACGATCGAATGGGTATTAGGTTTTTCGTTTAAAATTTAATATGCTGCAAAGCCTTTGATTTTAATATTAATTTTCCGAGTAGTAACTTCTTTAAGAAGCGTAATATTACTCCAGCTGGATGTAATTTTAGACAATGAAAAATAGAAGAAGAGATGAGCAAAAAGAGAGATAGCCCAAAACTTCGAGTGCATTTCAAATGAATGTAAAATGCTTGACAGTAATGCAAGCCTGTGATAAATCGCACCAAAGTTTAGAAATATTCTTGAAAATCCCTTGATTAAGACTTGTGACACTTTACTTACATGTCTTTACTCCGGCTATGAGATCACACTAAATTTTTCGTTTTTCTTTTGTAACCTAATTAAAATAGTTTGTCTTGCAATAATTTCCCCAAATTATTTTTATTTCATTTAATAATTGATCAGAGCAATTAGACGTAATTTAGCTTGATGTTCAGAAATAAATTAACATTTAAAAATATAACAAAACATCAACAAAATTATTTAAATTATAAATATTTTTTCTCTTTAAAAAAAACTTGCTTTAAAAAAATTCTTTATTTAGCATATTAACAAAAATAATGGACTGTTAGGTAGTATCGAGTCATCTTTATATAATATTGCTATCTTTGGCTATCTCTTTTAAGAACAACAATATATTACTGATTATTCTTTTAAATAATTTACTAGAACTTTTATTCTAGTAGGTAATTAATTTCTTACAAAAAATTATTTTAAATAGGCACAGAAACTGATTTCGTTCCTTTCCTTTATCTTGTTCTCGAAACCTCAGACTAGGGAGGGGAATGTTACATATATAGGCGAGGACAGACATACCAATGCTTAGGCAGAGGTGCCAAATTCTTCCCGGTGGGACTCCTAACTCAAACATATAGTAATATCCCTGCTATTGTGCTAGAGGAGAGGAACATTGCGAATGTATTTCTATGTTCTGCATCACGTCATTCAGAAATAGAAGTTGTCGCCCCACTATAACATGTTCTCCGTGATCGTCAAAATCTATCGCAAGTTAATCCTCGTGATAGATATTGACGCGCTGATGTTCTATTGTTTGTCGATGAGAAATTTCTGGCGGTTTACCTCACATCGCTAGCCAAATCCGGACTAGTTTCGTTCAAGGGGTCCACGTAAAGACACATCACTCAACTACGCCTTCCATGAGAAATAGCACTCGTCTACTTTCACACATTGAGTCGCTCCATTAAGGAACAGTGTACAGTTGCGCTAGGAATTATTTTCATATCTATAGAAATTTTTAGACCAATATAGATGAATTACACAAATGTCTTTTATAAAGCTATGCAACAATATATAAAAAAGTATAGTAGATCTCTGACGAAAACAAATCAATACAAATAATAGAAGCGACATTTCATTTAGTTACTCTGTTTATCTATAAATCAATTTCAGAATAACCCGAATCTAGATTCCATCATAAGATGCGCATACGTGCCTACCGACCTACATGGCTAACCCTAATTGGGTTTTTTTCGCTCGCAGGCCACATTTATAATGAGATAATCCTGGGAAGCGACCCTGGAGATTAACTGTCCGCCCCAACTACACCTCGTGTTGTCAATGTCGCCTCTCACAATCTACCGCTTCTCTACACTCTATGATTTAATTATTCGAGTTCCCGCACCGCTTGCCCTGATAATACAGATTACCGGTAATTGGATTGGCGAATTTGCGTTTAACTACCCGCCGCTGTCCGGTGTTAGGTAAACTCGCTCGTTTTCGTGTCGCTTTTTACACCTAATAAAATTGTTATTGCGCCCTTTGTCCGGCGGTTCAGTTAAGTGGAGACGATGCCAGTAAAAGTGTGTTACTCCTGGCCTATGGACAACGCACGTTTTGATGAAATATTTAGGACTGAATTGATTTCGCTTGAACTGATAGTAATTCAAGAACAGTACACAATAATTCTCCATGGTTGATATTCCCAAAGAACGATAATTTATCATCAAAGTGCACGCCAAGATCCTTAATATTTTCAGAACGTATTAAGACTGTACCACCAAGAGGATAATCGTATATTAATGGTTGCTTCTTTAAGATATGCGATCAGACTATACATTTATCTATGTTTATCGATAGTTTATTTTCTGAATACCATGATACAATAAGGTCAGTAAGCTTTTGCAGTCTCCAGTGCTCATCTAAGCAGGATATACTTAAAAATAACTTTAAGTCTTCGCCAAAAAGACGATGATGCGACATAAACTTTATAGACAAATCGTTAATAAAGAATATAAGGAATAATGGTACAAAATTTGAGCCTTGAGGTACACCATAAGACGCTAAGAAGGTCTAGGACTTAAAGCCATTATATGAAACGTTTGGATAAATACGATTTTACTCAGTGAATATTAATACCGAATCTATATAGTTCTAATTTTGAAATTAATATATTACGATTCATCTTGTCAAATGCCTTCGAAAAATCTGTAAATACCATATCTACTTGACCTTTATTTTCTATGTGATTTGCGATTATCTGGATAAACTCTGCTAAATTTGTAATTGTTGAGCGTTTTGCTTAGGAACCCATGTCTTGGAGATAAAACGGATTGTACATCACAGTAAATGTGGGTGTATAATAACATAATAGTGGTTGGGCTATAATTCTTTGTCAGATATATTGCCACTTTTTAATATAGAGCAGATCCTTGCTACTTTCGAAATGTGAGGAAATATGTGAGTAGAGACTATCAGATTAAACCAAATGGTTCTACTGAAACCTCTGACCAATCTTTAACAAGAAAACTCGGGATCTGATGATCCCCACAAATCATTATGGTTTCAAGTTTTGATAATGCGTAACGAAAAAACGTATCCATTTCAGTGGCGGCTCGTCGGGGTAAGCAAGGTAGACGCCGCCTACCTTTAAAATTTTATGTCATTTCTCATAACAGCGCAATTACAATGAACTGTTAACGTCCCTGATAATACAGAAATATTTAATATAGTTAATAATAACTACTTTATACTAATTAAATTATCTATTGCCGTCGCTGGCGCTGGTGCCGTAAACACCCTTTATATATACCACCGCACGGCGCCGCGCCACACCGAATTAAATCATTTTATTCTTAAACAAAACAACCAGACCAGGCTCGGTTCTCCATCCCATCGCCTGAAAATCGATAGCTACACGTCGACCAGATGTCGGTAAGACGACAAACAGCGTTGTTGTAATGGCAAAATAATCGCAGCTCAGACGTCTGCAGCGAGTTATATTCTTTAAATAAAGCAGTTGGAGGCGGATGCATTCGGCGCCTGAAGTAGATCGGCGTTCTTCGGCAGATCCGAAGACGCCTTCGCATTGAATAAGTCGTGACATTACTCCATTGTTTACGCATTGTAGCGCAGATAGATTAAATTTGGTATTGCAAAATGGAACAAATAATATTAAGAATTGTCGTATTTATTTTGCAAATGTAACTTCAATTCCAGGATTTTTTCATCAGTCTGCCAAACGAACATTTATACTCGATTCAGTAGTAAGGAAAAGAATTCCGTCTTATTGTGAAACTAGATGGGCTTCACGTTCAAAAATTATTAACGTTTTAGACTCCAATTGGGAGGATTTAAAAACGGTTTTTAAAAAAATAATTAACGATAAGTCATCAGCATCAGAGTCAATAAATGGTGTAAAAGGGTATCTTAAATTTATGAACGAATAGAGTTTTCATTTTTAACAGTAGTGTATAAAAATATTTTTGACATTACGGATACATTATTTGATATACTTCAAAAAAAGTCTTTAGATATCGGTTATTGTAAAAAGCAAGTATTTTTGGCCAGAGGTCGCATTAAATCATTAAGAAATGAGTCAAAATTTAATGAATTATTTGAAAAGGCGGAAATCAGAATTACTTCTGCACCGTTAGCTAAAAGAATTAAATATGAGGCTACTGTCATTGATGAAAAAACATCTTTGCGCATCTTGTTTTACGAGGTTATTGATAATATTGTGACACAAATAGAAGTTAGATTTGCGGATATGTCTCAAATATTATATTTTTCTCTCGCTGATTCTTCAAAATTTAAAGATTACAGTAAAATATTCCCAACCGATTTAGTTTCAAATTTGGATAGTGTTTATAAAAACGTTTTTGATAAACAGAAATTAATTAACGAGTTAGGGGTTATATATTGTGATGATCAATTAGAAACATTAAATATCGAGTCAATGTTCGAGAAATATTTCCAGAGGTTTTTAAACTTATTGTTTTAATTACTACAATTCCAGCAACAAGTACATCGGTTGAAAGACATTTTTCTTGTTTAATACGTATTAAAACGCATAGTCGGAACTCTATGAAGAATGAACGTTTATCGTCGCTTGCACTTATTTCAATTGAAAAGGAATTATTTAGCACACACTGCAGAAATCTGATGACTTCAACTTCACGGAAAATATAATTAACAAATTTTCATTAATTAAAGATAGGCGCATTAATTTAACTTATAAAAAGTAGTAGGTATCCACTTTGTAATTGTCAGTCAATAATGGCGATGGTTAAGGAAGGCTGTGAGGGGAGGAGGAGGCCTATACCCTAAAGCGCCCTAAAATAATGTATTATTGCCAACCCAATTTACATAATATAGGTATAATACTCAATAAATATATTTCGTTTATTCCAATTTATTTATACCCACAATAACTATTATTATTCACGAATAACAAAGAGGTATCAAGTTCAAAAAATTCTTGTGAAAGTCTATATTTTTGTATAAATGAAATTCAATCATTGAAATTCTGAAGTACCAGGAAAACGCGTGACCTTGAAAATTTTAAAAATTTTCTTCTGCGGCGCTATTTTTTGGGTTGATGAAGCTCATACGCCGCTATCGCCTACCCTAATATGGATACCACGAGCCGCCACTGATCCATTTCTGTAAATTTTACCATATTGATACAGGTTGAGTGATTGCCAGAACTTGTATTTGCAGCCTGCATATCGTCAGTGGAAAAGACACTAGAAAAATATCGAGCGAATCCATTTATAGTGTTGTTTTGAGCATAAAATGATTCATCATTAAAGAAAACCGTTGGTAGAATACGCATCGAACTTTTCTTACTCTGAAACTAAGACCAAATACCTCTAACATAACTCTTACAGTTTTGTTGAATATTTGTTAAGTAGTTAGTATAATCTCTTGAATTCAGTAAGATCAGTTAAGTGATGCCTTTTCTTAAATTTGTTGTGATGGTAAGCTTTCAATTTAATATTGTTATTTCAGCAGTGTCCACGCTGGATATTTCGTCGTTTATTTTTTTTATATACAGGAACGATATATATTTTTATATACAGGAACATAATTCATCAAATATCTCAATGGATATTTGATGAATACCTTTTCACTCCATCACTGAAAAATTTCAAAGAATCTGGTAGATTTTTTTCCAGATTTTATGACTTATACTAGAATTCCTGCATAAAGAGAATTCCTGCAAATAGTATGACGTTTTTCGTTACCGAACTATCATTTTCAACGTTGTGAGAAAACGCCACACAAGCTGTGGGAAAAGAAACAAAGTCAGGTGTGGGCCTGGTATTTTTTTAAGTGCCGGTTTCGCTTGATGAACGGAAAAAAATGTCGGTGCAACGTTTAGCGAGGTAGATGATCAAAGAAACGCAAAAACCCGGGCCGGGGAAAATGGGCAGGAAAGAGAAAAGCGCCCCGTTTTAATTATCCCGACTTCGCACATGCTTTTGTTTGATGACGCCATTTCGGGTCGTCGGCATTGGGAATTACCGGATGCAGGTCTGAATTCCGCGTATCCCTTTAACGCTAATAAAGATCGACTCCGGCGATACGTCCGAATAATCGGGAGGACTTGAGAAGGCGATCACGATTATCGCATTAGCAATGTTATTAATGAAATGACTATGACATGCCTTAACTCGAGTCAAAGAAAGGAGTGATAACTAGGGCTTAGGTTGGTAATTGAATTGCTTGAATGTTACGTGCCATATGCATCAAGAAAAATGGTTTAAACATATTTATGATAAGCCAAAAATATACAGAGAATAATATACACTCTATTATTATCGTCTATTAACTATAATTAAAAATTAATTAACTCAAATAAAATAGTCTCCTAGGTTGCATTACTAATCGTTAAAAATAAGCTTAAGATTTTTGTCTTCGAAATAAATATAACCCTCCGTAGGGCGCAGCCGATCTTTGAGATCCGGTAGTCACTTTTTTCTTTGTCGTTTCGTGTGTATTACGAATATTAACTCGAACTCCCTCATAGCTTCCTAGCTCCAAACCACTCTTCTCGATATGGTGTTGATTTTTTTTAGTGTATCGTATTCACTGGCCTTGTATGGACCGCCCGGATTTGTTAAATACATTGCGCCTGATTACATCATTATTTTTACTTTTATATTTTGTTAGCTTTCTTTTATTTACATTAATAATATTTCTTAGGATCTCTACACTTAGTTATTCTGGCTTTTTATGGTATTATTATTCAAAATTAACACATTTGGGTGTTAAATTATTGATTTATACTAAATATCGTCACCAACAATGTGATTATTACTTTTCCGCACTCCACTATACGCAGAAGTAACGTAATCGTGTAAAAGAATTTTTTTCTAGCATTTGTTTTTCGTTTCTCGGCCTAGAAACCAAAAAAAAAAAATGGTTTTTAAACCATTTTGTGTATGTGTGTCGTTGTCGTCGGCATTTATTCTTGTTAGCACGATAACTCAACTAAACCGTGTCGGATCGATTGGGTTTTGACTGATTCTGATCGGGGACGTCTCCCAGACGACACCTATTGATATTGAGGTGGATACAACACACTCTACTATGTTCATGGGTCATGAGAATGCACAATGGTGGACTATTTGAGAAATTGTTTTTGTTAGCACGATCACTCAATTAAATCGTGTTGGATCGATCGGGTTTCGACTGATTCTGATTAGGGACGTCTACCAGACGACATCTATTAATTTTGAAGTGGATAGGGCACACCCCACCCTATCCATGGGTCATAAGAAAGCACGATGATGGACTATTTGAAAAAAGTAAAACTGTCGTATGAAACACATATTCTGCATTTATGTGTTGGTATATTTTTTCTCGGCCACTCAATTTCGAGATAGAGATGTTCTACGTGCGGAAATATCCGTTTTAAGGTTTTAAAACTGTTTATTTTTGTTTGGAACATGCTTAAATGATGAAGATTATTTATAATTCTTTATACATGAAATAGGCAGTTACTTATAACATTCCTTTGTAATTCACGTCCAATATTGTTTATATAAAATATAACTTTATGTCTTTTACATGAATAAATGGGTGGTTTGTTTTCTGTATTCTAAATATTGTTCAATACTAATTTATGTATGTGTGTTTTCCTTAAAACAGAAAAAACTTGTCAATAGCTGGTTCTCCTATAAGAATCTTCCAAATTTATTGTTTTACAACATTAAATGAGTTCCTTTATGTAAATTTAATTATTGCGATTAAGAACTAGTGTGGAATAAGTATTATTGTATTGTATTAATATATTAACTACTAATACTTAATAATTAAATACTGATACTTAATTAAAATAAGCGTTTAATTAAGTATCCACCTGATTAAAATCTAAATTGTGTAATATTTGATTATGGGATCTCTCAAATGCATTGCGCCCGAATATGTTTGGATTTATACTGCGCCCGACGGAAAGAAAATATTAATATTATTAATCAAGACTACTTAATAGGAGAAACAACCATTTCTAAGAGATACCGTATACGAAATATACTGTGTTTATATACACTACATAGATGATGAAATTTTATGCAAATTTTACGAATAAATTGTGAGGAAAATAAGAATTATTGCTTCATTCATAATTTTAAATACGTACCAAATTACTTACGATATACTTACACCTGTAACCTTGGTATGTTTCAGCAAAGTTTACAGAATAAATCTTCTGTAAACTTTGGTTTCAGCTACAAAGAATAAATTGTTCACAAAAGTTATAATTTTACTGAATTTATTTTTTCTAGGATTGTGAATGACATCACAGTTGTCAAATATGGTAAAAAAGTAAGTGCAACTATACTAAACCGTTATAAAATTTAAAACACTGCTGTGTTTCTACATTTTCTGAAAACAAAAAAAAAAATAAAAATAATCATAAATTTTGTAACAGCACGGCATATACACTACTCAAAATAATTAAGATAACAAAGATAATTAAGATAACAAAGAAAATTAAAAAAGAAATTCAGTGATTTTTGAGAGACTGTAACTTTCTGAGAAAAAACTATTTTGGAGCTTGAAGTTTCTAGTTCTGAAATCTTCTGGCAAAAAAGACAAGCATCCCCGGGCTCAGGATTTTTTTTCGGACTAAATCAATGCAAAGACCGGTTAGCCTGTTCACTCACCTTTAATAATTTTGTTTTTTAACGAACTCTATACGACCATTTTTTGTTGTGATATCAGTGGTTGAAGGTTGAATGAAAAATGACCCATTTGTCTTTGATCATCGATATCTCAGGAACTAATGATCATCATAGTGATCAGGAATGTCGTTTTTGCGCACAAACATTTTTTTACCCTCGCTTTTAAAATGACTTTCTGACTTTTTGAAAAATCTACCGCCACTTTGCAAATATTGAGAAAGAGACTAATGTTGTCAGGTTTTTCTTACCTTTCATTCAATTCTAGAAGATTTCAAAACTGGAAACTTTAAGCTTCAAAATGTTTTTTTTTTATCAATATTACCATTTTCATAGTCACAGTCTTTCAAAAATCGCTGAAAATTTTTCGGAATTTTTTTGTTCCCTTCATTTTTTTGAGTAGTGTATTACGATTGACTGATTTCCTAATTATCTCAAGTATCGGATTTACAGCGATGTAGACGAAATAAAGAAATACTATTCCTAAAGATTATTTCTACGGATATTATCGATTAAAGTAGCCATTACTACTTTACAGAAATTTCGCACTAAACACTTTTATGGAAAAGTAATCTGATCTATATGCCTTAAAATCATTCAGAATTCACTGGTTCACGTTCGCTCCGATTGAGCGAGTATTCCACCGATTCTGCATAACGAGCAATGCACATGACGAGCTAAAGCACACGAAATGTTGGCAAACGTTCCGGTTTCAGTTTAATACCTGGAAAATTCTTTACGCACATTATAACCAAAGATAATTTATACATATTGAATTTCGTAAATCTCAAACGAACTCCCGCGTTAAACATTCCCCTACAGGACACATAAACCAATGGGGTGGGCGCAGAACTTGTAATTAGAGAGGGTCGGATTTAAACACCTATAAATATGGGGCATTCGACGTGGGAACATATCCGGGTGAAGCTGGCCCGAAGTAATTTAAGTCTGCTTATGAATCTGTATTTAAATTTATCAATATCTATTATATGTTGGTCTAAATTTAAGAGCGCCCTATAGTGTAATATATTCTCCTTGCGCTATCATATTTATTGGGAAATGGAATGTTGAACAAGAAACAATGTATTTTGCTGAAGACGACAACACTGCTATCGAAATATGCCTATACAGGTGTATTAAAATATTGTCTGTGGTTAAAGTGAATGTAAATATGTTGTAAAGGTATGCTAGGTTATCCTTAATGACCTTTATTTTGGGTAAACATCTGTGTCAATGAAACGTATATGTTCTTATGAAAGCTGTAGTTAGAAGTTTCCGCGCAATCCAACGCTGTTTTTCTGTGAACAATTAACACAGGAAAAACTTGATAAAGTACATTTAAACACCTCTTATTTTACTGTCATACTTAGTGAGGAAACATACGAAAAACATCAATATTCAATCATCGTTTAGCAGTTTTTCACGTACTTTCCTTTTTTGTTTTTTCGAAAGGTTGTAAGTAGAAGTTTCAATTTATGTGCGTATGTTTATCAATTTTAAATATCAAAGTAAATGCACTTTAAAGTATATTCCAGAAAAGACACAAGCAACGGATATTTCCCTGCATTTTATATCATAGTAAGGCATGTATTTTTAAACCATTCACCTTTTCACCCTTCCTTACCCACCCGCCTTTGGAGCAAATCACCTTGAGACGGAGGATATTACTTAAGTTTTTCCGTTTTTTTTTTCAGAGCCCAACTTCGTGGGTTCATTTGATATCGGCGATTACGTTTTGTTCTTCTTCAGAGAGACGGCCGTGGAATACATCAACTGCGGTAAAAGCGTCTATTCGAGAGTGGCGAGAGTTTGCAAAAGGGACACGGGAGGAAAGAATATCCTCTCGCAGAACTGGGCCACTTATCTCAAAGCCAGACTGAACTGTTCCATTCCTGGCGAATTTCCTTTCTATTTCAACGAGATCCGTAAGTATTCAACTTATTCTCTACTTTATAGTTTTCTTGGGGCCGGCTTAATGTTTCTTGGAACAATTTTACAGCTCGCTTGCAAGTTATTGCAACTGTTATTCGCCGGTAACACTATTTACTGCGGTTTTTAGATGGAGAGCATAAGTTCCGTGTAAAAATGGCTGCGAGGATAGTCCAGAGAATATCAGTATTTACAGCCTGTTCACTGATTATTTTTATACTAGTAGGACAAGAAAATTGAGAATGAAGATCTCGTAACTCATAGTCAAAGTTCTCCTTTCATATTCGTCTTTGTAATGTAAAAATTGTAATAGTTGTCCAAAGTGTCAAGTCGTACACTAAGTCAAGCAAATTGTAATAAAGTAATGTCTTAATAAACCGTGAAATTAATTATTTACTGGTATATTTTGTTCGAAATATAGAAAGCATCTACAAAGTGCCTGGCGATAACACCAAATTCTATGGAACATTCACAACGTCCACCAACGGCCTTATGGGCTCCGCCATCTGTTCCTTTAAGCTCATAGACATCCAAGAGGTCTTCAGCGGTAAATTCAAGGAACAGGCAACGTCGTCGTCAGCGTGGCTGCCGGTTCTATCCAGCAGAGTACCAGAACCACGTCCAGGAACTTGCGTTAACGACACAGAAACGTTACCAGACACGGTGCTCAACTTCATCAGGAGCCATCCGCTGATGGACTCAGCCGTAATGCATGAGAACGAGAAGCCTGTCTTCTTCAAGAGAGACATCTTCTTTACGAGACTGGTAGTGGATAAGATAAAGGTCGACATTGGGGGAGCAGTATTAGATTATACAGTTTATTATGCAGGAACTAGTAAGTCTACTAAATATTATCATGTATTACGTTTTACTTATTCGTTTCTTTTTTAACTTTAGATGATGGAAGAGTTCACAAAATCGTCGAATGGGCCAAAGATGAGGGCTCGGCTTCGATCTTGTTAGACGTATTTGACGTAACTCCGGGGGAGCCCATTCAAGTCATGGAACTCTCCAAGGAGCACAAGGCCCTGTACGTCGCTTCCGACCATAGGATCAAGCAAGTAGATCTGGTCATGTGCAACAGGAGGTATGATAACTGCCTGCGTTGCGTTCATGACCCCTACTGTGGCTGGGATAAGGATATGAACGTCTGCAAGCCATACTCGCCAGGGTAAGTTGTTTTATTATTTGCTAATATTAGTTTCTAAATATCACGATGTGTAGTCCAACAAATTTTTCTTTACCCATCATTTTTTACTAAGAGGCTATCGTTAAACCAAATTATATGACACAAAATCTGCGCTGAACCATTTTGTTTGTCATAATTTTAATGACCAATAAAGAAAATCTCCAAATGAAACCTAATTCGCAAATTATTTCTTCCAGGTTACTACAAGACGTGTCCAACAGTACCATCGACGTGTGCGATAGCAGCGTGGTCAAGAAGAAAATGCTAGTGACCTGGGGCCAGAGCCTCCACCTGGGCTGTTTCTTGAAGATGCCGGCGGTGTTGGCGTCGCAGACCATCACGTGGTACCACTACTCCAAGGAGAAGGGGCGCTATAAAATTCAGTACAGACCGGATAAGTACATAGAAACATCTGAACATGGTCTGGTGATCATCGCAGTCACCGAAGCCGACGCAGGGAGGTACGACTGTTGGATGGGTGCCTCGCTCCTGTGTTCGTATAATGTTACCGTGGATGCGCATCGTTGTTCGCCGCCGGCGAAGAGCAATGACTATCAGAAAATTTACTCGGATTGGTGCCATGAGTTTGAAAAGTATAAATCGGCGATGAAGACATGGGAAAGAAAACAAGCAGTAAGTATCTTATATGGATCCAGTTTGTTTTCTTGGCAGTAAATTTCAATTATACTTCACATGGTTATTTTCTTGGGATGGTCGGTCTGTTAATTTAATGAATTAATTAATTAAATTAACAAATTGGAGAGGATACCTCTATCTGGTTTGGTGTATGGTTGTTTATGTAATAGATGATATTTTCTTTATGTAATGTGAATAAATGGCTAAGGTATGGGTTTTAAAAGAATTGATATTGCCTATGCATGGATAAATGTAAATATTATGTATTATGCTTTTATGCAATTAAACTGTTTCACTTAAATTTTTGTTTCGTTCAAAATCAGTGCAACTGTTATAACGACTGCAAGTCATAATAACTGCATTGTTAGGACTTTTAATTTAAAACACTTTGTGTATTATCTGTCGGTAGTGTATCTAAAAACTGTGCCTTACCCATAATTCGCAGAAAATAATAATTAATAAACACATAGGCAAATCTTATCATCTATAACATAAATAACTCACACCACCCCAGACAGAAATGTATTTAGTTTGCTAATACGTTCATCCATAGCATATTAAAAGTGTAATAAAATTTATATTTATGTGAACTATACATTTTTATATTTTATTATAAATATCTAGTTCTGTAAAAATGATTGTATAAAACCAAAACTCAAGAATAAAAATATTTTTTCAACTGACAATTCCAAGAAAAGCACAAATCAAATATAAGTTATAAGGGTATACCAGTTGGAACTATAGGATTTGAATTGTGCACAATTTGCGCATCAATTTTGTATGCTGACAGATGCAGATCTTTCTTTAAAATCGGATGCGTGGTGGCTCTTGACAAATTTAATTATTTTGCACGATGTCGAATTAATGTATTGAGATACATCCGTTCACTTTCTCTCACTACATCAATACTTTCATCGAACCAACCAGGACAAGAACGTATTATAAATACGTGCTGTCTTATAAATAACAGAACCCGTCTATTAAAACTTCTTGATTAAGTTGTAAACTGTTAACTCTGTAGGCGCTTCATTTTGTGCAAATTTTTCTTAATGCAACCGTAAATGATCGCTCACTTTCATAAAATAGTTGTACACAAACTAGTCGTTGTTGAACTGTTAATCGCGGCATGTTGACACTGTATCGTTTGCAGATGACAATTGTTAAATATTAAAGCTTTATTTGACAACACAGATAGCGCCCAAATCAAATCCTGTAGTTCCAACTGAGACACCTTATAGCTGGATATTACATGATTTTCATCAAGATGAAGTAAATTGTTCAACCATCTATTTTTATAAATTTTGCTAGAACTTCATTTAATTATATTTTGCTAGTGAATAAAGGTCACTGGCCTCTACCTAACTCTTCAATTTTCTTGACCAGATCAGAAGTATTAATTTCTACATAGTTTAGAACGTTATATATTTTATAACTTTATACTCGTACAATTGTGTATACATTTAAGTAAGGCTGTATTTTCATAGTCCATAGTTGTCCAACATACAAAGAGGTTTTAGACATGTAATAAAAGATTATGTAAAATATATATTTTTAGAGTCCAACAAAATATCTTAAATTTTCTATTTTAAAAACACTTACCGATCATTTATGTAATGTAATACATAAACCATGTAATTAAATAAACCTTGCATCAACTATAGAAATAATTAAATCATATTTTGTTATTTCTAATTCTACATTTTAGAATAATATATAAATCCAGAAAATATACTTTCTGAACAAATATGTTCATGATATTTAGTCTTGTACCCCTAAAAAGGAAATCTCTTTATTAAATCTTTAACTGTATTATCAAATAGTCACATATTTTTTATTGTGGTATCTTAATATCCATTTTTATTTTTCAGCAATGCGCTTCAAGACAAAACAACAGCAACCAGAACAGTCACCCAAATGAAATATACCGACCCCTAGTGTGATAGCTGATAGAGCGTGGTCCCCTTGCACTAACTTTCTTAGGTATCCCTTTGTATTGGACTCTCGTCCTTTTTATGTAAATAATTTTTGTGCGAGAGCGGCAATTAGAACTAAATATCGAACTAAAAAATTTCTTCAACGATCAATCAGTGAAAGTGCCCTGTTTTTGTGATGGACATACGAACCCACAACGGCGCTTAGGTATATCGTGCTTTTAACTATTTTGATGTGACTGTGACTTAGTTTAACTTTAAGAAGTTACTTTTTAAGTGATATTGTTTTGCATATTAAATAAGTTTCCTTTGTATTTTGGTGTAAGATAATTAGAAATTTTTCGTTGGCAATTAATTTCCGTTAGATTCATAAAAAAGAAACATCTAAATATTGTAGGTCTGTGATATACGTGTACTGTAATTAAGTAAAAATTCATATTATTTTAATAATTTTGACTCGGAATGTATGGATGCAAAACAATCAGCTTAATAAACTGATCTTCGGACCAAAGTGAATGGACTCTTTATTATATTAGCTGAGACGAGGCGACTGCTCTAAAACTGTAGAGGCTTTTAGTCTCACATTATTTATAATCTAATAGGCCTCACATCGAAAATTATTATCCTATTATAGAAAGGAATATATAATACAGATTATGTACTGAACTGTACTGAAGTAGTTGAATATTTAGCCTTGCGGTTTTAGGTTAATAGTCAAGTCTCTGTATATTAGGTTAAACATGAATATATTGTAAAATTTAGTGCGTATTCAAAGCAATACTTTCCGCTTGCATGTGTTGGTCCCTTGAAATAATATATAATGTAAATATATATTTCCAAAGTAATCGGTTATAACATTCTTTTGATACCTACTTTCCATTAAACAGACTTTGTTGTAATGCAGAGTAGCAATATACGGCATTCTCGGCAGTTTACAAAAAAGTCTGATAAATTTATTTCGATGTTTAAGGACAATCACTACAGATTCTATTCCTCATTTTCTATGATATATTATTTCAATTGTAACATTAATGTATAAAAGTATCCAACACGGTTGTTGACCTTTTCAGATGATTCTTTAACATGTAACACAAAATTTGTAATTAATTTTGTAATAATAAGCGAACATGACAGGTAACATATTTGTATAATTCTTTACACACATTTTAAATTTTATGCAAAGTTAACTCAACTTTTATATGTTTTTAATATAGTACATAGTATTCTTCGTTTGAATAAGACTGTGGCTGTCATCCAAAGATATTACAATAAAGACTCAAATCACATATTTAATATTATTGGTCATATTAGTGACTCAAAATCACATCCCACAGTATATTTCAGTGAAACACTATAAAAAAATCTATTTATCTTTTTTCAAGTTTTTCAGTAAACAACCGCTCTTGTCAAATTAAATTTCCTATCATAATTTTTTTTTCTCACCATAAGATTTAAATTTGGTTCATACCTCAAGATAAAAGAACTTGCAACAAATTCTTATATGCAATATATTGAAAAATTAACAAAAATATTTTAAATATATTGCAGGATCGATGTTTAAACACAAATTACATACTTCCTTCTCTAACTAATAAGATTTTTTTGTCAACCTAAAGTATTTATCATCGACCGGTCTTTTATTTAATCGATAATTTTTTGCCCCTTTCCTGTTATTATGGATGTCTGCCACAGTCTGTATAATAATAAAATGTATTCCTGTAAATAGCTATGTATAGTTATTTATAACATCCATGTAATTTATACTGTATTGTAGAAATTACAATAGTGGGTTTCCTAACTATGCTTATAACTTTTTTATAATAATAACTAAGACTTTTAATGATAATGTTTCGTTTGTCAGTATTTTTAACAAATTACTATTTTACGTGTCTTTAATTTTAAACAATATAAATATACATATCCTTGACTCTGCAATAATCTCGCCATGGTGCGTTCGAATTAAATGGAATTAAACGTAATAGTCAGTAGTGTGACAGTCATTTCAACGCACAGAACATACATAAGTAAAATACAGTCACACACGAGATCATTTGAACATATTAAACGTGAAATTTTAATAACCGTTTTCTTACATTTCTTGGCAGTCAACACAGTGTTTTGCCGTTCGTCATGTTTCAGAAAACAATTACCTTTTCAATGTTCAACAATTTAAGTTAGAAGCATTCATTTAACTGTTCATGTAAAGTTACATAAGCTTTTGTATTAATTTAATGTTAAATGATTCATCTAAAATTGTAGATAAGTATTCTTGTTACGAATTTAAAAAAAGTAGAAATTTTCATATAAAATCACTTCTGTGAAGTGAAATAATATATAACGGGTTTATGGGCAGGGTTAAACTAAAAAAATAAGCCCACTTCAACTAATTTAATATTATTTTAATTAATAATTATTTTTTTAGTTTAATTGCAATATAAACCAGCCAATACTTAAGTAATTATTATTCTAATTTTATGGTAATTTTAAGTTTAGTTTAATATTGTTGCAACTGATTTTGACAATATTTCTATATAATTTGTATCTGTATTTGTACTTAGTTCTCTCAATAAATTACAATTTTTATTGTAAATATATTACCAATAAACATTAGTTCACGCTATAGCAAACAGACATCCCAAGTGTAAATTGTAATGGACATGTCGCTATTGCTCTCCGATAATATTATCAATAAAGATTATATAATAAAAACGATGGCTTACTCTTCTACTCCTAATTACCTCCACTAGTTATACTGTTATCGACCATGTTGAGACTGAATAAATTACTTATTCATATAATTTAATACAAATATAAATAATATGTGTATACCTATTATATACCTATATCATATAATTAAGAAATGAATGCAATTACCTTATTAAAATATCTGTCTGCTGTAGATCTCAACAGTAAAACTTCAAGTCAATGTCATTTTGTGAGTTTTCAATAATACGACAGTTTAAGGGATGACTTTTATAATTTTCTGGAAAGCAAAAATATAATTATATGATTACCAAAGCATAAAAATACAAATAACAGCTAGGTATAAGTATATTCCTTGAAATTCAAATTAATTATAGGTATACTTAATTATAATGGAAAATGGTGACCTATATTGTTTATTCTGACTGCACAGGTAAATAAGCATATTATACTTTGAAAATATCTCAATACAATTCTCAAAATTATAAATATTTATTCAATTAACAATATTCTGTATTTACATGTAAACATCTATAAGCGGGAAATATAATCTTATATGTACTATTTTCATTTCATTTTCTGCTAATTTTTGTTAAAGAAATATAAAATCAAAATGAGTGGACAAGAAGGACTCTTTTAGAAATTTCATGTTTAGATACATGCCTCAATAGATGGCGCATAAGACATTTGTCTGATTCTTGGACAAATAGGAAGAGACAAGAGACAAAAAATCGTCGTAAATGTGTCATGTCAGTCTGTCAAAAAATTAATGTGGTAGAAAAATAAATCCGCTTGTAAGTAAATATTATCGAAGGTGAAATAAAAATCAACAAGTTAACTGCGACAGTTTCCGTACTATTCGCTGATATATTAAAAGAAGGTTAAGCTCGAGGTTAAATCTATTTTACCCACGGGGTTATTATGACCCCCTAAAAATCGTCTATTTTAGGTATTTTTGAATATCTACTTCCTACAATGGATATTGACAATGGACCGCCTGATGGACCTGTAAGTGGAGGATTAGATATAGAACAATCTCTTCTCCAGCAATTTAGTTGCATGGGCACTACAGACAAAGATGAATTAGTGCAACAGCTACAGAAATTACTGGGTAGTCATCTAAATTACTCGACTGCTGCCTTTTTCCTGGATATGAATAATTGGTACTTTATTTTTATATATACACGTGTTCGGTAACCTAAGAGTATAATTAAAACTGCAGAAATTTCTTTAATTGATATATTAAAATACTAGGGGAAGTAAGGTGAACTTTATGTGTCAGGTCTGCTGTTCAGTAATTAAATCAAATGGTACTTTTCTCGAGACGTATCGTAGTTTGATTAATATCTTAATAATAATTGTAATAATGTTTATTCTTTTAGGTCAATTTCATCATGCTCCATTTTATGAATTAAATCTGTGCTTGATTTATGCAGTCAATTTAAGGCACAGATATTTAATTAATAGTGCTCTAAAATATTTACCTAATTTGTTTTGTACCTTTAACTTTGTTATAATTTTAATACCTCGCAGTATAAAATCAACAAGTTATTGCACTAAAACAAATTTGAAACGAACATCTAGAAATATAATTATGTAAATAGTTTACATACAAATGTCCTCTAATATAACCTATAAATTTAAGAAAATATTCAATGCATAGAAGATATTTTATTAACAACTGAATTAATAAAATATATATAATTTTAAATATATGTAAAAGATATATTAAGTTTAAATGTTTTTAGGAATCTACAAGCTGCAATTTGCTCATATTTAGATATTGAATCTCCAACTCAATTACCATCCATGGGTCTAGTCTCTGACCCAGTAGCTAATGAAACGGAGAGTATAGAACCTAGCATGAGGTAGTGTTAAGTATATAGTAGTATATTTTATTTTTATGTAGTTACAATAGAGATGATAATTAATCCAATCCAGACTCAATGGAAGGTCACGGCAGAGGAATTATGGCATGACATTTCTAATAATTATTTTAATACTGAATCACAAAAGTTCTAATAGTATATAACAAATTGAAGATGTATTGGAATAATGATAAGAAACAGACTTCCATGTTAAACGAAAATCTGTTAATAACCAGGCAATTACTGTTACATAATTTGATATTTTCAATTTTGTATTGCATTTATATAACTGTGTATTCAATGATATTCTCAGTAAACTATATTCCGTTTCCTATGCCTTGTTAATATTGTCATTTTTATACTTCTTTTCTGTCAATTTATTACAGTTGACAGCATACACTGGGAATTATAAAAAGGTATCATTTGCTTATGTAACAACCATCGTCAACCTATTAATTTCCTCTACTGCTTCCCTGTTATTAAATTGCTTGTATGTTGTATTGAATTCTTTAAAGAATTGGTGTAAATCACGTTCTGTATTAAAATAGTTTAGAACGTGTCTAAGAAGTCTAACATAGTGTAAGAAAAACAACCCTATGCCTGTTTTGGATTTATAATTTGTGACAATATAATGATTAATTATAAAACCATATTTTTATTATCATTTAGAACGCTGTTTATACTAAGTATATGGAATGTAAATATTCTACGAAATTAAATTAACCTTGTGGTCGACTGTTTCTGATTAATTTAATGCAAAATAATTAAGGTAAATATCTATTATCAGTTGTAATGAGGGAAGATAGAAATTTTAAAGATAATGTTTCCAAGTATTTATTGAATTTATGAGAATCTGGTGATAAAGTGTTGCATGATATCTTGCAAAATAACAAAGTGAATTAGCACTTTTATATTTAGTATGCCAGTGTAAATTTCTGGAGATAACCTAGTTATGATGATATATTTTAAAGTTTTGACAAACGGTTCTTGACCTTTAAAAATATATATAAGCATGCACGTTTATATTCATTGTATGGGGTAGACAAAGTTACAACCACTCAAAGATCGAATGGGGTAATTTTAACAATGACAAATCTTTTTGTAATTGGTGTATTTGATTTAACAAAAATTTGTATAATGTTAATTATTATCATTGATAATTAACATAAGTCTTACAGTGCATCAGTTAATACGTATCATTTAAAGGATTTTTTGCATTTCTCCTTTTTTTTTTCTTCCCAACTTTTTTCCGGGTGATTTTCGAGGAACCTAACCTAACCTATAAGCTACAATGTCTATTCTTATTTCAACCCTATTACTTTCTAATGATTTCCAATTACACACTAAATCAAGACAGAAGTCCATAGGTCGAATTTTGTATACAATTTTTGAATTTTGTACAACCCCTTAGAAATGACCCTCAACTTTTTTCTTCTGATTATACTCTATTTGTTTCACTAAAGTTTTGTTTTTGTTTCAAATTTAAAATTTATAATGGTATCTCTTGAGAAAGATACCTACATACTCTAGGCTTGTTTTTATTTCATAACGATTTTTATTTACTAATGCTTATTAAAAATAATAATTTACATTACATTTTTTTTTTAATTAATGTAAAGTATTTAATTGAATGTATATAACATGGCCTCTGAGATTGTCTGGAACTACTTCTCTGCATATGTTCAGTAAAGAAAGTATCTTAAATTTTCTGCATTACTCCCTTGGAGGAAGGAGAAAGCCTCAACATATATCTGAAATATATTCTTACACAATAAAAATAATATTACTATTACTTATACTATATTCCACAATAAAAACACAAAAGGCCATAAATAATTATCCAACCGACACATAAGAGATTCAGAAATTGTATAGCAACAAAACTAAATGCTTTTCAGTTTTCAAAAGACGTGGCATATTTGTAACAATGGTACCGAGATCTGGCCAACGGGTTGCTATGCACAATGTTCAGATGGGGATAATTTAGGAGGCAACAGAGTCTATGTACCTTGCCTACAACCTGGTGAAGGGACACATTTATCAGTAAACATGACAGGGCCGTCTGTCCCTGGTATATACCAAAGCAAATGGAGACTTTGCACCCCGAAGGGTGCTTATTTCGGAGGTAAATGGACGATATGCCACAGGTTGTCAATTGTTATAATTTTTCTCATATTTTTAGATCCCATGTGGGCAATAGTAACTGTAGTGGAAGAAGGCACTATTGCCTTGACTCAACAACTGTCCCATTTTAATGAACTTGGCTCCCTTCCACCATCATCAATCACTCATAATCCCTTTGTTCCCCAGAGGTCTCAATTAGAGAGTAAAGAGGTAAAGACTGAAATTATATTTCTTTTGTGTACAGGTTTTTAAAATTTCAAGTTTGTTTATGATAACAGTAACAGTATAATTGCTTTGCTTATTGTAAGAATGGACCGAGTGCTGTCTGAGTACCATAATAAGTGCGCATAATAGTAAACATAAAATAGTGTTAGTATTAGTAATAATATGTTATCTTATAAAACATTGAAATACTTACCTTATTAACTAGCATTATCACAAGCTAGATAAGATCGGTGTAATACCTGCAACAGCAGGTATGTTTCTTCCAAACAAATTGGGTATTTTGTCTTACGCAATTTTTTTGGCACGTGCCCTGCATTGTTTACATATTTCCTACTGTCTCTCTTGTCCCAGTAATCAAAAGTATATCACAAACTAAACATTATTTTTACTCCGTTTTATGGGAAGTCCACAAAGTATCCTATAAACTTTTTCTGTGACAATTATTACACAATTTTGCACCAGTGGACAACCTGCATATAAAAGGGTAATACAATAATTACTTAATTAGTAATCGAGGAATATCGACGACAGATATTGTCTGCAGAAAGACCCAGTACCGGAAGACTACACAAGATCGCACTAGCGATCAGCCGGCGCAGAGCCAGCGCGATGAGCTCGGTCGGCGCCGTTGGAACCTAAAGCAAAATTTCCCACCTTACATGTTTTTGTAGGAGACAACACCACCGGATGGAAATGATTCAGCGATGTGCTAGTATTATGTCTACCAGTGCCAATGGAAACTCCACGTGATTTATTCTGAACTGTCTGGATGCATGGTACAAAAAAAAAAAAATGAAAATGAATAACTGATAAATATGTAGATGAGAGTGATACACTGTTAGGCAATAGACTTTAATTTTGTACATCTAATTTAAATATTACTTAAATATATTATAAATTTAATGTAAAATGTTGATAGAGGGTAATAATTTTATAGTAATGAGGAAATTTTTAAACATCATAATATATATGTAAGGGTAATAAAGGAAAGACAACAAATATTAAAATATTTTATACAGCAGAATAACAATAAACTAAACCATATTTGTTTCTGCTGAAGCCTGCTTTTCTTTATTAATTGGGTATTATAGGAAGTTTTTGATTTATAAATCAACAAAAGAGTCTCTGATGGAGGTGCTTCTAAATAAGCATATTAAATGCTCAAATCACTACCCAATATTACTGTATGTTAACTAAATAACTCGATGGCAGATTTAAATTTTTACATATAATTATCTGAAAATAGATTTTATTCGTATGCGTATATCAGTATAAAAATAAAATATAGTATATAAGGGAATTCTACAGAGATGAAGAAAATATTTTTACAATGAATGACACTTTTGAAAGGATGTTTCCATAATTTACATAAAGATTTTTAAATAAATTGAGGCTTCCATATAATTTAATATTTTAGGGATTATTGCCTTATTCATCCTGGGTAGGTTTCAATTAATCCCCTTCTGTACATTTTATTCTATAACTAGGAAAACTGAAAGATAAAAACCAAATGAAATGAATCATTTTAACAGAGTTATTTTATTTACTAAATATAACTGGTGTGTAATTAAGAAAATAATTAAACTATTTAGTATGTATATAGTTTTTTTTTTGGTTCTAAAAAGATTTAGCCGCCAAGGGCACCCTATCTTTTTTTATTAGTTGAGTGTTGACTGACATTTTTCATTCAAGTGTGGAAAAATATTTTTATATTGCTGTGAAGCTGGAACAAGCCACAAGCGTGTTTTGGTTTGAAAACATAAGGCAGATTTTTATCCTACAATTATTATTTGTTATATTTCAAAATCATTTAAATTCAGACAAGCCATAAATCAATGTTGGAATATGCGAGGGGGGCAAGCTAAAATCTAATACAAGTACAAAAAACCAATCGAGAACATTTTGTTCTTTAATTAAACACAATTACAAAACTTTAAATTGTAGTTCCTCTAAATAATTACAATTTTAAAAATAATTACAATTTAAAAGAAAAACCGGGACCCCATGATCTTACATTGATGTTTGGTGTATTTACCATATTCGTATTTTAAGTCCAATACATTGTATGATTTCTTCAAATATAAATAAAATATATGATGTTCGTTTTTGTTTGATTCATACTATATATTTCGGTTCATAACAAAATGTATATAAAGAATATGGTGGATATCTAATAAAAATTATTCTTATTCTCTAAACTTAAATAAGAATAAAGCACGTTCCTATACAGCACAGAAAGGAAAGCCCGGCCCAAGACAGTATGAAAGAACTATAAATGTAATATTATTACAATGAACTACAGTGGCAACGCTGTAATATTACCACTATGAATGGAAGAACTTTGTTATACTATATTCAATAACAATGCTAAAGCTGAAACTTTTAGTCCAAAAATTTTAAGGGTGATCAAATGATTTGGCAATCAGGAAAGCATAATTAACCCTTATAAAACCTGAGTGGTAAGTAAAATGGATAGCAAGTTTATAAAAAAAAAAAGTTCTCTTCAGACAACTCTGTATATCTGAATAAAATTTGCTTGTGGTAATAGCTTACTTCTGGTATCATTTATCTATGATAATAGTTTCACCAACATCTACAGATAATGCAAGTATAAATAAGACCACACCTACATCTGTAGAAACATTGCAACATTTCTTTAAGAATCTCTATTACCAAATGTAATCCTTTTTCATTATGTAGTAGTGATTAAAATGACATCCTATAAGACAATTTCTTACACGCTATGCTGTTTTATTTGCTGAAGCAGTCGGTTTGATATTCCTACAAAACGAGAGCCATACTTGTTGAGCCGACATATCGCTCCCTATTTATTTAATGACAATTCAAACACAAGGCAGTTGCTAGGCGTCTTGGACTTTGACTCTAGGAAGATGTATCCACATTTTGGAATAAATGAAACTTTTTCGAAGTTTTACTAAGAATAGGAAGTTATAAAATTGGGTGACAAGATTCCCACATTTAGTTTTTTTTCTTTTTGGGCTATAGAAAAGCAAAAACAAATGCTTGAAAATTAATTGGTATATTAAATTGTGTATGATGAATATTATATGTATTTGTCAATCCTAGTTAAATCTAAATCAATAGCTCATTCAAAACAATTCCTTTTGAAGATACTGATATTTATATGCTATATGTTATGTAGAAAAACATTCTGTCTGAAGCAATTGTAAAATGTTTTTTAAAAAAATATGCATTTTTGATAAATTAAATAAAATATATGATGTTCGTTTTTGTTTGATTCATACTATATATTTCGGTTCATAACAAAATGTATATAAAGAATATGGTGGATATCTAATAAAAATTATTCTTATTCTCTAAACTTAAATAAGAATAAAGCACGTTCCTATACAGCACAGAAAGGAAAGCCCGGCCCAAGACAGTATGAAAGAACTATAAATGTAATATTATTACAATGAACTACAGTGGCAACGCTGTAATATTACCACTATGAATGGAAGAACTTTGTTATACTATATTCAATAACAATGCTAAAGCTGAAACTTTTAGTCCAAAAATTTTAAGGGTGATCAAATGATTTGGCAATCAGGAAAGCATAATTAACCCTTATAAAACCTGAGTGGTAAGTAAAATGGATAGCAAGTTTATAAAAAAAAAAAGTTCTCTTCAGACAACTCTGTATATCTGAATAAAATTTGCTTGTGGTAATAGCTTACTTCTGGTATCATTTATCTATGATAATAGTTTCACCAACATCTACAGATAATGCAAGTATAAATAAGACCACACCTACATCTGTAGAAACATTGCAACATTTCTTTAAGAATCTCTATTACCAAATGTAATCCTTTTTCATTATGTAGTAGTGATTAAAATGACATCCTATAAGACAATTTCTTACACGCTATGCTGTTTTATTTGCTGAAGCAGTCGGTTTGATATTCCTACAAAACGAGAGCCATACTTGTTGAGCCGACATATCGCTCCCTATTTATTTAATGACAATTCAAACACAAGGCAGTTGCTAGGCGTCTTGGACTTTGACTCTAGGAAGATGTATCCACATTTTGGAATAAATGAAACTTTTTCGAAGTTTTACTAAGAATAGGAAGTTATAAAATTGGGTGACAAGATTCCCACATTTAGTTTTTTTTCTTTTTGGGCTATAGAAAAGCAAAAACAAATGCTTGAAAATTAATTGGTATATTAAATTGTGTATGATGAATATTATATGTATTTGTCAATCCTAGTTAAATCTAAATCAATAGCTCATTCAAAACAATTCCTTTTGAAGATACTGATATTTATATGCTATATGTTATGTAGAAAAACATTCTGTCTGAAGCAATTGTAAAATGTTTTTTAAAAAAATATGCATTTTTGATAAATTAAATAAAATATATGATGTTCGTTTTTGTTTGATTCATACTATATATTTCGGTTCATAACAAAATGTATATAAAGAATATGGTGGATATCTAATAAAAATTATTCTTATTCTCTAAACTTAAATAAGAATAAAGCACGTTCCTATACAGCACAGAAAGGAAAGCCCGGCCCAAGACAGTATGAAAGAACTATAAATGTAATATTATTACAATGAACTACAGTGGCAACGCTGTAATATTACCACTATGAATGGAAGAACTTTGTTATACTATATTCAATAACAATGCTAAAGCTGAAACTTTTAGCCCAAAAATTTTAAGGGTGATCAAATGATTTGGCAATCAGGAAAGCATAATTAACCCTTATAAAACCTGAGTGGTAAGTAAAATGGATAGCAAGTTTATAAAAAAAAAAGTTCTCTTCAGACAACTCTGTATATCTGAATAAAATTTGCTTGTGGTAATAGCTTACTTCTGGTATCATTTATCTATGATAATAGTTTCACCAACATCTACAGATAATGCAAGTATAAATAAGACCACACCTACATCTGTAGAAACATTGCAACATTTCTTTAAGAATCTCTATTACCAAATGTAATCCTTTTTCATTATGTAGTAGTGATTAAAATGACATCCTATAAGACAATTTCTTACACGCTATGCTGTTTTATTTGCTGAAGCAGTCGGTTTGATATTCCTACAAAACGGGAGCCATACTTGTTGAGCCGACATATCGCTCCCTATTTATTTAATGACAATTCAAACACAAGGCAGTTGCTAGGCGTCTTGGCCTTTGACTCTAGGAAGATGTATCCACATTTTGGAATAAATGAAACTTTTTCGAAGTTTTACTAAGAATAGGAAGTTAT
The DNA here is from genome assembly GCA_037954035.1 of Rosalia funebris. NCBI lineage: Eukaryota > Metazoa > Arthropoda > Insecta > Coleoptera > Cerambycidae > Rosalia > Rosalia funebris. The sequence goes on along the minus strand of JAZFAV010000001.1, from coordinate 16,370,379 downwards.
AAAATTGGGTGACAAGATTCCCACATTTAGTTTTTTTTCTTTTTGGGCTATAGAAAAGCAAAAACAAATGCTTGAAAATTAATAATTAATTGGTATATTAAATTGTGTATGATGAATATTATATGTATTTGTCAATCCTAGTTAAATCTAAATCAATAGCTCATTCAAAACAATTCCTTTTGAAGATACTAATATTTATATGCTATATGTTATGTAGAAAAACATTCTGTCTGAAGCAATTGTAAAATGTTTTTTAAAAAAATATGCATTTTTGATAAATTAAATAAAATATATGATGTTCGTTTTTGTTTGATTCATACTATATATTTCGGTTCATAACAAAATGTATATAAAGAATATGGTGGATATCTAATAAAAATTATTCTTATTCTCTAAACTTAAATAAGAATAAAGCACGTTCCTATACAGCACAGAAAGGAAAGCCCGGCCCAAGACAGTATGAAAGAACTATAAATGTAATATTATTACAATGAACTACAGTGGCAACGCTGTAATATTACCACTATGAATGGAAGAACTTTGTTATACTATATTCAATAACAATGCTAAAGCTGAAACTTTTAGTCCAAAAATTTTAAGGGTGATCAAATGATTTGGCAATCAGGAAAGCATAATTAACCCTTATAAAACCTGAGTGGTAAGTAAAATGGATAGCAAGTTTATAAAAAAAAAAAGTTCTCTTCAGACAACTCTGTATATCTGAATAAAATTTGCTTGTGGTAATAGCTTACTTCTGGTATCATTTATCTATGATAATAGTTTCACCAACATCTACAGATAATGCAAGTATAAATAAGACCACACCTACATCTGTAGAAACATTGCAACATTTCTTTAAGAATCTCTATTACCAAATGTAATCCTTTTTCATTATGTAGTAGTGATTAAAATGACATCCTATAAGACAATTTCTTACACGCTATGCTGTTTTATTTGCTGAAGCAGTCGGTTTGATATTCCTACAAAACGGGAGCCATACTTGTTGAGCCGACATATCGCTCCCTATTTATTTAATGACAATTCAAACACAAGGCAGTTGCTAGGCGTCTTGGCCTTTGACTCTAGGAAGATGTATCCACATTTTGGAATAAATGAAACTTTTTCGAAGTTTTACTAAGAATAGGAAGTTATAAAATTGGGTGACAAGATTCCCACATTTAGTTTTTTTTCTTTTTGGGCTATAGAAAAGCAAAAACAAATGCTTGAAAATTAATAATTAATTGGTATATTAAATTGTGTATGATGAATATTATATGTATTTGTCAATCCTAGTTAAATCTAAATCAATAGCTCATTCAAAACAATTCCTTTTGAAGATACTGATATTTATATGCTATATGTTATGTAGAAAAACATTCTGTCTGAAGCAATTGTAAAATGTTTTTATAAAAAAAATATGCATTTTTGATAAATTAAATGTTCTGAAAGTTGTGGCAGAGATTTGTACCATCTATAAAAAAATTATTTTCAAATATTTTCCAAACTGTCAATAGTTTGCTTCATTTTTCTATTTCATCTTACTAAAAATTGATGCATGATTGATAATCAGATAAACATATGGTTGTTAGAATTTTTTTTTTTTTAAGAGATAAACGCATCTGGAAATTGTTATTTGTCATTATACAAAAGTTCATTATCTTTTAAAAAATGTGGACGGAAATTTTTATTATTCGCTTATTTTTTACCTAGGTTCATCTGCTTCTTGATTTTTGTTTACAAATTTTGAAATTTGGTTGGCAGCTTCCTTTTGATAGATTACAGTTGTAAATATAATAATTATTTAAAGATTTCTTTCCTTGGACAAGTTCACATTTAATGTTGGATGGTATTAACATATGAACTGATTATTTGCTTAATTTTACTAAGAAATTATGACTAATAAATTTTTTTGTTTCAAAATTCAATAAACACATTTTCATTTGCTTTGTCAAATTACTCAAAAAAATTCTTATGAACTAAATTCTTATTTTACCATACTGTACATAAAGAAAGGAGTTATTTCAAATGGCATGATAAAAATGGGACTTTCCAATAAAAAAAAATATTGATAACATACTTTTTAAAATTCTTGCTAATAAGTGGCTCTCCAATTGGCATTTCAAATATAATCGTTGGATAGGTCCAAATAATGTTCACAAAAAAAGAAACTACCAATTTTATTAAATTTATATATTACTTTCAGGACTCACTGTATGTAGTACACGTTATTACCAATGTGTCTACCTACACCAGTTGACATGAATTACACCACAAACTTACCTGTCCTCTAGTTCCTGGTCCTGGGATATTTTAGTACAATACTTCCTGAGAAACTGATAAAACTATGCTACATTTGATTAATGATTATACAGTATGGTGATGAAAGTTTTACACAGTATTTATAATTTTGGTGCGATTTTTTAAAAAACTTGAAAAATATGTTAGATATTAATAAGTTAAATCAAAATGGCGTAAACTACACATGTATCTCATATTTATTATGAATCTAATAAGACATTTTAACTAAATCTTAGTTTAGTTTGTTTTTTACGACATTCTTCAATGTACATTGTACATCAACATAACTGCAGATATTGATCTCAATAGAATCCTCATTGTATTCACGAATCACATAGATAATGATAAGATAAAGTAAATGTATGGGTTGGAATCTTCTATTAGGGCCTTACTTTTTTGAAGAAAATTTTACTCATTGACAATGAGAATGGTGTTCACCAAAGAATTTTAATTCAACAAGACAGAGTTCCTCTTCATTTTGATATTCATATCCAGTCATTTCTATGATACTGTTCCTAACTGATGGGATGGGACAACTAATGTTCCTAACTGTAACAGGATAGGGCGACGAGGGACCATCTGAATGGCTACCCCATTTATCTGATTTAATCTTGAATGTCTTGTGGGGTTACTTAAAGTCGTAGGTCTATTTTAATAGCCTAATAATTCAGAGGATCTGAAGCAACCAATTCAAATCTAAATAGGAAATATTAGCCAGAAGATTATTTAATCAATACAAAGTGTTAACATGCTTATCAGCCAATGTTATAAGAGACATTTTGAACAACTTTAAAGTTTGTATCAAAAATTAAATCGTATTTGCATTATATGTATTTTTCTCTAAAATAATATTCTAATCCAAGAAATTCATTTTTGTAAAAAAAGGACTTGTGGAAGCTCAAGCACAAAATCAGAAAAGAATACCATTTTTTGTTGGTCAATGCCGCTTTACAAAATCATTTAATAACGATATTATAAACATTATGCAAAAATCATCACCATTCTATACATCATAACCAGATTGTTGATTGGATTTTGCTAAAGTTGAACATACTCAAAATTCATAGGATATGAAATAAACAAAAATAATTACATGCAAATACTAAACAACTTGAAATCCAGATTTTTTTTAATACTAATGATTATTAAAGCACGAACAGCAATAAAACAAAGAATGCCAAATAACATTTATTTGTTAGGCAGGGGTCTCATAATATAATAGACATTGACCTTACCACAGAATACAAAAATATTCAACACTGGAAAATATTAACAATATCGTAAATAATTTACAAATTCTAATATGTATATAATTTTTCATAATTGCTGATAAAAATATAAAAGTTAATTGATTACCACTACTTAGTATGACTTACAATAAAATTAATTGTTAATAAAATATGATAGGTGTGCAGAGGCTAACTACATAATTATTCTAACATTATATGACCAGGACAATAAAATTAATTGTTAATAAAATATGATAGGTGTGTAGAGGCTAACCACAATTATTCTAACATTATATGACGAGGATTGCTTCTGTGACAGTCTATTTTGCATTGTGTCTCAAATAACAACGTAAATAAAGAAAATGCTTCAAGGGCCGGTATTACAATCTACATATGTATATTCCTCATGTTTTATATGGCCACATATAATTTTGAAATTGAATTATTGAATTATTTTGAAAAATAATTTCATTTACCATGGGTTTGACGGATAAGATCCTGGTGGGTATGAACCAGGAGGGCAATTTGGATATCCACCGGGTTGTTGGGGATATCCTTGTTGCCCTGGCTGAGGGTACCCACCTGGTTGATGGTATCCGCCCTGTTGCCCTTGGTATCCTCCGGGACCCTGAGGGAATTGATAAGAAGCTGAAAATTGAAATACAAAGTCAAATATTGTGTTATACATAAAAAAAAAACATACCACTGTAGACAACATGACAAGGAACATGAACAATAATGAATGAAAAATTACACTAAATGGCAAAAAACGTTTAAAGTTAAAAATATTGAAGGGCAAGGTGGCAGTGGATAGAATATGATTACTAACTCGAATAACTTTCCATATATAGAGCTATATATCTAATTATCCATCATGATAGTTATTTATACAGTGTGTCTCTAAGACTTGAATTAAAACTCATCAAATAAAAAGTAAAGTTTTTTTTGGAGCAACTCCTTGAACATGTAGATTTTAATTTTCAAAAAGGCGTCTGTAAGGGATGTTTAAACTCCTCATAATCAACACCAACATTAAAAGTTCAAATACTAAATCATATATCATTTTTAAGCATTTTAGGCATATAAAGCAAACAAAAAAATATTTTTGAATAGGTATCTTTGCAAATCTAATAAGATGTTAAAAACGATTACTGCCATTTGTGTTTTGACAAATAAATCGAAAATCGCACTTCTGGAATTCTGACAGCGTCAAACAAAATAACTGACATGTACCCAAAACTTCTTATACAATGTACTTTTCTCAGATGAGGTTACAATTTATCTTAATGGCAACATAAACAGCCAAACGACATTGGAGAATGACATAAATTCTTATTGGATATAAGACCCCTTCACATAGACCATAAAAAGTGAATGTTTCTGCAGGAATAATTGGTGATAGAATTTTGGCAAACGTAAAGATGCGCATTTGAATTGTTGTTAGCTTTAACGGTCCTATTTAGGGGCAGTAGAATAGCCGCCAAAATCTCCCGGCGTAATGCCTACAGATTTTTATTTATGGAGTTACTTAAAAAGTATTTCATGTGAATCTGAAGTGATGAACTGAAGATTAGGATTAGGAAGGTAACTCATGAAATTCCACATGGCACAATTAGTTCTGTAAATGCTGTCCAGAATCAAATAGGTTATTGTCAAGTTCAAAATGATGAACAATTTTACACCTACTGTAAATTTTTTTTTTGTTTTATTCAATTTCATTCGTAATAGTGAATTTAATATATGACTTCTTAAGATTCATTGCATTCAATTTCAATAAGATTGAAAAAATGCTTTAAAAAGAGGTAGCACAAGGGGAATCTTCATACTTGAAATTATACAATTCAACCTGTTGAGGCTAAGGAGTTGATGCCGGATTGAAAACAACCCCTACAGGTGTTATTTTGAAAATAAAATCATATGTTTGAAAAGTTTCTCTAAAACTCATCTCAATTTATTCGGAACATTAGAGACATACTGTATATTAAGGGCGTAAAGTAAGTGATTGTTATCAGGCATAAAAATAATAATCTGTGACTTTATCTAGGACTATTACATGACAAAGGCCACATATGCTATATATGTCATGGTGTACAAACAAAATTTTATTCACGATTGGTCGAATTGTAATATAATTAATCACTATCAATTTTCTAACATTTTATTATGTTAAAAAAAGATTATTGTCTGTTAAACAGAGACAAAATGGCATTCCACAGCAGCTACAGTGGTAACATATCAACAAACCCAGTTCTAAGAATTGCCATTTATAAGGCTAAGAATAAATCGATGAGTGACAGTACTGAAGAATCACTCTTTTACTTGTATCCTAGAAAAATTTTAAAAGCAGTAACAGTCTGAAAATTCAGTTTTTTACATGCATAATCGAAGAATAGATTTGGTAAATTTCTAAGTTCATGTACGAGTCTTAAAAATGAATCAGAAAATTCATATTAAAAAAACAGCTCTGCTATGTTCTGGCATCTCTGGTCCAAGATTAACAATATTTTTGAAGTAGTGATCTAATAGTTGAAAACTAGAAGAATCTAAACCTTTAACCGGGGATTAAATCAATCTTTGTCACCTAGCTTTTCTATTTTAATGCCACTGGGCTCTAATACATTACTTTTCAATTTGAAATTGGGTTAATAGATTTAGATTTTCATACCGTTCGTGAATAAAAAATATTATGGGTGATTTCACATACACAAAAAATATATTCATAAGTTTCTTATTACAATTAGTTACGCCTTACTAATTATTCTTATTTTTTGCCACTGAATCTTAAAAGTAAAACAAAACTAAAGAAAATGATAGACAAAGAAAAAATATAAGAAAATGAAAAATTATGAAAACACCTAAGCAACAGCAATAAAACAAGTAACAAAGAACATAGAGAGTAAGAAAAAAACGAGTAAGATGAAATAAACACCGAGGTACCTATGAAAGTTGCACAATACGAGAATCTGAAGCAGGATACCATGTTGAAAGGAAAATTAAAGCATTGGTATTGGTGCAGTCATCTAATCTGAATTGAGTGGTGCAGAGAAATATTGGGTATACGAGTATTAACTGAAAAAATGAATGAGCCGATTATTGTGCATTTTTAAGTTAAATGTCCAGTAATATGATTTACATAATTTTGTTTGGGCAAACAATTTAGTCAGAAACTCAAATAATTTACGTACTCATATTCATTTGAAAATTATTTTTATGTACCCATATACATCATCCTAGAAAACAATTTCCGTGCTATTGGACATGAAAAAGGAAAATTTAATAGCCCTGGAAGCAATTTGAAATTTATTATTATTAAACTCATTACAAAAACAGAAACCAATACAGTCAGAACAGCTGACGTCTTCTGCATGAAACACTAGATCACACTGATTGGTGTTTGTTAACCAAGTTGGCATCATTAGAAGATTAAAAATATTAAACACTAAATTCAATCAAATGTACATATACCAAAGGAATTTAAATACCTTCTAGATACTAGCTTGGTTTTGTATTATATTGTGACATACTAGGAATTTTTCAGTTCTCCTTTTCTCAATGTGAATCTGATCAGATAAAAATAATGTTAAGGATTTCCAGACATTTTTGTTTGATGACAAAATTGTTTAAAGTTTTAATTTATATGGGTTTCCTGTTAGCAAGTTAATCATCTTAATCATCTCAATATGTCCTTTGATGAAAACACTGATACTAAGAACTATACTTTTTTTTATCAGTTAATATTCAATACATATTAATGATATAAAATTGTTTAGTTTATTTCTGTCATTTTGTAGCAAAATTAATTGCACCATCAGTTGACTAACATCAGTTTTCAATGGGGACCTTAGTTGCTAAAATAGGGCGATGAGTAGTAAGACATGAAAAATGAATGATTAATAGTTTTCTCAGACTTCCAATAATTTTTTTGCACATTATGGGAGATATGTAAATAAATGTAAATAGAACCTTTTCACTTGTTACCGTTTCAAACTTAAACAAATTACCCTTGCTTCAGCTTACTAATGTTTTTAATTTACAAGACAATCTGCAAAATAGAAATCAAACCACACCTTGAATAAATAAGTTATTAGTCTTAGGTAGAAATTAAATTAAAATGCTAATTAATTAACCGTTCTAGGCATAACAACAATAACATCTTAATTTTTTGACCAATAAAACTCCCGCGCGCGTATTCGGGTCACAAACTTTTATATGTATATTAATCCCATTGCAATAATTTTGGGAAAAATAAATGAAGTAATACATAATTTTTCAGTATTAACACTTAGAATAACATTTCTGAGAAAACCCTATTGTAGAATTTGTAGATATTTTTTATCAAAATAAGAATATACCATTCAGAAAGAAAGTAATGCGACATTTCTGATACAGTTATACAAATATACGCAAAATTATTTAATTTCAGACATAACATACTCGTTGTGTTAATATAGTCATCCCCTTTATTGACATTAGCATTTATTATTGGCTATATTTCAGGAGAATATATCGAAATATCACATTACATCACAATATCTACCAAACATGTGATGAGTTTGTACTTTTTGTTTTCAAGATTTATTTAATTTACAAACTCTATATTCCTAGAAGACTAGAGAAATATATTTGTCTTTATGAAAACATTAATTATAATTTAGTTATGATATCAAAATATTTTATACATATTTTACAAAGAATATGTTATGTACCAGGTGTAACAGGATCATGGTATGCCCCCCTTTTCTCCTTTAGTTTTGAAGATAATTGATTGAAATTTGGGATATCCTATACACATAATAAGCGGTACTTTTTGACATACAATTGATTTTTCTTTCACTTACGGTTTGGCCGGAAGTGACACTAACTTTCGATTTTTAAATAGAATACCCTGTATGTTATTGCATTTTTGAATTCTGCATAATTTTGTGAATCCAACGATAGCAAATAAGTGACATTTCAAAAGTTAACATTGTTTATAATCTAATTTTTAGTTTTCCATTTAAGTGTGCCATGACTGTTCCGATTTATTCTAAATGACCCATATAATGCTACAAAAATACTAAATCATGTGATTTATGAACAAATAAAGTTTATCAAAATGGTTTTTGAGGCAAAACTCAATGTATTCAAATGGAACCATATTGGTACCGTGGTACCATTTATCAGTACTGTTAATAAGGAATTTATTCATATGTCGTATTAAAATGTGCAATAAATACAAACAAAATTACAGCTAAAAGAAAATAAGAAAATACTAAAATTTTCTTTTAGCTGTAATTTTGTTTGTATTTATTGCACATTTTAATACGACATATGAATAAATTCCTTATTAACAGTACTAATAAATGGTACCACGGTACCAATATGGTTCCATTTGAAAAAATTAAGTTTTGCCCCAAAAACAATTTTAATAAACTTTATTTGTTCATAAATCACGTGATTTAGTATTTTTGTAGCATTATATGGGTTTTTTTTTGTAGCATTATATGGGTCATCGGATCCGATAGGACTTGAAACTTGACGAAGTTCTAGTGCAAACTGGAACGGGTGGGTCGGCTTGCGCGTTTTAATGATTTAAGGAGCCGTACCATAGGTTTAACCATAGTGGGAGGGTCCTTATTGAAAAGCCAGACTAAGACAAGTCCCTGAAGGAGGGCAGCAGTTCTTTCAGTAGTCATAGTGGCAGAAACCGTGGGGGTTGGTATGGTGCTATGACACACACGACTGCGATGTGGAAGGCAAGAGGAAACCACCACATTATAATCCTCAGAACAGCTAGCAGAAAGCTTATCCTAAATTAATGATGGCGTCTCCTGGGACAAAAAACTCCGGAGGTAAAATAGTCCTCCGTTCGGATCTCCGGGTGAGGACTGTTCCGGGAGACGTGATCGAGTGCAATCATAATAAGAAGTGTAACATTTCACGAGTCGGAGCGTGGAATGTCAGAAGCATGAGACAGGCAGGGAAGCTAGAAAATCTGAAGATAGAAATGGATAGGTTAGGATTAGATATAGTAGGTATAAGTGAGATGCGCTGGCCGGAAGTAGGAGATTTTTGGAGCGGTGACTATAGGGTAATACACACAGGATCGGTAAATGGAAACGCGGGAGTAGGGATCGTTATGCGGAAGAACGCAGGACAGTGTGTAGATAGCTACCTACAATACAGCGAGAGGGTAATGATGGTTAGGTTAGATTCGAAGCCAGTGGAAACAGTAATAGTGCAAGTATACATGCCTACTTCTAACCACAGCGAGGAAGAGTTAGAAGCCGTTTATTCGGACATAGAGCAGGTAATAGGATTTGTGAAGGGTCATGAAAATTTAATAATAGTAGGAGATTTTAACGCAGTCGTAGGTGAGGGGAAAGAAGGAGAATTTGTAGGGCCTTATGGATTAGGAAACAGAAACGAGAGAGGTAGCAGACTGATAGAATTCTGTGAGAAGCACAAGATGGTAGTCGCGAACACATTGTTCAAGAATCACGTTAGGAGGCGGTACACATGGAAAATGCCAGGAGGGATAGACAGGTATCAGATAGACTACATTCTGGTTAGGAAGAGATTTAGAAATCAAGTAAAAGACTGTAAGAGTTATCCAGGAGCAGATGTAGACAGCGATCACAACTTGGTAGTCATGAAAGCTAGATTAAAGTTCAAAAATCTGAAAACCCGGAAGGATAAGAAACGTATAAATGTAGACATATTGAGGGATCAGAATATGAAAGAAAAGTTCCAGGAGAAAACAGATCAATTAATAAATAAAACGAGTAAGGACGAAATCAAGAACGCAGAAACTGAGTGGGAGGGTATCAAGAATAGTCTAGCTTCCGCGGCTACGGACGTTTTAGGACACGATAAAAGGGAAGCTAGGAAGCCCTGGATAACGGACGAAATCTTAAACTTAATGCAAAAGAGACGAGGCTACAAAAACAGACGAGACGAAGAAGGACTGAAAACGTATAAGGCAATAAAGTGGGAAATCATTAGAAAATGTAGAAAAGCGAAAGAACAATGGATAGAGGAGAAATGCAAAGAAGTAGAAGATAAGTTGCAAGTAGGTAAGACCGATGAGGCTTACAAAATAATTAAGAGGAACTTCCGGGATGTAGGAACAATAAGTAGAAATGTTAGGAGTCAATCGGGGGACATACTGATAGGAAGAGAGGAGAAAGCGGATAGATGGAAGCAGTACTTAGGAAATTTATATGAGGGTCAGGAATTAGGAGAGATATTAGAGGAAGAATCTAGCATCGATAGGGAAGATGTAAGAAAACCTATATTGAGAGAGGAATTTGAAATAGCACTAAGGGGGCTAAAGAATAATAGAGCGCCGGGTGTAGATAAAATACAGGCGGAAATTTTGAAATGTGCGGGACAGAAAGTAGTAAATAGGATGTTTGAACTGGTAAAATACATACACGAAACGGGCGAGATGCCGGAGGATTATAAGAGGAACATTATCGTTACTATACCGAAAAAGAGAGGAGCCGACAAATGCGAGAACTTTAGAACGATTAGCCTAACTTCCCATGCGTCAAAAATCTTAACTAGAATAGTGCAGAAGAGGATGGAAAATAGAGCGGAGGAAATACTAGGAGAAGACCAATTCGGGTTTAGGCGAAATAGGGGAACTCGCGAAGCTATTCTGGCGCTAAGAGTAATGTTAGAGAAAACAATAGAAAAAGGAAAGAACGCTTATATAGGATTTGTAGATTTAGAAAAAGCTTTTGATAACGTAAGATGGGAAAAAATGTTCGAGATACTAAAGAGCGCGGGAATGAAGTATAGAGATAGGAGAGTAGTACACAATCTATACATAGAGCAAACTGCTGTTATAGAAGTAGAAGGGGAAGAAAGGGAAGTAGGTATTAGGAAAGGAGTAAGACAAGGATGTACGCTATCACCACTAATTTTTAATCTGTACATCGAAGAGGCGATTAATGTGGTAAAAGATAGAGTGGATTTCGGGATTAAAGTACAGGGACAGAAACTAAAAATGCTGAGATTCGCGGATGATATAGCAGTATTAGCATCTAGTAAGGAGGAACTAGAATCAGCATTGAACGAAATGGAGGCAGTGTTGACAGAGGAATACGGAATGAGGGTGAATAAAAACAAAACTAAAGTGTTAGTGTGCAGAGGGCGCGAGAGCAGAGCAAAAACGAAAGTACAAATTAATAATGAAAGGTTGGAGGAAGTTAAAGACTTCACTTATTTAGGAAGTAAAATAAATTGGGATGGAAGAAGCGATAAAGACATAAAACAAAGAATAGCGCAGGGTCGAGTAGCTTTTAACAAAAAGAAAGCACTTTTATGCTCGGGGGTAATAAACTTAGAAACAAGGAAGAGATTTTTGAAAACATATGTATGGAGCACGGCACTTTACGGCTGCGAAACCTGGACGGTAGGGGAAGCAAGTAGGAAGAAATTAGAAGCTTTTGAGATGTGGTGTTACCGAAGAATGATGAAAATACCATGGACTGATAGGGTTAGAAACGAAGAAGTATTGGAGAAAGTCGGCGAGGAAAGGAGTATGTGGAAAAACTTAAAGAAGAGAAGAGATAGAATGGTAGGCCACTTGCTGAGACATGGGGGAATAGTCCGCGATATTTTGGAGGCAGAAATAGGAGTGAAGAAAGGCGGAGGTAGGCCTAGATTAGACTACTGCTCGCAAATAGTAGGGGATGTAGGTTGTAGCACAATTAGCGAAATGCGTAGGTTAGCACAAGATAGGAGAAGCTGGAGGTTAGCGTCCAACCAGTCTTAGGACTGATGACCTAATGATGATGATGATATGGGTCATTTAGAATAAATCGGAACAGTCATGGCACACTTAAATGGAAAACTAAAAATTAGATTATAAACAATGTTAACTTTTGAAATGTCACTTATTTGCTATCGTTGGATTCACAAAATTATGCAGAATTCAAAAATGCAATAACATACAGGGTATTCTATTTAAAAATCGAAAGTTAGTGTCACTTCCGGCGAAACCGTGAGTGAAAGAAAAATCAATTGTATGTCAAAAAGTGCCGCTTATTATGTGTATAGGATATCCCAAATTTCAATCAATTATCTTCAAAACTAAAGGAGAAAAGGGGGGCATACCATGATCCTGTTACATCCGGTATATAATAAAATTCTATTTTTTTTTTTTTTTGTGAAAATTCTGTAAAAACAGGAACAAAATACAATACTTGGTAGAACTGTCGACAATTTAAAAATTTACTAAAAATAAATACACTCTCATGTCACCTCTAATTAGTTTCTCTGTCAAAAACATTAATGTATTAATAACAATTATTATTATTCAAAATATATTAACAGTTTATTGTATGCTTTTTCTTATTTTGATCAAATTGTTTCAGAAAAATATTACATCGTCCTTTATAAAACACAGCCTCATAAGGGCATTTGTCATGATTTTATTACTTTATTACGTATAATGTACGATGAGATACATAATTAAATGCTAAATTCATATTTACTAAAAAAAATTATTGACTTACATGGATATGGAATGCTGCCATATGGATTGTAGCCCTGGGGCATCGGAGGGGGAGCGTAAGATGGGTAGGGAGTGTTGCTGGAGGCGCCATATGGTACTGGCATTCCCTGAACATATACAGGATAGGGCAAATTTGAGGGAATTTGCTGTGGAGGACCACTGGGATTTGTGGGTGCAGCTGGTGTAGGTGCTGGTGCTGGTGCCGGTGCTGGAGCATCCCCTTTCTTTGGCTCTACAAATAAAAAAGTTTATTTTACATATAATCACAAACTTCATACATAAAAAAATATATGGCGACTTTTATTCATTATTGTGTGGTTCAATGTTACCTGTACTGTAATAGCTAGGAGTTGTGGGAGTTTGAGGTGGTCCCTGTCTACTAGATTCTTGAGTTAAGTCCTTAAGTAACTCCTCTTTCTCAGTTTTCCTGGCAAAACAAAAATCGGATACCTTGTTTTGGAAGGTAACCAGCATCTGAAACAGAACAGATTTTAAAAGCAATCCATCCTGCATGTAAAACAACTTGTGGCTCTTTAATTTTGAAAAAATTACATACCTGAGTTAAATCGTTGTAGAATTTGGTACCCTCTTTTAAATTGTTCTGAAGATCCCTGAAGGCATCATGCGCTGCAGCAAGTGAACACATCATGCTTTCTCTTCCACCAGCTGTTGATCCTCTTTCCGCTACAAACTGGGTGTGTGCTTCCTAAAAATTACCCCAATATTCTTTCAAACATGACCCTAGTGTCATTTCAATCATTTCACAATTTTTGTGGCAATAACTATAGTATATTGCCAAGCATTATCATTACATATATACAAAACAAAAAAATAAAAAATAATAAGGGGCTCAAAATAGATCCTTGAGGTATAAAACATTATGATACTTCAAAGATAACATTTTCCAACAATAAATTACTTGATTGCTAAATAAATACATGGCTACATTTGGATTGATTTTGATGAGAATTAGACCACAAGAATGAATGGGATAACGTTGTTATCTGGCACAAAGCCGTTTTATATAAAATTGCATATATAAGTACACATTTCTTAAATCAAACTATAGCAAGATAAGCAATATTAATGTCACTGGTTACCTTGATTTGTTCCATTATAGGACTCTGCTTGTCGACGCTCTCAGAAACCTGTTTCTGGAGGGCGCCATAAGTCTGTCCGAGGGTCTCAAAGGAGAGGGCCGCCTCATTTATCGCACCATCCTTAGCGAGTGCTGAGAGGAATTTGTCTTTCATATCTGTCGTTGCGCTCTTTAGCTCAGATTCTATTGCCTCCCTTTCCGCCTTAATGGTTTCAACCTACAACAAGAATGTTTCGCTTAATATTGGCTAGAGCTGGTGATATATGATTTTACCTGCTCCATTAACTGTCTCAATGTTTCCACGGCTGATGAATTTTCAACATTACCACCACTACCACTAGGAAGGGCAGATTCTATAGCGGATGGACCGCCACTGAGTAATTCCATTCCACGTTTGTGACTTTCGAATTTATCACGGACAACTTTATCGGCTTGCACGGCGTTGTTTATAATTTGCCGATATTTGGATAAATTCGATCTGAACATTTCAGTCAACTTGTCTGATGGAGTCCTCGTCCACTTCTCTTTAAATTGTTGCCTCAACGTATCGTCTGCAGACTTTTCTTCGTTCAATATTCTTTCGGTCTGTAAAAAATTGCTTATGAAATGTAAATACAAGCAAATAGAATAGGATAATATAAATTCCATCCTACAAGGAATTCCTAACCTCATCTAAGATGTCTTGGTTCCTCTTTAACAAGTCAGGCAAATCCGTTGTCATTCTCTCCAATTCTGTAATACCCCCTAGAGAACTCACAAAGTTGGCTTTTTCTAAAATTGAAGGAGGCACACCACTCCCTCCATCAGTAACCTCAATAGCTGCTGGTAAATTCAAACTTGCTAGTAATCCATTAAGCTGCTGGGAAGCTTCCCTTAGGCGGGTGATTTCAGTATTAACTATTTCAGTTTTTCGTAAATCATATGAAGCTAACGCTTGATGAACTGCTACAGGAACTAACTCATTGAATAAATCTACAAAACACATTAATTTGAATAAAACACCAGAAAATAAGGAGGACTTGATATATTTTTATCGAATGAATTTTCTAGAAATTTTACCTTTGAAATTGTGGCTCATTGGATGTTGAACCTGCAGCACCTTCGCGGGTTGAGCCTTCCCAATTGGATCCACGGCCTTGATATCAGGAATTCTTTCATGGTATATGAAGTCGTTATCCTTCCGTGCCTCATTTAGATTTCTCTCTGCCTTGGAAGCTAAATCTTCAAACAGTGCACGTCCAGAACGTGTCTGGGCAGCTTTAAAAAGCTCGGTGGCTCGCTGAAATAGACTTATGAGTAAAATTGCACATTGACAAATTGGACAATTGGACCTACCTGAAGTCGGGAAATTTCCTCACCTATACTTTTATTGGCCTTGCAGACAAGACTTTGATATAATTCAGCAATGGCACCAAAAGCTGCTTGTTTTCCTGCAATCTAAGGAAGAAAATATTAAGAATCAAAAATTCTAATGTGCATTAAACCAATTTTCAGTTTACTTACAATTGGGATCCAGTCTTTGTCCCATATTGGCCTCAAATTTTCCCTTTGGAAAATCTTCAGGCATTCAGCATATAAATCTTCACATTGAGATGCCAATTTGGCTACTATTGAATCTTTCATATTATCTACAAAAACATTTGAGTAGTTTAGTTATAACTGTGTAAAAATCACACAAGTAACCATTGTTTATCTAATCATTTACTCAATTATTTTAGCAGGAGAGTACTTTGAATCACTTATGTCTTTGTCGGGTGGTCTACTGCCACGGGCAAAGCGATGAGTCAAAGCCTTTATAATAATGAATTAAAAAAAAAAAAAAAAAAAAAAGTTTTCTCTTACCATGAATGGCTTTGTGGACGAAAATTTGTTGAGCTTGAGCTAACATTAATTGAGATAAAGCTCCTAAAGTGTCTGGGTTTAAGTCTGGAGTAGGGTCTTGTTGTATTGAGAGCATTACAGTAGATTTCAGGTGGTTGTAGATACCTGAAGCTTGCTGAAATCAGATTTCCTTTATTCTCCAGACTAGTTTATATATATATATATATATATATATATATATATATATATATATATATATATATATATATACATATATATATATATATATATATATATATATATATATATATATATATATATATATACATATATATATATATATATATATATATATATATATATATATATATATATATATATATATATATATATATATAGCTGTAATTAATCGCATTTATGTGAACAAATACTCTTGCCTACATTAGAGTACTGTCCATATACATATGTATATATACAGATCCTTTTTTTGAAATTTTCCTGAAATATTTATAATAGACCCGATCTTTAAAAACATGTAACAGTCATCATAAATGGCCAATACCAAAACCAAATGTTTTCTAATAGAAATAATAATTACATAAGAAATAATTATTTTAAATAAACATTAACATATTATTCCCGTGTAATCTAAAATAAAAATTATTTAACTTAAACGAAACTTTTAACTGTGGTATAATTTCTGAACATATGGTATTATTCAAACAAACCAAATTTAATTATGGCGTGGTTTAACAGGATGATTTACTAAATTAACTTCCTGTATTTAATTAAACAGTCTCTCAGTGATGCATAAAATAAAATTCTTGATTCTTATAGAATATAGCATTTCACCATAGTAAAGGAGAATATATTATACTAGGTGTAAATGATATTAGGATCACCTACATAACTTTTAAGATATCACTTCAAAATTTTAGGAGTTGCTCTATAGGAGGGGTTAGAATAATCTCTTTTATGTTAATTGACTGATTTCTCTAATTCCCAAATTCGGAAGTTAAATAATTTAAAAAACAACAAAGTTATGGAGGTGATCCCACGAGGTGAGGTATCATTTATACCCAGTCTATATATAAAATGAAAAAATAAATAGAAAATATTCCTTTTATTTTCATAATCACATAAAATATGTACTGAACATATAAATAGTTACATAAAATTATATTCCTTGTTCATTTTGTAAGAAAAAAAAGATGTCAGCATTGACCATCCTGTATATTTTCTTTAGAAGTAAATCTATGTGATATGCATAATTTCTTAATATTATGTCTTATTTCAGGGATTAATTCCAATTACTGAAATTCTAATTAGTATTTCTTCACAATCACAAAATTAATACGTATATTTAAACATAATTATGTGACACATGACTGTATTCAGGGTAAATAAAAATATTGTTAGCAAAATATTGGATTATAAAAATGACAAATTTTAATAATTGTGTTTCCCTAAAAAATTAAGGATACTCATATTTGATTTAACACCTATATTATTAACATTATAGCTTATATTCTTTATATAATTCAACTAAATATAACTTGGTTGGTACACCACAGATAAAGACAATAAACTCTAGATAAAGGTTCAGTCATCAATATACTGTTATTGTTTACCTTACTTTATGAGCCATAGCTATAAACCATATGCAACACTAATATAATTATATAAATAAGTCTGAATGTCTGCACAAGATAAAATAATTTTGTATATTATTTGCAGGAAATTAAAAAAAAAGGTAGTTTATTTCTATTGTTACATATATTCTGATATAATTTTTAAAATACTTGTAGTTAGTGAAAAACAGAGAAATATTTTTGAACTCACTTGTAACAATTTTGCAGCAAGTTTAAGACCATCATCACTATCTATGCTTTGTGCAGCAGCCACTCCACTTTGTAATGCAGCTATGTTGAATAAAACACAAACTTTTTCATAGCCCAATGAAGAGACGGCTAAAAATAGAAAACAAATTGATTTAGAGGCTGGACCTAATGACACAAAAGGGTCAAAATATTTTATTCTTCAATTTGTAAGCATATCTACTGACTATTTAACTTACTTAAACTCATTCGACTTCCAAAAATATTTCCCCTGTCGAAGGCATCTTTCCATTTAAACGGAACTTGTAATTCTTGAGCTGGGATTTTACTTTCCAAAGCAACTATTTGATCGTAATATCTAAAAGGCGTATAATGACGGGTGTTATTCCAAATTTTTCAATTAATAATGCATGAATCATACCCATAAATAATTTCCAGGGAACTTTCATACTTTTCAAAAGCCTTCCAAATTGCATTGTTTCTGAGCTTTGCAAATTCACTTATGGCCTCAGAGCAATCCTCTGGCTTATCAGCTGTACTATACCTTGATTGAATTAAGTTTTTTAACGGTTTTACGATATCTACCTCACTTGGTTTCTTCAACGGCACCGATAACAACTCAGCCATTTTAATTGAATCACAAAATACAACTGAGAAATGTCAAGCTACCATACGACGTTCGCGTTTAACGGCTGACAGCTGTCAGTTGAGAAGGTTAATAGTTATGTTCCTTTTTCATAGATATCAAGAGAAGTGTTCCATTAACAATGAATACCATATATCTCATCTATAATAGGGGATATGTAATCATGAAGCGCTGTAGATAGACTCTCTTACTGATACCTCCCTCCTCGAATTTTTAATTGATACCTGCAATATGAATTAATAATTAGGAAATTAATTGGCCGATAATAGTGCTTAGGCATTGCTTAAAACTGACAATAATAAATTATAGACACTCTTTCATGAAGTTTATATATGCCTTACATGTAGTGTTAAATAATAATCCATCTTCTACTTCGATGATGAAGTTCCGTTCCGCTGAGATTGATTTTCCTGGATGGTAAATGTGTGGAGAACTTTATTATTGTCTGAATTTTATTTTATTTTTTTGGATAAATGAAGAACTAGATCGCCAAAGTCAGGTAAGCGAATTATCTTAGATTACTTCCTGTGAAGCAAAATGCTGCCGCCAATGTATGATCATCTTTATGGTATATATAAAACGTTTAGAAAAAAACACATTATTTTTCTCAACGCTCACAGCGTACATCTCTAAACGAAATATAAGTACACAGGTAAATTAGACTGAATCGACTTGATTTCATCTCTATGTGGTCATGTGATGTCCCCACCTCCTTGTTACACGCTGTATATTGATCGATCGATCTAAATATAATGAGTGTTATAATATGACGTAGTGGCATTCATCTTGATTTGTAGATAAATTAATAAGAGCATTAATTAAGAACTCAAAATTTTGTAATTGTCCAAACACCCTGTATATAGTTTTTTAAAACATGACTATTACTGATGATGTTCCAATACAGACAATTACTTTTATCATAAATCATCCTCTTTGTATAAATTAAACGTGAATGTTTATAAAAACCGGGAAAGCACACATCCGAATAAAAAAACATACAAATAAAGCCGTAATTTTATTACTTACAGTTACAATCGACATAATTATAAATATACATAGAATTTTAAGAGAGTACAAAGTATTTACTCATATATGTAAGGTGTAAACTTTTAGTACAAAAGTTTTCACGTTCTCTATAGTGGAAAAAAATGTCATCATTAACATTTCGATGTCAGTGGTATAGTGAACATGATACGGGCGTTGTTCTAATCAAACAATGTACATTCATATTTCTGAAATTTCTATAAAAGGCCGAGTTACTGGAAATGAGTCGAATAGGGCAGAATTTCATTGAGTGCTACTTCAGTGGTAGCCCCTCTATCCAAATAAACCTCACCAGTGGTTACGTCAATGGTGGGTATAAAGTTTAAATTATGATTATTAATTACAGATTCAATTGTTTATTACTGGATACCGCGGTTATAATATATATCATATTATTACGCATGTGAATGTCTGACGTTGAGCCACATACAATCATGAGGTTATTCGAAATTAAAAGCTCAATAGTAGACGTCAAAAATTGTTCTAATACTTTTCCTCTTTTTAGTCTTCGCACGTTTCTTAAATATATCATATTTAATGTCGGCAATATCGTCTAAATTGACGTCAGGAATATTAGCTTGTTCTTTTCTAGAAAACGTCGCCAGCGCATCCACAAGCGCGCTTCTATTTACGGCTCCCTTAAAACTACCTTTTCTGCTACCAAAAACGTCTTCGTATACGTTATTTATAGAAAAGCGTTCGGATACTTTTGGAAGATTCAAGCTACCGCCTTTTCGTTTATTTTTAAACTTATTCGATTGCATATCTAAAGGATATCTCCTACAGTCTCTTTTTCCGAATTTGGTTTTGCTTTTCGCAAGCGATTTCTCTTCGAGGTTTTTAAAATACTTTATTGCATTTCGAAAGTGAGATTTAACTCCATCTTCTTGGGACTTTGACAAATCTTGTTTACGTTCTTTGATATTCTCAGACTTTGGTAGATCAATATTCTCTGATATATTCTTTTTGTTACCATCGGTGTTAACATTGTTGGATATTTCTTTAACGTCGACGTCTTCCACAGTCTTGTCTAAGTCACAAGCTAAAATTGAATAATATCATTAACCAATTATATATTGTTTCTGATCAATATAGTAATATATATGTTAATGATTTTTAAAATTTATACAATAAGTAATCCTGATATATATTATTTATTATTATATA
This sequence comes from Rosalia funebris, assembly GCA_037954035.1. Classification (NCBI taxonomy): domain Eukaryota; kingdom Metazoa; phylum Arthropoda; class Insecta; order Coleoptera; family Cerambycidae; genus Rosalia; species Rosalia funebris. Next base: position 16,349,732 of record JAZFAV010000001.1, on the reverse strand, counting down.
ACTTCTTAAGAAATACATAGATGATATGTTTTATAATCTTTATTAAAAGATTATGATTATTTAAATGTATCTAGGTGCAAACTTACCTTTAAAATACATTTGTATTTTATTGTTAATTGGACTAAACACTATATCGTCATTTCGAATTTCGTTCGTTTCCTTAGTGACATATCTCTTATTACCATAACTCATATTAAAACCTTTATTTGTCTTTAAAGTTCCAACGTTTTTCTTCTCGATTTTCTCTTTCTCATAATTTTGTTTCAATAACATTTTCATTCTTTCATCAATAGATAATACTGTGCAATTATCCAAGGAGTTATCTAACGATTGATATTTCTTAGGACTATAGTGTGACACTCGCTTACTAATTGAAAGAATATCATCCACACTTTTGCATATTTCTGAACCTTTCTTTAGGTCGGTCCTTTCTTCTAGAGTTGTGTTGTTATTCACTTCGGACTCATTAGGTTTCTTCCAAATTAATCTCAGTCTCTCATCCTCCGTCATTTTCTTTGGTTTTCTCCTCGGAGAAGGTTTTGTGTTTACGTTCAGTGAACTGGAACTTGACGATAATTTTTCCCAAAAGTTCTTTCTCTCCTTCACAGAGTTATGAAATATGTAGTCGGCCTCGACTGAAGGGATGTTTGGAAGACTTTTAGTACTAGATAATTCGTAGGTCTGAGATCTTCTGAAACTCTCTGTCTCTTTTAAACTACCTAGAAAATTCAAAACGCTAAGCCCCTCAAATTGTTGGAATCGTCTGGGTGTTAAAACCTCCACGTTTTCGTTATCGGAAAATGAGGTGTTCGGGGAATGGGACACACTTTTGGCAGGCTGCTGAGCAAAAATCTACAATAGAAAGGGGAAAGTTGATACGAAATATAACGCAATACTAATTATAATCGTTAATTGAAATTTAAATTACCTTCCTTCTTTCCGCCACTGACATCTGCCTAAATTCGCTGTTTACTTCAGGGGCAATATGGTCGGAGCATATTGGGGAAGTAGAACTTTGACGTTTTGAGGTAGGGCTTAATGGTGTTGAATTTATTTTTATCGTCTCCTGGGCCTTAAAAAATCTCTTTGGTACGGCATTCACTTTTTCAAAGTCGGCAACGGAATCAGGACGCGACAATGCTTTAACAAGATTTAGTTTCACTTCGTTATCCTCCAGGCTACTAATTGTATCATTCCCGCTATCATTGTCGTCAGTTTGATTTAATAACGTTTTATGTTCAAGTATTGGAAAGTGTTCTACTATTTTCGTTGAATGCCTCATATCATCATCAATCGGTTGATATTGTAGAATTGTGGAAGATTGAAAGTGTCTAGGAATATATTTTTTACTTGAACTGTTAATAACATTTTTGAAATGTTTGGCATCCAAACCATCAACTTCACGTTTTTCAGATAATTTTTGAAATTCACAAAATTTTTCTGGAATATGAATTTTATTCACTACAATAGGTTTTGGGTATTCAGTAATTGTTAGTTTGGCTTCTTGGATACCAATATTATGTCTATATTCTTTATAAGTCTGATTATCTACAGTTTTATTATTACCTTCTTTATCTATTATTATATTTTTATTTTCTAAAACATTGTTATTTATAGTATTATCTAAATTTTTTGTATCGCCATAACATCGAACTGTAGAAATTTTCTCTTTATTATCTTTATTTTCATTTGAAACATCCAAATTTTGTTTGTATAGTAGTTGAGATTTAATTTTCTCATTTTCGGTAACAGACTCGACGTTTTGTTTTTCTAATACACTGTCTGTCATGTTTTCGTTTTCTATTTTAAAGGAAATGGTCTCATTATTCTTATCAGTTTCGTCTTGAGACAAAATTTCGTCTTCCTCATCGATTTTCGTATCGTTCTGATGCATTTTGAAGGATTCCTGTTTACAAGTAGGTGTCGAAATATTATTTATTATATTATTTTTGTCCTGGGAGTCTATATTAACTGGATTATTATATTTTACCTTTTCTACATCATCAGCTACATGTTTTTCATTAGCAACTTCGCCAACTACTTTCTTAAAATCAGACGAAGCATATGTTGTCGCCCCGTTGTTCTTGTATCTTTTTCGAAGAATAGGCATAGGCATTTGTTTGTCAATGAAATCGATGGTTTTCGAGATAATTTTTCTTTTTCTGGCATGTGGAACTTGTTCTTCCTTTTCTTCACTTTCGAGAGTTTCTTGTACTCCGGAAGTATTATTTAAAATGTTAACATCGAACGGGCATCCTCTTATAATTTCACCGTTTGATATCATGATGATTTCGTACATTCCATAATTTTTTGGAATATATGTAACTTTAGCTCTTTCGTCTTCCATTGTCACGTGAATCACGATATTGTCTCCCATGTGTTTCTTATGGTAATGCATGAAGGGCAAAGAAAAGTTCTTCATAAATGGGTTTCTTCTCTTGGCTACACTTTTCTGCAGCAAACTTTTGGTCATTAGCAGTTCTGGTGGTAGTTTCATTTCATTGGTTGTAAACAAATCGTTGTGAAATTTCGGAATTATTGCTTTACCGTAAGTGCCATAAGGTCCCCTAATGTGTATTATTATATTACTGTTATTGCATATTGTAGGTTTCGTATTCGGGTATACGTAGAAAACAGTTTTTCTGTGTTGTTCACCTGTGTATAAGCCCATTCCTCGAGCGATATACAGCGCTGATGTAGTTTTACTAACGTCGTTTCTTTCTGCCAATCTCAAGATGGCTTGCTGTATATCATTTAAGTAATGAAGAAATTTTCGTTCTAAAGTTATAGTCATCTCTCTGGAAAGGTCTTTTTCGGTGAAAATCTTAAACAGAAATATTTGTAAATGAATAATATTCGACAAAATATGTCCTTTAATCATACCGGAATGACTCCCAGGTACTTGTATGCTATCGCTTGCGCGTGAACGGGGGGCTTTCTCCAATGTTTATGAGGATTCAAGCATGCTCCAGGAATTGCAGAATTGATTAGAGTGCACAGGAGGGAACCGTCTGTCCATAACACAGAGATACCTCCCGATAGCGTTCTCGATTGTGAGGACCATGTTTGGGGTAGTCTACTGCCTGCCCATTTCAGAAGTTTTTCACGTTTGCTAAACGATGGACACAATACTGAAACATATATAGTAATAAGCAAAAAATAAGTATAACTATCTCAATATTTTCCTAATTGACTAATAATTATGTACCAGTTGTATCTAGAGAATTATTTTAGAGAATGATTATTAACTCTTATAAAAAGTATATTAAGAAACGCCAGATTCGATTCGTATATTTTATCTAAGTCCTCTTCGTCAATTTATTGACCTTAATTTAGTTTATTCTTGATCGATCTTTTAGTTTGACTGCAAAATTGACATCTAATAACATACTTTCGACCATTTGCTTCTCCCAATATTGTTATGATTTCAATAGGGTCACCTAATGTATTTAAATATTTTATTGGGTTCTTAGATAAATTACAGTTCGTAAGAAATAATCTAAGGGAAGACCAAAAGTTGTTTTGGACACAAAAATTGACTCCCCCATTCCCATTTAACCCAATACAACTTCATGTTACAAAAATCAGGATTATACACAGAGGCGAGGACAAAAACACTCACGAAAATATGCCAAACCATTCCTTTTGGACCTCGAACCCAAACATACAATGGCACCCCCAATACTGTGTATTGGTTATTTTCTGACGTAGTTTAAAATATTTAAGTAATTTATTTTAGGTTTCAAACATATTTTTTCTCAGTATGGGCAAACAAAACAAATATTTCAAAAAGGTCAAGATGACCGGCTCATCCGCCAGTATTACTAAGTATGTACTTATAAGCAGAATGTCCAAAAAAGAATCACCTGAAATAAGGAAAATGCTACATAAGCTTTATTTGAAACTTAACGATGATTGTTGTGTAATTTACTGGGTAAATCAAAAATCTGGTTCTTATAGACCTTTGCTTGTTGTTTGTGAAACATTTTTTTTTAAATTACTACCTGCTTCCTAATTTCTATTTAATAACAGATATATAAACAGTGGTTGTAGATATGAAATCCACCAGTCCAGCTAACATTTTCTTCAATTTTCTGTTACGTATTAAAGTAATGTTGATAATAAACCATTAAAAGTAATTATGCAATTAGTTTCAATGCACTGCAAACACACAAGGCTGAATAGTTTTTTGTGTTTGTATTTTTTTCGCTATCGCACGATAGATTATTAACATAAATTAGTGACTATACCTAGAGGAAGGAAATTAATACAGAAAATGGACAATTGCTATAAGTGATAAGCTGAAAAGATATGAAAGTCAGAAGCTTACATAGTCAAGAAGACAAGAAATATTAATATTGTGATGATAAATTATATTTTGAAAACGTATTATATTGATAAACTTTAGAATTGCATACCTTAAAAGTGGATTTAGTATTACCAAAATATAAATAGATTTGTTCTTATTAATGATAATAATAATAATAGCTATGACATAGTTATCGTCGTAGTTAATCCTAAATCAATACTAGTGGACGGAATGGACTGAACTGGAATATAGTGAATCCTCTCTCCTATTATCCGAGCGTAATTCCTGGAATAATCTCACGAGTGGTGAATATTTTCCAGCAAAAACATTCACCTTTCTTTTTTGCTGAAAAAGTGTACTTCATCAACCGAAGTCGAGAAGATTAGGAAACCTCGCCATAGAAATTAAAGCACATCTGTGGCCTAGATAGAATATAGATTACATCTTGGTCATCTCGATAACACGGGTAGTGACCGCGAACCTGGGAATGAACTTCGAAAAGCTGGTATTCTACTTCTAAACTACACCTTTAAACCAATGCAGAAGAGCGTCATATTTCAGACAAAGAAAGTCATTGAACCAATATTAATAGACAACATGGAGCAAATTGGGATAGAATAAATTATCTCCCCTATCTGACGGGTCTAATTCTTGAGATAACCTCAAGTGTAGGTGAGTGTTTTCCAGCAATAGTAATAGTGCCTTTATTTTCCACAATTATGTAAAATTATAACAAAAATATTTATGATCAGATTGGTACCATTCAGCCTTAAGTCTCCCTTCCACATAACCAATCGAACTTTAGAAATGAACAACAAAGACACAACAGGCCGTGTACACAAAACAAGTACACAATAGGCTGTGACTGATTACAACTATCAATGGTATTACAAACTTTATATAATATATGGGATATATACATAATATTAAAATAATAATGATAATATTAATGTGTATTAAAATTAAATAAATGGTTTTTAAATCCAGTTTTTGATTTATTTTTGGGATATATAGATATGTTTGAAGCAAATTTAAAAGAAGTAGGTATTTCATTGAACATATTAATTGTACTACAAGTGAAACTTCTTTCAAACTGAGCAGAACTAGTATGAATATTATTCACCTCTACCTCTAATTAGTTTTCCAAGAAGGCAAGATTTTTTTATGTAAAGGTTAGACAACGATTTGTATGTCTCATAATTTTGTAATTTAAAAATTAGAAAATTATGTAACATACAAATCGTTGTACTAACTTTACCTACTTAGAGTATGAAAAATCTGGTTTGGAAAGGGTTTAGTAGCTACTGATTACTACAAATATATATTTTTGTTTACCTGACACGCAGTTTCTATCTAACTGTAAAAGGAATCTTGAAAATATGTGTTTCTGTTTCAGGAATACCGCTAGCCCCGCCACTGGTAAAAGTAAATGTATGAAAACTGAAAATATATTCCAGTTTTCAGTCTGCTTCTCCTGTTGCACTTCGGATGTTGCATTTTCTAAAATAAAGAAGAAAAATAATAAAATCACGTCATAATTACAAAGTAATATGTCATATGTCATGTACATAACGAGACACTAACAGTTAGTTAGAGACCTTCCAATTATTAGCGGTTAAGTTGAACAATAATGAATTTTATACTTGATTTTGGTAAATTAACTTAGAAATTAATTTATTTGGTCAAAAATTCGTTGTATATGAATACATAAATTTTAAATCTTACGTTTATAATATTTGTGTAATAAAAATTTGCAATTCATTGCTGTGTCTTATGTATCATAGAGAAATAACGTAATGAAACACATTGGAAACGTTTCCCTGAAATATAGCCAATAATGATTTTATTTTAGAGTTAATTATCCTCTTTGTTTCAAAATAAGCACACCCTCCATTGATTAAGAGTACAACTAACTCTTAAATTATTGCGCGAAAATAATACTTTTCCCCACCCGTCTTACTTTAGAAAGATGCACTTCTCCGTACTAACGAAGACAAGTAATTTTCTTTTATTTATATTTTCGGATAAATTATAATTGCGGGTTGAAAATGTTTTGGTTAATATGCAATCGGTTTTTCTTTCATTGTCTCTCTGATTTTCAAATTTCGACATTTCTCATTTTACTTCTTTAACAATTAACAAAAATCAAGTCAAGTAGTAACATAGCTGTATTTTGAATTAGAAAAGAGTTTGTATTTGGCTGATTCCAATGAAAACCTACCACAATCTATTCTGGAAAGAATAAAAACCGAAAATTTGGGTATATTGCCTGCCAAATCTAGATATGTATCAAAGAACAAGTTTTCTTAGCCAATTTTTTGGAATTTAACAGGGCATGTAAGCCAAATACACTCTGGTCAAATTATTTTGTGCTAAAGAGTGTTATGAAAATAAAAAATAATCTGGGCATTAGTAATTTATTCTTTTCTTCCTCCAGTCCCTCAATGACAAATCAGTTAGCATCTACTATTAACTTACCACTTAAATATATCCAACTGTATATTTAATATAAACATTGTTAACAACAAATAATATTGGATGATATTTATTTCGTTTTTATTAAAATAAAAGTTGGTGTTATTTTATTAGAATAAATGTTCGTGAAGTTTATTTTTTATTTACCTCACGTTCGTAAAAAAATTGTTATTTCAAAACATGCGAAAGTGTGTTTTCAGCGCTCGACTGTTATCAACAGCAATCACGTGCGGAAATGTCCCACTTTCCGCATTTGACAGGAAAATAACTATAGATGTGTTTCAATGTGAAAACGATAGTCGACGATTTCAGGAGGCAATGAGCTCGTATGACATTAAAATCTTACGAATCTCGTTCTATTAACGTTTAAACCATTTCATTTGCCTCTAGATATATACGGAAACGATTGATATTTAAAGAATTATTATATCAAAGTATTATGTTAAAACAATTTGTTTAACATTTGAAACGAGTATTCATTTCTGTGAATGCCTACTTATTTAACTTAAATATTATTACTGTATTTCACTGTGAATAAATATACGTATATCACTGAAAGCTTTAAATTTTTAAAACGAATTATACACTTTAACAGATTGGCACAGTTTACATACATGTCTACGTACAAATGTATATTATTATCAAGTAGATTTTATAAACTTTTAATAAATAACTTTGAGGTGAATTTATTTGTTTGATTCCAGAATAACTGTCGGTAATTTAGCTACGTAATAATTATTTACGAGAATTACAGACCATTAAAACCCATAGTATTTTAAGCTCTATAATAACGCATGCATTTTTTTTTATTTAACGTGGTAAATATAGCCATTATTTTTTTCTAAATTATCGCTCTAATACGGTTTAATCAAATACAATTTAATGATTACAGGAAAATCTAGTTTATCCCAATAACAATTAAAGAGCTAATTAGTTGAAAGTTCTAAATTAACTTGTATACAACAGTTGTTAACTTGATTATTACTATAATCTTAATAATTATGTGATATAATTAAAAGTAATTGCCCGGTACTGCCAGAGTTATTATACATAATATCAGATCTATTAGGTTGTAATACTTGTGAACCATTAATACAAATAATAGGAGTGTATAGATTTTGAACTATATAGTTCTACTTTTTATATTAGTTGATTAAAAATAGATAAGAATGTTCAAGGAATATTCTTCAAAGTCGCGTTTAACTTCAAGTTCATTTTATTATATTTACATTATTAGTTTATAGTGGGTATATCTAAAGTAGATAGTCTGATTATATTGAAACACAAACAAACAGTGGAGAGGAAATTACTTATTATTATTGACTCTACAAGGTTTTAATTAATACAGTTACGTTTTTGTGTGCGTAATATCAGTAGGTAACAACCAAATATGATGAGTTAGATTTGAAATCCAAAATTTAAATGACTTAAAGAAAATCGTGCACCAACAGTATAATTGTTTTGCATTAATTATAAATCACTTTTATACAAGTACGTTATAAAGTTATGTATAAAATAATAATGTATACCAGTTTATGGGTAGCATTATTGTTTTTATTCATTTAGTGTAGACATGCTAAATAAATAGTAAGGTTGTAGAAGAGACTTCGTAAACTAAACTTAAGCTTACCGTTGTTGTATTTGTTACTCATGACTCATTTCATAACACTGATCACATTTTTAATTTGATGTTTAAAACAAACTAAAAAGCGCAAGACTGATTATAAACCCATCACACTGTTTTCTTAATCTTATCATTTATCTACTACAGATTCGGTATTCATTTTTATCTCCCCACCAAATTGAATTCCTCTATAATGCAAGTTCTTTCACTTTTATCTATAAACTTTACTTTGATCTATAATCGTAAGTGCCAAAAGGAGACGGACAACGTGAACAAAAATCAGATAGATATCAGAACTAAACAACAGAAAAGTCAATTTACAGTTTTTAGCATAATTAAAAATTGCAATAGAGCGTTCACCTGTTGATGGCATAGAAAATATCCGTATTTACCGTTTAGTAAATGTATCTTTTAACAGTAATACATTACCAATTTGTAACGCTTATTTAGTAAAGCAGTCCAATAAATAATTATGAGAAGTATTAGAAGAAATCAGAGTTATTTATCAAATCTGATAAATTAGCAAAAAAATAACCTATGCAATTGAGTTTCATGCTTAAAACTAAATTTAAGGAATGAACATAATAGTTTTTATTTCGACTTGCAATTCATTTACGTGCCCAGTCATAATTCATAAAAGCTGCACCATCATAGATTTTGGTAATCAATATGTTATGTCCATAGTCTCATCTGCTTGCTACGATATAACATGCATTTGTAAATTATAAATATATTTTTTACTTAATAATATTGTCAATAGACTCAATCAAATCACTTTGAATAGTTTTAGATGTGCTTAAAAAATGGAATTGCTGTCACAAAAGGTTTACAATACTTCATGTGTTTCACATACCAACGATACTACGAACTAGTTCTTTAAAATTACCCCGATTTAATGAATGACGACCACGAAAAGAAAAATCTTCATTACAAAGCAATAAGCTGTAGTGACGCATTAAACTGGCACATTGGCAAGGATAATGGTGTGCCTCGATAGCTCAGCGGTCAGAGCAACCAACCGGCAATTGGGAGAGCCGGGTTCGATTCCCGGTCGAGGCAAAATGCACCTTTATCATTGCTATCGCCAAAGTGGTGACCCCGACGTGATGTGATTCGTCATTCCAGTATATACAACCTCCCTTACATCTCAAATTCGCGGATTCGATTCCCGTCCTATCCATCGCCCTATAGTCCCGGGGGTTACCGAACAACGGTTCGTAAGAATGGCGAACGCGGTCACGTTCCGTTAAATCGTATCGAGACAAACCATGTCTCTAGGGAGGGAGTACTGTAGTGACGCATTAAACTGGCGCATTAGCAGGGATAATGAGTGTGCCTCGATAGCTCAGCGGTCAGAGCACTCAACCGGAAATTGGGAGAGCCGGGTTCGATTCCCGGTCGAAGCAAAATGCACTCTTTATCCGTGCTAACGCTAAAGTGGTGACCCCGACGTGATGTGATTCGTCATTCCAGTATATGCAACCTCCCTTACATCTCAAATTCGCGGATTCGATTCCCGTCCTATCCATCGCCCTATAGTCCCGGGGGTTACCGAATAACGGTTCGTAAGAATGGCGAACGCGGTCACATTCCGTTAAATTGTATCGAGACAAAACCATGTCTCTAGGGAGGGAGTACTGTAGTGACGCATTAAACTGGCATATTGGCAAGGATAATGGTGTGCCTCGATAGCTCAGCTGTCAGAGCAACCAACCGGCAATTGGGAGAGCCGGGTTCGATTCCCGGTCGAGGCAAAATGCACCTTTATCATTGCTATCGCCAAAGTGGTGACCCCGACGTGATGTGATTCGTCATTCCAGTATATACAACCTCCCTTACATCTCAAATTCGCGGATTCGATTCCCGTCCTATCCATCGCCCTATAGTCCCGGGGGTTACCGAATAACGGTTCGTAAGAATGGCGAACGCGGTCACATTCCGTTAAATTGTATCGAGACAAACCATGTCTCTAGGGAGGGAGTACTGTAGTGACGCATTAAACTGGCGCATTAGCAGGGATAATGAGTGTGCCTCGATAGCTCAGCGGTCAGAGCAACTAACCGGAAATTGGGAGAGCCGGGTTCGTTTCCCGGTCGAGGCAGCATCCACTCTTTATCCTTGCTATCGCCAAAAAGCGAATATTAGTTAATATTTTAAAAAATTTTAGGTCTTCACAAAATAATTGTAATATTGAATGTCGATTTTACGGCTTCGATCCATAAGATTGAAGTTTTGTTTTCCCGAAACTTATAATTTATAAGAATTTGAAACATGGTATTCGACATTTATAATGTTTTTTTATTGCTTACGATAAATTTTACAAATAATCCCCCATTTTGACTAATATATTCAGTTGAAAATAACGAATACATCGAACAAAATAATCTATTTTGCACTGAGCATTCAGTAATCCAAGAATACTGTGTATACTATATATCACAAACCGTTGGCTAGAATTTCTTTAGTTTCCACACTTATTTATCAAACTATTACTTAAATTAGGACGTGAAATACCCAGGTATTTAATATAAAGTTAAACACCATATGAAAGACAATCAAAGGGAAATTTTGTTAAAAAATATACAATATCCCTACAGTTTATTACTAGATCCATTAATTATGTTGAACTTTTTTAATAAAATCAGACAAATTCAGAATAAAATCTCCACTTGTCACAACCGTAGCCTGCACTAGTACATAATTACTATTATAACACTAATATTTTAAAACAAAACTAATGTATTTAATTTTATATTATGATAATATTTTAATTTTATATTTTGATATGACCATACAAAGAACCTGTCATTTGACAAATTGGTGGGCATAATTTACGGTGTCTCATCTGATTGATTGAAGGCAAATACGAAGGCGCCTCCAGGCACCATAAATTTCGCCGCTTCTTACTCACGAAAATGTAAAATTTAAAACCCAGCGTTCTGTTAAACCAACATAAGAAGACAGGCTTGCCTCTCGTTAGAATTCGTAATGGCTCATTTCGTATCATTGGCATCAGATTTATAAGAAAGCGTGACATTTTAAACTTAGCGCCATATTTAAATGCACACCTTTGATTGTTTCACGGTTGTCTTTCTGCCAGATTATATATTATGTTTGGTATTGTTAAATACTATAATAATTAGAAACAATTATAAATATTAGAATAATGATCATAAATAAAAGAAAATATATGTTAAAACAATGCCAACTAAAAATATAATATTTTGCTTGTCCATTTCTTATTGGTGCAGCAGTGATACATATGTTTACCCTGACGAGCCGCCACTGGAGGAAATCTAATATAAAATCCCATTCATTAGTTAACTTACAATAGACAAAAACTGCTGCCACTCAAGCATAACTGGAAGCTTTGGAGAAAACTCGTAGTTGCCAAACACGTACCGATGGAATTGTTTTTGTATAGACATGTATTTTTTAGACCACTTAGGTATGTCTTAGAACTTGGATATTAAACTATATAGTGAAATTTCATTTCGTAAATATTTGATATACAGGATATGAGCATACAAGTTGTCCTTATATGTACTTTGTAATATTCTGCGTAAGTTTTGTTTACGTTAGAAGTTATAAAACCTTTATTGCGATAAGTGATTATCACACATGCATTTAAGAATAATTATATTTACTCGACAGTGGACAGGATCTACTTAAGTAATTAACTCATATAAGTTAATTATGTACAAGTGTTCTCATTAAGTAGTAACATGATTAACGTATTTAGCAACACAATTTCATTGGCATTATGAATAAAAATACAGTGAACTTCAAACATATGTAGTACAGAAATAAAATTGAGATATTTTTGCGATTTTTTTAAATCTAGATCGATTTATCCGAATAGGTCCAGCATTAATATACTATATTTCATTAAATGCCAGGCGTCCCATTCTGTTCTTGCCCTTTATGAAATATCTGAAGGTTAAGAAAGGTACATATTTTCAAGAAAACATCAGTTGAACACTGATTTAATCATGAGTTGGCCATCAATGGGACATTTTGGTTGATTCTCAATTAAAAAAGGGTCATCAATTGTCATTCGTGTAGTATAGTAGGGACTACTTCCTCGTTGATCTGTTCACTTTCAGTCCTTAGCCGATTTCTTAGGTTCATTCAGATTACGTATGTACTTTTGTCTCAAATATTCCCAAAATGAACTCTGTATCTATACATAGATGTATACATAAAGAATACTATGATTGAAATAAAGGCAGGATTTTAAATAACCCCAAAGAAATATATTTAGTCCTATTAAGCTAAAAAATAATGAAAATTCTATTTCATCTGTACCGTTTGTGTAATTTTCCTAAACAAATATACATGGTGGAAGAAGTATAACTGTCATTATTTTAACAGTTGATAGTTTGGACTTAAACAAAACAATGTTTTACAACATGGGTAGGTACACAACTTCATCATTTACGAGAGAGAAGTGTAAATCACCTATTTATCAGTCTAATAAATACATTATGAGACAAATAACAACAAAACTGCAAGATGGAATTCCTTAAGTAATACATTCGTATTTCATGTTTAAAAGAATTTAATATTAGAACATAATTTTTGATTCACCTGTATATAAAATAGTTTCTTATAAACTCTGCAAAGGTAGCTAAGATATATTTCAATGTAAAACAGTTATTTATAAAATACCGGTTAGATATAAATATATAAAATTTTGTGGAACACATTAAATTACTATGGGAATACCACTAACATAGTTTTTGTTGTTGAACACTTATACTTTATCGATTAGTAAAAGGTTGAAGATGAATATAATAAAAATCATTCATTTGCATATCCTATAGATTTTAGCACACACAATTTACAATTCGAGATCAATATATCGTCGCTTCAGAACAGAAGTAGCCTAACTGCAAAATTTGCTGTTTGGAATTTTTAATCGCTTATGATAGTTCATAGCACCATGGATTCAGTGCACAAGTAGTCTATTTCTATCTATAATACTAAAGGAGCTGCGGCCAAATGAAAAATATTCTACTTAAGAAAAATTAATTTTAGGGCAGAAGTATCCTAATTTTTTGCAGCTAGCAGTAGTAGCAAATTTTGGAGTTACGCTCCTTCTGTTCTGAAACGATGATATAGGAAAATTAAGTCTTGTTAAGTTAGATAGGTAGTACTTATTTTAAAGCTGATTACGTGTGTTTACTGATAAAATTACTGGCATTTTTTAATAGATGTGTATTTATTTTAAAGTATGTTGCCATTATTTTCTATTTTATATAATTGACAATCCATAATTTACTATTTCTACATTGCAACGCAAAATGCACTTTATTTTTATATGTAAATTAAAAAAAATATTTAGTACATCGTGGGACGTCTGTAATATGTATATAATTTCAATAAATTGTGAAATTGCTTTTGATTTAGTTTAGATAATTGATGTGAAATTCTAAACAAAACTGATATAGCAAACATATCGTCAACAATTTATTTGACTTAAATGAGTATGTAAAGTTAACACAGCAAAAAACAAACATATACTCTGCAATAATGATTTCAACACTAACCATTAAGTTAAATTCACTATACAGTGGTTAGGAAAGATGTTAATAAGTCCTGGAAATCTACACAACTCCCTAGAAAATAAAATTTAGAATATATAAATTGACTGTAATCGTGAATACTATGTAGATATGGCCATTTAATTTTTATTTTTCAGGATTAAGGCAAAATATTTGAAATGGATGTGAACTGTATAGGATTGTTTCTTAATAGGGATATGTTAATTAAGCAACCAAAGTTTAATAATTGAAATCAATGTATGTAAACTTGGTTTTAGAATATTTTAAAAATATTGTTGGGGCTTACTTTATATTTTGCTGTTATAATTCAGTTGTCTTTAAATATTCAGTTGTTTTAAACTATGTAGTCGTTTTATGCTTTCGATGCTATAAACGAGACACCTATGTTGTCACTGAATATTGGATATTTAGTCAATATGGATCTTTAGGGATTAGAGGAGATATAGTGATCGAGAATTATTACCGTTTATTTTTCCAATTAGAGGTATTAGAAATCTATTAATCAAATATGTTTGGCAATTAGGTTTAAGGCTCGAATCCAGGGGTTTAAGGTGTTCGATGAGTATTTCTATGATCTGAACCAATCTCATCAGCAAAAATAATAATTTCTATTTTTAATATTTCTTGCGTCGAATTATGTTGGTTGCCAGAGAACTTATTACTATTGGCAGAGAACTAGAAACTTCACACTAGAAGCTAGAACATAGAGAACTAGAAACTAAAACATAAAATCAATAGCAGCACAATATAGAAAACAATATACAGCGCCTTTCTAAAGTAATGAATAAATTCGTTAAAAAGCAGGGAATAACTTTAATTTAAGGAACTAAAAAAATGAGGAAAACAATGAGCAATTTCAAAATACTAAATCTAATGGCAGTGATTATTTAAATAATCAACTAAACTAAATGTTCATATCAGGGGACACTATTTATATTTTGAGCCTAATAATAAAAAGACATTAATTTGTCATTGAAAATTACTTTATCGTTTTTCAAAATATTCTCCTTCATGATACACTTTTGCATGTGTTCGAACCATTTTCAAATTATTTTTTCCATTCCGCTTGAGATATCTCCAAAACGTGGTTTTTGGACGCATCGACGGCTTCTTCTGTCGCCGAAAATCGTTGTCCACGTAATTTATTTTTGACGTTCGGGAACGAAAAGAAGTCACTGGGTGCCAAATCAGGACTGTACGGCGGATGATCCATTAATTCGATTTCTTGAGTGGTCAAACACTCGGTTGTTAGACGAGATGTGTGAAAGCTCTCATTGTCATGATGATGAATGCGCTGATGACGAATCCAACGGCGCTTGTTTGTTTGTATTATTTCACCGAAGACTTCCGGCAAACAAATGGTTATGTACTATTCAGAATTGACTGTTTTACGTTCCTCTAAAGGCACTGTTGCCACATGACCAGTTCTTCCGAAAGAACAGGCGACCATTTGTTTCGAAGTGCTTCAAGCGCGAACAACTTTTGTTGGATTTGGTTCATCTTGAAACACCCATACAGTCGACTGCTGTTTATTTTCTGGCTTATACGAACAGATTCATGATTCTTCATCTATTACAATGTTATATACGTCTTTTGAACCACCGTCATTATATTTCTTGAGCGTTTGCTTGCACCAATCGACACAAGCATATTTTTGAGATTTCTTCAAATTATGTGGAATCCAAAGAGAACAAGCTTTTTTACAGCTAAATGATCATGCAATATTTCATATATGCTAGTCGAACTAATGCCTAAGGTTGCCTTAATTTCACAGTATGTCACATGACGATCTTGCATTATCAGTTTTTGTACAGCATCCATGTTTTCTGCCATAACAACTGATTTTGGACGATCTTTACGATTTTCGTCGGTGAGCGAATGACGGCAACGATTAAACCCGCTATACCAGGGTTTCACAGTGATATAAACGGTTTTATCGCAAAAGTGGAAGTAAAATGATCGATGCACTCTTGTCTTGACAATCTACGTCGAAAGTCATAATAAATCATCGCTCGAAAATGTCCACGAGTTAATTCCATTTTTTCGCTGAGATACAATTTTCAAATCGCTGTAAATAATACAAAACGCGCTTAAATGGTAAAATGTTCCGAAGAAGGTTATGGTCAAAAATGTTAAACTTTCCATTAGAAACGTCAGATGGCGTCTGACAACACTTAGTGTTGCCAAGGCTCAAAATATAAATAGTGCCCCTCGTATTATACACCGTTGGCTGTCTAACGTAGCCAAGACGATTAATAAATTATTTTTGAACATTGTCAATAACTTCAGGAGGTATACGTTGTATTCGTGACAAATTGTTTTAATTATCTACACAAAAAGTAATCTAGTAATGTCAAATCTTAATGATAAAGTTACTACTCAATAAACACTTCAAACACACTACTTTTACTAAACAAAAGATGA